>CM038214.1:275344260-275773685 GCA_021442155.1 Cymbidium sinense | reverse complement strand
ACCATAAAGGAAAAGATTCAAAGTCCTTAAAAGGGGTAAAGCTCTAAAATTGTACTATTATCAGAGCTGCAAGAAACCTAGAGAGCTAAACCTCCATCTAAGTACATTAGAAAAAGAAAAGGAAATAGAAGAGCAATTACTGTGCCTAAAAAGCATAAGAGAAAAAGACACATAGTAAGATAAACAAATCCTGAAAATAGTAAAAGGATGAGTCAACAACAGTTCATGATTCCTTTGAGAAGGAAGATAAGCAAGATCCAACATCACTGTTGACTGAAAGCAATGACCTTTCCTCAAAGTTGCAAACTATAAAATAAATCTACAAAACATTAGAAAGGCAAAAGTCATAGCTAAAAAGGATAAGGATAAAGAGAGGAAAAGGAAAGAGCTTATAAAGAGAAGGCTCAAGGTCAGAATCATCTCAGGCAATACATATGAGCATCCAAACTTCAAAAAGAAGGGTTACAATCATATGTAATGCTACCAACTTGAGAGAAGACATGAATAACGTCAAAGCCATCATAGCTAGCATACCTGATACAAGTAAACTTCTAAGGCCAACAACCCATACAGTTTCAGATCCAACACCATTAAACAAAAAAGAACACCAACAAATAGCAAAAAAAACAAATAAATAAAATCACAATAACCTAGAGAGAGGCTAGAACAAAGATAGAACACCAACAATACCCATTAACCAAATACCCATCCAAGATCTAAATTAGGGAAAACTAGAACCAACCATCACAATCACAACAATTAATTGAGAAATAGCCAACAAGATAGGCTCAAGCCAAACCAAAACAAGTTGAAAGCAACCAAAATGACTAAATAGCTCAAATGAAACCATCAATGAAGGAAACATAAGAGAAGCTAGTGAAAATCACCATAAGACAAAACAACCATACAAAGGGGCCAAATAGCCACCAACCAAAAACCAAAAAGTCCAATCTAAAATGATTAACAAAGGTTTAGCGAAACACAACAAAAGAATATAGATGTTGTCATGTTTAGGTTTTAGGTTTATGGTTTAAGTTTTAGTTTATGGTTTATGTTTTTTGGTTTTTTCTAACAGAGAACAAATTCAAATTACTTTTTTTTCTTATTTCATCAACCAAGTAACACACCAAGTTTTCTAAGACACAAGTGGTGACATAGATCAAAAATGAGCACACATAGAGCAAATAAAAAATCCTAGATAACTAGAACCACCTTTACTATAAAGACATAATTTTATAAGCAATAGATCGGATCGGTCATTCTTCAGTTTCTCCAGTTCCCATCACAAACACCCCTCACTTGAGTAGCAAGATCCACCATCATATCCCCAATCTCTTCCTCCGCCACCACCACGGTTGTAACCTTCGTCACTCCTCCGCCTCCATAACCACCACTACTCTGACCACCACCTCCATATCCGCTAGCACCTCCATATCCTCCACAACAACTGTGATAATCATCGCCTCTACCTTCGCATCCAGAGCAAAGATCTAGACTGAGCTTGGTTGACAATGATGTTTTTTCCATCAAGGTTCTACCCATTCTTAGGGTTTAGGTTTTGGTTTATTTTTGTTAAGTTTTATGGTTTGGTTTTATTTTTTAAATTATTTAGTTACTTTAGGTTTAGGTTTAAGGTTTTGGGTTTATGGTTTAGGGTTTAGGGTTTAGTGTTTAGGGTTTATGGTTTCAGTTTTAATGTTTAGGGTTTTAGGGTTTATGCTTTTATCATTTAAGGTTATGGGTTAGGGTTTCATGTTTAGGGTTTAGGGTTTTTTAGGATTTAGGGTTTAGAATTTAGGGTTTAGTGATTAGGGTTAATAATTTTTTATGGTTTAGGGTTGTAGGTTTAGGGTTTAGGGTTTAAGGTTTTTTTTAAAAAATTAAGGTAAATCGATAGGTTTAGGTTAATTTTGTATACTTAGTTTATTTACAATTTATTTTAGTTTACTTTATTTTATATTTTTATTTAGGTTTATTTATTATTTTTTATTTAGTTTAGATTTCTTATTTTAGTTTAAGTTTTATATTTTAGTTTCTTTTTTAGGTTTAGTTTTAAGTTTATTTTTTAGCTGAGTTTTATTTTTATTTTTTATTTTTAGGTTTAAGTTTAAGATTTTATTTTCTTTTTTTGGGTTTAGGTTTTAAGATTTTATTTTAGGTTTATCTTTTGGTTTTATTTTTTAGTTCATGTTTTGGTTTATTTTTAATTTATTTTATTTTATTTAGATTCAGTTCAAGTTTAGGTTTAGTTTATTTTAGGTTTAGGTTTAGGTTTATTTATTTTAGTTTAGTTTATTTTAGTTTAGATTTAGGTTTATTTTATTTTATTTATTTTAGTTTTATTTTTGGTTTTGATTTTATTTTTTATTTATTTTTCAATTTTATTTTCAGGTTTATTTTTTAGGTTTAGGTTATTATTTAGTTTTTATTTTATTTTTTTTAGGTTTAGTTAATTTATATTTTAAGTTTAGTTTTAATTTTGTTTAGGTTTTTATTCTTAGGTTTATTTTATTTTTTAGTTTAGTTTTAGATTTTTGTTATTTTATTTTAGTTTATTTTTCTTATTTTTAATTTTACCTTTAGGTTTTAGTTTAGGTTTTCATTTTTTTATTTTTTTTTTTTTATTTAGGTTTATTTTTTTATTTGTTTTATTTTAAGTTTTATTTAATCTGGGTTTAGGTTTCAAGTTTCTTGGGTTTAGGGTTTAGGGTTTTAGGTTTAGGGTTTCAAGGTTTAGGTTATGGGTTTAGGGTCAGGGTTAGGGTTTAGTGTTTTAATGTTTAGGCTTTAGGGTTTAGGCCTAGGGTTAGCTTAGGGATTGGGGTTAGATCAGTTTTAGGTTTTGAGTTTAGGGTTATTTTAGATTTAAGTGGTTTAGGGTTTGTGGTTTAGGTTTAGGGTTTAGATTTAGTTAGGGTGGTTTAGGGTTGTTTTAGGTTTAGGGTTTAGGGTATTAGTTTAGGGTTTAGTTAGTTGGGTTTTGGGTTTAAGATTTTAGTTTAGGGTTTAGGGTTGTTTTAGAGATCTTTTTAAAATTAAGTACAAACATGTTTTATTTAGTTTATTTAGTTTATTTATATTTTTTATTTAAATTTTATTTTTATTTTATTTCATTTAGTTAATCTTTTATGTTTATTTATTTTAGTTAAGGTTTTAATTTTTGTTTATTTAGGTCCAGGTTTAGTTTTTTTTTTTTTATTTTATTTTATTTTGGTTTATTATTATTTTTCATTTTTTTATTTTATTTACATTTTTTATTCTTAGGTTTATTTTATTTTTAAGTTTAGATTAGGTTTTTATTTATTTTATTTTATTTATTTTTATTAGATTCTTTTTATTTTTAGGTTTAGGTTTGCGTTTTGATTTAAGCTTTTATTTTATTTTATTTTTCTATTTTATTTAGGTTTAGGTTTTTTTTATCTATTTTATTTTTTACTTTTTTTTACTTTAGGTTTAGGTTTCTGTGTTTTAGGTTTTTTTGGGTTGGGTTTAGGGTTTAGGGTTTGTTTTAGTTTAGGGATTTTTTAGTAGGTTTCTTTAGTTTTTAGGGTTTAAGATTTAGTGTTTAGGGTTTAGGGTTTAAGGTTTAGGGTTAGCTTAAGGAGTTTTTTTTTTTAAATTATGTAAACCGATAAGTTTAGGTTTATTTAGTTTATTTAGCTTGTTATTTATTTATCTTAGTTTATTTTATATTTAATTTTTATTTAGTTTAGTTTATTTATTTTAGTTTAGGTTTTTTATTTTAGTTCATTTTTTGATTTAGGTTTAGGTTTATGTTTATTTTTTAGTTTAGTTTTATTTTTATTTTATTTTCTTATGTTTAACTTTAATTTTTAAATTTTTTTTAGGTTTAGGTAAGGTATAGGTTTTATTTTATTTTTAGATTTAGGTTTTTTATTTTAGATTTATTTTATGTTTTATTTAGTTTAGATTTATGTTTATTTTAGTTTATTTAATTTTATTTAGTTTAGATTTAGGTTTCGGTTTAGGATTAGGCTTTATTAATTTTAATTTAGGTTTGGGTTTATTTTATTTTGTTTATTTCATTTTTATTTTAGGTTTTTTTTTAGTTTAGGGTTTAGGTTTTTTTAATTTAGTTTTAGGTTTTACTTTTTAGGTTTAAAATTTTATTTAGTTTTTATTTTATTTTATTTTAGGTTTATTTTATTTTTATTTTATGTTTAGTTTTTATTTTATTTAGGTTTTTTATTCTTAGGTTTATTTTAGGTTAATTTTTGGTTTATTTTATTTTATTCTAGGTTAAGGTTTATTTTATTTTGTTTATTGTAAGTATAGGTTTTTTTTTAGTTTAGGGTTTATGTTTTATTTATTTAGGTTTTATTTTAGGTTTGTTTAGGTTTATTATTTTTATTTTATTTTATTTATTTTATTTTATTTTATTTTATTTTATGTTTAGTTTTATTTTATGTTTATTTTATTTAATTTTAGTAGGCTTTTATTTATTTATTTTAGTTTAGTTTTTTATGTTTTATTTTGTTTTATTTTTAGCTTTAGTTTTAGGTTTAGGTTTTATTTTATTTTATTTATTTTATTTTATTGATGTTTAACTTTATTTATTTTATTTATTTAGGTTTAATTTAGTTTAGGTTTTTTAGGTAGTTTTGTAGTTTAGTTTAGGGTCAGGTAGTAAGTTTAGGGTTTTAGGGTTTGTGGTTTAGGGTTTGGGGTGGTTTAGGTTTTAGGTTTAGGGTTTAGTGTTTAGGGTTTTAGGTTTAGGTTTAGGGTTTAGGTGTGGTTTAGTTTGGGTTTTAGGGGGTTTAGGGTTTAGTTTTTTAGGGTTTAGGGTTCATGATATGTTTATTAAGGGTAGTTTTAGGGTTTAAGGTTTGTGTTTATTTTAACTTTTTTGTTTTATTTTTTATTTTTTTAAAATTAAGTAAACTAGTAGGTTTATTGTTATTTAGTTTATTTTATTTATTTATTTTAGTTTATTTTATTTTTATTTTTATTTAGGTTTATTTTTATATTTATTTAATTTAGTTCATTTAATTTAGGTTTATTTAGTTTTGTTTAGGTTTTTCATTTTAGTTCATTATTTAGGTTTAGGTTTATTTCTTAGTTTATTTTTATTTTTATTTTATTTTTTAGGTTTAGGTTTTTTTTAGGTTTAAGTTTAAGTTTTTATTTTATTTTTTAGGTTTAGGTTTTTATTTTAGGTTTATTTTTAATTTTTAATTTTTAGTTTAGGTTTAGGTTGATTTTTAGTTCATTTTATTTAATTCAGTTTAGGTTTAGGTTTAAGTTTTATTTATTTTAAGTTTAGATTTAGTTTTTGTTTATTTTAGTTTAGTTTATTATAATGTAAGTTAAGTTTATTTTATTTTTATTTTAGGTTTAGGTTTTTATTTTAGCTTAGGGTTTAGAATTTATTTTTTATTTCATTTTAGGTTTTATTTTTTGGTTTATTTTTAAGTTTACATTTTTATTTAGTTTTTAATTTAATTTATTTTATTTTTTATTTTAGGTTTATTTTTTTTATTTTATATCAGGTTTTTTCTATTTTAGTTTAGTTTATGTTTTTTATTTATTTTATTTTGGTTTAGTTTTATTTTTTATTTTATTTTCTTTTTTGGGTTTAGGATTAAGTTTAGGTAGTTTATGTTTTATTTTATTTTTAGGGTTTAAGTTTAGGTTTATGTTTAGGTTTATTTTATTTTATTTAGGTTTATTTATTTATTTTATTTATGTTTAGGTTTTATTTATTTTATTTTTAGGTTTTATTTAGTTTATGTTTATTTATTTTAGTTTATTTTATTTTATTTGTATTTTATTTAGTTTTATTTTTATTTATCAAGATTTTTAGATTTATTTTTTTTTAGTTTTTAGTTTTATTTTATTTTATTTTAAGTTTATTTAATTTTATCCACTTTTATTTTATTTAATTTAGGTTTATTTTATTTTAAGTTTAATTGGTTTTATTTATTTTATTTATTTAATGCTTTTATAGTTTGGGTTTAGTTTAGGGTTTGGAGGGTTTAGGGTTAGGTTTAGGGTTTAGGGGGGGTGTGGGTTTAGGTTTAGTGGTTTAGAGTGTGAGTTTGGGGTGGGTTTAAGGTTTTTGTGGATTAGTTTAGGGGTTTAGGTTTGTTTGGGGGTGGTTTAGGGTTTAGATTTAGAGTTTAGGTTGTAGGTTTGGGGTTTTAGGTTTTAGGTTTTGGGTTTTTATTTAGAGTTTTGGGTTTGGGTTTGGGGTTTTTGGTTTAGGTTTAGGGTATAGGTTTTGGTTTTAAGTTTAAAGTTTAGGGTTTAGGTTTTGTTTTGTTTTATTTTAAGAGAACAAATTTAGATCAACATTTCTTCTATTTAATTTCATCAACCATGTAACACACCAAGTTTTTTAGGACACAAGCAACAACATAGATCAAAAATGAGCATGGATGGAGTAAATCAAAAACCATAGATAACTAAAACCATCTTTAAGAAGATTTCCATTAGCAATAGATTGATCACGTTTTCGCTTTCCACTCATCAAAACCACCTTGGCATCGAGTAACGAGAGATCCACCATCATATCCCGATCTCTCCCTCCACCATCACATGGTCGTAACCTTCTTGCTCTCTTTCCTCCATAACCACAACTTCTCTGACCACCACGTCCATATCCACCAGCACCCCCAGATGCCCCACCGCCACTACGATAATCACCGCCTCCATGATCGCCTCCACTGCGGGATCTGGACTAAGCTTGGTTGATGGTGATGTTCCTACCGTCAAGGTTCTGTCAATTCTTAGGGTTTAGGTTTATTGGATTATAGTGTTTAAAATTATTTTTAAATTTACTTAGTTACTTCACGTTAGGTTTAGGGTGTAGTGTTTAGGGTTTTTTTTAAATTAAGAAAACTAGTAGTTTATGTTTATTTAAGTTATTTTTTATTTATTTCAGTTTATTTTATTTTTTATTTTTATTTATGTTTATTTTTTATTTTTATTTAGATTAGTTTTTTTATTTTAGGTTAATTTATTTTAGTTTAGTTTTTATTTTAATTTATTTTTCAAGTTTATGTTTAGGTTTACACTTTTTTGTTAGTTTACTTTTATTTTTATATTATTTTTTATTCTTAGGTTTAGGTTTAGGATTTTATTTTATTTTTTTTGGTTTAAGTTTTAGGTTTTTATTTTAGGTTTAATTAATTTTAATTTTATGTTTAGCTTTTATTTTTAATTTTAGTTTATTTTAATTTAGGTTTAGTTTATTTTAGTTTGATTATTTTAGGTGTAGTTTTTTTTAAGCTTATGGTTTGGGTTTTATTTTTTTAAAATTTTTAGGTTTATCTTTAAGTTTTAGGTTTTTATTTAGTTTTTATTTTATTTTATTTCATGTTTATTTTATTTTTATTTTACGTTAAGTTATTATCTTATTTAGGTTTTTTATGTATAGTTTTATTTTATTTTTTTAGTTTAATTTAGGATTTTATTTATTTTATTTTAGTTTAGTTTAGTTTTTATTTTATATATTATTTTATTTTCAGGTTTAGGTTTAGGTTTTATTTACATATTTTGTTTTTAGGTTTTATTTAGTTTAGGTTTAGGTTTTTAGGTTTTTATGGTTTAGGGTTTAGGATTTAAGGTTTAGGGTTTTAGGGTTCAAGTTTTAGGGTTTAGGGTTTAGGGTTTAGGGCTTAGGGTTTTAGGGTTTAGGGTTTATAGTTGTAGATTTAGGGTTTGGGGTTTAGGGTTTCAGGTTAGAGTTTTATTTTTTTAATTATGAAAACTGATAGGTTTATGTTGATTTAGTTTATCTTTTATTTATTTTATTTTTTATTTTTATTTAACTTTATTTTTGTTTTTTATTTAGGCTTTTATTTAAATTTTATTTTATTTTATTTTAGGTCTTTTATTTTTTTGGTTTAGTTTTTTTATTTTTAGTTTAGTTTAGGTTTTATTTATTTTATCTTAATTTAGTTTTATTTTTATTTTATTTTCTTTTTTAGGTTTAGGTTTTGGTTTAGGTTTTAGTTTATGTTTTTATTTTATTTTATTTTTAAGTTTTATTCAATTTAGGTTTAGGTTTTTATCTTTTTATGGTTTACGGTTTAGGGTTTAGGGTTAGTTTAGGGTTTAAGGTTTATGGTTTAGGGTTTAGGTTTTAGGGTTTTGGTTATTGAGTTTAGTGTTTAGGGTTAAGGGTTTAGGGTTTAGGGTTTAGGTTTTATTGTTTAGGGCTTAGGGTTTATGGTTTAGGGTTTAGGGTTTAGGGTTTTTGAGGTTTTTTTTTTACTAGAGAACAAATTCATATTCAACATTTCTTCTTTACGATTTCATCAACCAAGTAGCACACCATGTTTTTTAAAACACAAGTGAAGACATAGATAAAAATGAGCACGCATAGAGCAAATCAAAACCTAGATAACTGCCTCTACTATAAAGACACTTCCTATAAGCCAGATTGATCAGCTCTTCAATTTCTCTCCATCGAACCACAACCTCTTGAATTGCGGGATCCATAATCATATCCCCGATCACCTTCCACCATGGTCAGAACCTCCTCTCTTCCATAACCAACACATCAACCACTACCTCTATATCCACCAGCACATCCAAATTCCCCACCACTATGATAATCGTTGCCTACACCTTCACCTCCACCGTCATATGTAGACTAAGCCTGGTTGATGAAAATGTTCTTACTGTCAAGGTTCTGCCCATTCTTAGGGTTCAGGTTTAGGTTTAGTTTTTTTTTTAATTTATTTAGTTACATTAGGTTTATGTTTACGGTCTAGGGTTTAGGGTTAGGGTTTTGGGTTTAGGGTTTAGAGTTTAGGGTTTATGGTTTAGGATTTTGGGTTGTATACTTTTAAGGTTTAGGGTTTAGGGTTAGGGTTTAAAGTTTAGGGTTTAGGGTTTAGTATTTCAGATTTAGGGTTTAGGGTTAGTTTAAGGTTAGTTTAGGGTTTAGGGTTTAATGTTTTAGGGATTAGGGTTTAGGGTTAGGGTTTAGGTTTTAGTGTTTAGGGATTAGGGTTTAGGGTTTAGGTTTAGTGTTAGGGTTTGTTTAGGTTTAGGTTTGTTTAGGATTTTAGGTTTAAGTTTATTTTTAAATTAAAACCAAAGAGGTTTTGGTTTATTTAGTATATTTAGTTTAGTTTATATATTTAAAATTTTAGTATACTTTTTTTATATTAATTTAGGTTTATTTTTTATTTTTAGTTATGTTAGCTTATTTATTTTTGGTTCCTTATTTTACTTTATTTTTTAGGTTTAAGTTTATTTTTTAGTTGCATTTTATTTTTACTTTATTTTTTATGTTTAGGTTTTATTATTTATTTTAAATTTAAGTTTAGGTTTATATTTTATTTTTTTTTAGGTTTTAATTAGGTTTATTTTTATGTTTTATTTTTTTTTTTTTAGGTTTGGGATTATTTTTGGTTCATTTTATTTATTTTATTTATGTTTAGGGTTTTTTTTTTCTTAGTTTAGATTTAGGTTTTTTTATATTTATTTTAGGTTTTATTTTAAGTTTTATTTTTTATGTTTGATTTTTATTTAGTTTTATTTTATTTCATTTTAGGATTATTTTATTTTATTTTACAATTTAGGTTTTATTTTATTTATATTTTTGTTTAATTTATTTTAATTTAGTTTAAGTTTTATTTATTGTATTTTACTTTCATTTTTATTTTTTATTTTAATTAATTTTTAGGTTTAGGTTTAGGTTTAGGTTTTAGTTTAAATTTTATGTATTTTTTATTTTTATCGTATTTAGGTTTATGTTTTTTTTAATTTGTTTTATTTTATGTTTAATTTAGTTTAGGTTAGGGTTTTTAGGTTTGTAGGGTTTAGGGTTTAGGTTGAATGTTTAGGGTTTAGGGTTTAGGTTTGGGGTTTGGGTTTATGGTTTTAGGTTCAGGTTTGTGGTTTAGGATTTGGGATTTTAAGGTTTAGAGTTTTAGGATTTAGGGTTTAGAGTTGAGGGCTTTATTTTATTTTTTTAGGTTTAGGCTATAAGTTATTAATTAAGTTTTATTCATTAGTTTAAGTTTAGATTTAAGTTTATTTTTAATTTATTTTATTTTAGTAGTTTAGGGTTTAGCTTTAGTTTATTTTAAGTTTAAGTTTATTTTATTTATTTTAGTTTGTTTATTTTTTTATTTATTTTATTAGTTTAGGTTTTATTTAGTTTTATTTTATTCTATTTTAAGTTTATTTTATTTCTATTTTACATTTTAGTTTTATTTTATTTAGGTTTTATTTTAGGTTTCTTTTATTTTTCAGCTTAGTTTAGGTATTTATTTATTTTATTTTAGTTTAGTTTTTATTTTTTATATTACTTTATTTTTAGGTTTAGGTTTATGTTTAAGTTTTAATTTATGTTTTTGTTTTATATTATATTATATTTTATTTAGGTTTAGGTTTTTGTGTTTATTATGTTTTCAGGTTTTATTTAGTTTAGGTTTAATATTTTTGGTCTTTGTAGGTTTAGTATGGTTTGGGTTTAGGGTTTAGGGTTTGGGGTTCTTAGTTGTGGCTTTAGGGTTTTAGGGGGTTTAGTGGTTTAGGGTTTAGGGTTTCTTTAGTTTAGGGTTTAAGATTTAGGGTTTAGGTTTAGGGTTTGTTTTACATTTTTTTTCTTTTCTATTAGATTAAGTAAACTAGTAAGTTTAGGTATAGTTAGTTTATTTTATATTTATTTTAAATTTTTTTAATTTATTTTTATTTTTATTTTTATTTATGTTTTATTTAGATTTTATTTTATTTTATTCTAGGTTTATTTCGTTTTAATTTTAGGTTTAGTTTTTATTTTATTTAGGTTTTTTATTTTTAGTTTAGTTTAAGTTTTTATTTATTTTATTTTAGTTTAGATTTTATTTCTTTCTTTTTAGGTTTAGGTTTAGGTTTTGGTTTTAGTTTATTTTTTGTTTTATTTTATTTTTTTAATTTATTTTTGTTTAGGTTTTTTAGTTATTTTATTTCTAGGTTTTATTTAGTTTGGTTTAGGTTTTTAGATTTTTAGGGTTTAGGATTTAGGGTTTAGGGTTAGTTTAGGGTTTAGGGTTTGTGGTTTAGGTTTTAGGGTATATGGTGGTTTGGTTATGTGTTTAGGTTTTAGGATTTTTGGGTTTAGGGTTTAAGGTTTAGGGTTTAGGATTTAGGGTTTTTATGGTTTAGGGTTTAGGGTTTAGATTTTAGGGTTAGGGTTTCGAGTATTTGGTTTTTTTTAAAAGAGAACAAATTGAGAAGCAAAATTTCTTTTTTTTGATCTCATCAACCAAGTAACACACCAAGTTTTCTAAGATGCTAGTGTTGGCATAGATAAAAAATGAGCATGCATAGAGCAAATCAAAAACCCTAGATAACTAGAACTATCTGCACTATAAAGACATAGTTCCATATGCAGCAGATTGGATCAGCCGTTCTTCAATTTCTCCAGTTCCCATTTGAACCACCCCAACCTCTTAAGTAGTAGGATCTACCATCATATCCCCGATCTCTCCCTCTTTTGCCACCATGGCTGTAACCTCCATTGCTCCTCCTTCCTCCATAACCACCACTACTCTGACCACCAATTCCATTTCCACCAGCACCTCCAGATCTCTGACCACCATTGCGATAACTATCGCCTCCACCGCCAGATCTAGATTGAGTCTGATTGGTGGTGATGTTCTTACTATGAAAGTTCTGCCCACTCTTGGAATTTAGCTTTTCATTTAGGTTTATGAGGTTTTAGGGCTTAGGTTTAGTTTTTTCCCTTATTTAGTTACTTTAGGTTAAGGTTTAGGGTTTGGGGTTTAGGGTTTAGTGTTTAGGGTTTATGTTAGGGTTTAGGGTTTAGGGTTTAGGTTTAATTTTAAGGTTTTAGGGTTTATCTGGGGGGTTTAAGCCAGGTTTTTTAGGTTTTTAAGGTTTTTAGGGTTTTAAGATTTAGGGTTTAGGGTTGCAAGTTTTGGGTTGTATGTTTATGGTTTAGGGTTTAGATTTAAGGCTTAAGATTTTTTTAATTAAATAAACCTATAAGTTTAGGCTTATTCAGTTTATTTTTTATTTATATATTTTTTATTTTATTTTATATTTTTATTTAATTTTATTTATTTTAGGTTTATTTATTTTAGATTATTTTTTAGGTTTAGGTTTAGGTTTAGGTTTTACAGTTTTGGGTTTAGTAGGTTTTAGGGTTTAGGTTTAGGTTTAGGGTTTAGAGTTTTAAGGTTTAGGTTAGGGTTTAGGTTTAGGTTTAAGGTTTAGGTTTGTTTAAATTTTTTTTGGGTTTAGGGTTTAGGGTTTAAGGTTTAGGTTTTAGTGTTTAGGGTTTAGGGTTTATGGTTTAAGGTTTTTAGGGTTCAGAGTTTAGGGTTTGAGTTTTAGGTTTAGCATTCAAGCTCTAATTTACTGTTTACAATTTTGGTTTTTTTAACAGAGAAGAAATTCAGATTCAACATTTCTTCTTTTTGATTTCATCAACCAAGTAACACACCAAGTTTTCTAAGATGAAAGAGATGACAGAGAATGAAAAATAAGCATGAATAGCATAAATCAAAAACCCTAGATAACTAGAACCATCTCTACTATAAAGATATAGTTCCATAAGCAGATCTCTTTCTTCTTTTAATTCACATGTAACCACCCGCCTCGAGCAATGGGATCCACCAACATATCCTAGATCTTTCCCCCCTCCATCACCATGGCTGTAAGCTCCATCGCTCTTCCCACCTCCATAACCACCACTTCTCCGACCACCACCTCTATATGCACCAGCACCTCCAGATCCCCCTCCACCAATAAGATATAAGCCACCTCGCCCCCACAGATCTGGGCGAGCATGGTTGACATGATGCCCCTGTCATCAAGGTTCCCCATTCTTAGGGTTTAGGTTTATGTTTAGTTAGGTTTTAGGTTTTAGGTTTACTTTTAATTATATATAGTTACCTTAGGTTTAGGTTTAGGGTTTAGAGTTTAGGGTTTGGGGTTTAGAGTTTAGGGTTTAAGGTTTGGGGTTTAAGGTTTAGGGTGTTAGGGTTTGTGGTTTTAAGGTTTAGGGTTTTTTAGGCTTTAGGCTTTAGGGTTTAGGGTTTTGGGTTGTACGTTTAGGGTTTCGGGTTTAGGGTTTAGGGTGTAGGATTTTTGGGTTATGGTTTTTTCTTAATTTTTTAAATTAAGTAAACATATAAGTTTAGGTGTATTTAGTTTATTTTTTTTATTTTAGTTTATTTTATTTTTTATTTTTATTTAAGTTTATTTTTTTAATTTTTATTTAGCTTAGTTTATATTTTTAAGGTTTATTTATTTTAGTTTAGGTTTTATTTTATTTTATTTTTAGGTTTAGGTTTAGGTTTAGGTTTAGGTTTAGTTGAGTTTTATTTTATTTTATTTTAGGGTATTTTATTTTTTAACTTTAGGTTTAGGTTTAGGTTTTAATTTTATTTTTTTAGGTTTAGGTTTTAAGTTTATTTTTAGGTTTTATTTTTTTGTTTAGGTTTAGGTTTATTTTTAGTCTCTTTTATTTTATGTAGTTTAAGTTTAGGTTTTGGCATAGGTTATTATATGTTTACATTTTGGTTTTATTTATTTGAGTTTAGATTATTTTGTTTTTTAGGTTTTATTTTATTTTGTTTTATTTTATTTTAGTTTAGGTTTTTTTAGTTTAGGGTTTAGGTTTTATTTTTTTTATTTATTTTTAGTTTTATTTTTAGGTTTATTTTTTAGGTTTAGGTTTTATTTAGTTTTATTTTATTTTATTTTATTTTATTATAGTTTTATTTTATTTATGTATTTTATTCTTAGGTTTATTTTATTTTTAGTTTAGTTTAGGTTTTATTTATTTTGTTTCTATTTATTTTATTAGTTTATTTAGTTTCTTTATTTTATTTATTTATTTTAAGTCATGTATATATTTCATTTTTAGGTTTTATTTAGTTTAGGTTTAGGTTTTTTGGTTTTTAGGGTTTAGGGTTTAGGGTTTAAGATTTTAGGGTTTAGGGTTTTAGGATTTAGGGTTAGGGTTTAGGATTTAGAGTTTAGTGTTTATGCTTTAGGGTTTAGGGTTTTTTTAAAATGAAGTAAAACAATAGGTTTATGTTTATTTAGTTTATGTAGTTGATTTTATTTTTTATTTTCATTTATGTTTATTTTTTATTTTTATTTAGTTTAGTTTATTTATTTTAGTTTAGGATTTTTATTTTATTTTATTTTTAGGTTTAGGTTTATTTTTTGGTTGAATTTTATTTTTATTTTATTTTTTAGGTTTACGTTTTATTTTTATTTTAGGTTTAGGTTTATGTTTTTATTTTATTTATTTAGGTTTAGGTTTTAGGTTTTAATTTTAGGTTTATTTTTAAGTTTTATTTTTTTAGTTAGGTTTAAGTTTATTTTTAGTTTATTTTATTATATTTAGTTTAGGTTTAGGTTTAGGTTTAGGTTTAGTTTATTTTAATTTTAAGTTTAGGGTTTAGGGTTTAAGTTTGAGGGTTTAGGATTTTAGGGTTTAAGGTTTAGAATTTAGGGTTTTTAGGCTTTAGGTTTTATGGTTTAAGCTTTAGGTTTTAAGTTTAGGGTTTAGGTTTTAGTTAAGGGTTTAGGGTTTCTTAATTTTTTTTAATGGAGAACAAATTCAGATTCAACATTTCATATTTTCTAGTTCATCAGCCAAGTAAGACACCTAGTTTTCTAAGACACAAGTGACGACATGGATGAAAAATGAGCATGTATAGAGCAAATCAAAAACCCTAGAAAACTAGAACCCTCTCTACTATAAAGACACTGTTCCATAAGCAGTAGATCGGATCTAGCATTCTTCAGTTTCTCCTGTTCCCATTAGAACCACCCCAGCCTCTTGAATAGCGGGATCTATAATCATATCCCCAATGTCTTCGCCACCACCATGGTCGAACCTCGCCGCCCTCCCCTCCATTACCACCTACCACCTCCATATCTACCAACACCTCCAAATCCCCCACCAGCATTTAGGGTTTAGGATTTAGGGTTTAGGCTTTTTTTTTAAAATTAAGTAAAGTGATAGGTTAGCTTCTTTAGTTTCCTTTTTAGTTTATATTATTTTTATTTTTATTTAGGTTTATTTTAAGTTTTTATTTTATTTAGTTTGTTTATTTTAAGTTTATTTATTTTTTGTTTAGGGTTTCTATTTTAGTTTATTTTTTAGGTTTACTTTTATTTTTTAGTTGAGTTTTATTTTTGTTTTATTTTTTTGGTTTAGGTTTTATTTTTTATTTTTATGTTTAGGTCTAGGTTTTTATTTTATTTTTTTAGGTTTAGGTTTTAGGTTTTTATTTTAGGTTTAGGTTTATTTTTAGTTTATTTTATTTTATTTAGTTTAGGTTTAGGTTTAGGTTTAGTTTATTTTAGGTTTAGGATTTAGGTTTAATTTATTTTAGTTAAGTTTATTTTAGTTTAGATTTATTTTATTTTGTTTATTTTATTTTATTTTAGGTTTTTTTTTTTATAGGGTTAGGTTTTATTTATTATATTTTTTAGGTTTATTTTTTAGGTTTATTTTTACTTTATTTTATTTTAGGTTTATTTTATTTTAGTTTTATGTTTAATTTTTATTATATTTAAGTTTTTTATTCTTTGGTTTTTTATTTTTTTAGTTTAATTTAGGTTTTTATTTTAGTTTATTTTTATTTTTTATTTAATTTTATTTTTAAATTTATGTTTAGGTTTTAATTTTGGTTTTTATTTTATTTTTATTTTATTTTATTCAGGTTTGGGTTTTTTTATTTATTTTATGTTTAGGTTTTATTTAGTTTAGGTTTAAGCTTTTATGTTTTTAGGGTTGAGGGTTTAGGGTTTAAGGTTTTGGTTAGGGTTTAGTGGTTTATGGTTTAGGGTTTATGCAGGTTAGGGTTTGGGTCTAGGTTTAGGGTGTTTTAGTTTAGGTTTAGGGTTTTAGGGTTTAGGGTTTAGAGTTTGGGTTATCTTTTAAGTAAAAGGAATTTATTGCTTAGAAAAATAGATACAACAAGACCATATTAGAGACTAAACTAAAAAAAAGTACTAAAATGAGATATAAGAGAATCCTAAAGAGTTTAGTCCCTAAACTAATACATCAAAGAGCAATAAAGAAAAAAAACAAAGACAAAACTAAAAAATCCAAGCAAAAGATAGCAAAGGGCAAGAATCCATGGAGCTGCAAAGGAACCTCCAAACAAAGGAATATCCATAAGAAAAGGAAATGTGCAACTTGCAACTGTAGACAACTCCCGCCCTCTAAGAAAAAAGAGACCATCAGTAAGACTCTAGCTCCCTCCAAGAAGAAGAAGAGACCAATTAAAAAAGAGAACCTGCAACCTATTAGAAATCTCAGCCAGAAGGAGATCAGAAAACATAAAGAGAAGAAAACTTAGGCTTAGATATGAGGATAGAAGGATAATCATAATAATAAGGGTCATCAAATCCTATGTGTATTCATCTTCAAAGAAGGGTTATAAATAGTAAAAGTCACCAGCTATAAAAATATCAAGGAAAAAATCCATCATATCATCATAGCCATCCCAGCTAAATAAAAATACAATCTATCATAATAGCCACCCAGCCAAAGAAAAATGAAGCTAAGGAAATAGAAAGAGAGAGAGGAGACCAACATATAAAATTAACCTAAGGTAATCCCAACAAAACCAAATATGAACACCTCTTAAAAAAGAGGGAGAAAAGAAGCTCATAGCCCAAAAAAAAGAAAGCCACCAAGGCCCACGAAAGGCCCAAAAAAAAGAGGGAGAAAAGGACACTCAAAGATAAAGCCAATAGAGCCCACAACAACACCAAACCAAAGCCGCCAAGGCACCAAGCCAATAGAGCCCACAACAATACCAATCCATAGCCACCAAGGCACTAACCAAAGGAAAGGAAACAACCAATAGAGTAGCCACACAACAGAGAACACAAGAAAAATATCCCAATAAAGAGGTATAGAACCAAACAAACCAACAGAAAAAAAAAGAAGGCCAGCAAAAGCTAAAATAAATAGCTAAAGAAAAAACCAACCAATTGACAAACTAAATGCCAAGGACAAGAATACAAACCTACCACCAACAAAGAGAGCAAAAGCACCAACCAAAGAAAGGCAAGCCAACAGGAACAAAGCCACCAGCACAAAACCAACCAGCCAAAGGGCACCAAATAAAAACCCAGCAAAGAGAAAGCCAGAAACACCAAGCCAGAAGGAGGAAAATTAGCCAAGAAGGCAATACTCCAGCTAGCAAGAAAACACACAGCAAAAGCTCATCCAATATAGAAAAAACTAGCCAAAAGCAAGAACCTCCTAAGGACAGGAGAGATTATTTCCAAGATGCTTTGGAACGATAGCAAGTTAGGAGGGGCATAGATCTGAACACTTTTTTTTGTTTTCTTCACATAACTAGTTTTATAACCATGCCCTTTCTCCAAAAAATCTCCATCCAAAAATGAATCAGTATTATTATAAATGGCATGGGGATCAGCAGAAGCTATCAATTTCAAAGAAGAGCATTCAGAATCATCCACAATATTAGACAAAGGAAAATAATAAATAGTATGCATTTCAAAATCAAAAGTGAAAGAATAAGCATAAACAACTTTTTTAAGAAGACACTTATCAATATTTTCACCTTCCAACAAAATCTGAAGAGTAAACTCCCAGTCTTCATTCATAAAAAAGGCGAGAGAAGCAGAATCCGGATTTTCATTACAATCTTCATGTAAGGGATTAAAATAAGATTCAAATCCCTTAGAAAGACATAGCATATTACCAAAATTCTGAACATAATTACCAGCCATAGAAAAACCATCATTTTGAACCGAAATAGAACTATTCACAATGAGAGAATTATCACAAGTATCTAAATATTTATTTTTAAAAGAAGGATCACCAATATTAACAAGATTGTCAAGACCAGAAGTTAAAATATCATAAATAAGAACATTCTTTTCACCACCATTCTCAATCAAAGAAGGCAAAGAAATAATCTATTTCCCATGATCTAAAGCAAACATAGGAGAAAGAGAAATAACATCAAACTGATTGGAGGAAGTGGTGTTAGCATCAACAATATTCGAACCATCATCATGAAAGGACTTATGCACAATATCCAAACCATTTGAATCATTAACCACAGCATCTAAAGTCTTCCCTTAAATAGAATCATCAAAAGAAACACTTAGAGCATGATTATTAGTTAAAACTATTTCAGAAACATCAAAATTACCTTCCGCATTAGACAAATCATTAATAGATAAAACCTTTTTAGAAGATTTAGAAATCTGGTTTTACAAAACATCAAAATTTTGAAAAGTAGATTTTCTTTTATCCAACTTGAGAGAATCATTAATTTTTTTAACAATTGAATTCTTACTATTGATTTTCTTCCTAAGAGAGGGATGAGCATTAAAGAATTAGAAATTTCATGCCTATGAATCTTAGAATGATTAAAAAAATGGGAAAGTTCTCAAAAATAACTTTTTGAAAATAATCACATTTCTTCTAACCCAACCAAGTTTCTTTTAGATTTTTTTAGTAATATCAATCTCTACAAGAATTCTAGCAACATATAGTCAATAAGAAGCAGTTGTTGTCTGATCAACTTGCAAAGGTCGACCAAAATTGACCTAATAGCATAATGATTATGATGATTAAATAGATGAATCCCCAAGTTAGGTAAAGAAATCTAAATGGGAATAATTGGAGACTCTTCATTAACATCAAACATTAGTGTCCATGTCAGAATACACATTTTATAATTAAAAACATAGTAAGAACACCTAGAAAAAATTATCCATAATCAAGGTCATTAGAAAGTTTAATGTAACATGCCTTGCATCAATCACCTAGAAAAGAAGAACAAATAAATTTAAGTTATGAAAAAAGAATGAATATCTTCCATCTTTAGCCATTTAAATGAAAACTTTCCAGTCAAAGAAAAACCAAAAGGCTCAGCTAATCTTTCAATATCCTCATCTGAAATCATAATTGTTGGAGTACCTTTAAAAGTTGTATGAAGCAAATTCAAAGGAGGCTCGGTGGAGGAATTCTTACCAACTAAACCCTCTTTAAAATATTTAGTAACAACGTGTAATTTAGAGGTAGGATTACCCAAAAAATTTGATGCCCTAGTGGGATCCATTGGCACATGGGATTTACGCCATGGATTTGAAGAAGCCGACGCCATGAGTCACGGCATCATGACAAGAACAAGTCGAGATCGGCCCAACGCCTATAATATATAAGGAATCCAAGAGACAAAGCACTCAAAAACTCACCAAGAATGTCAAGGATCCCAAAATCGCCCAATAATAGGGTTTAGGTTTTAGGTTTAGTGTTTATTAGTTATTATTAGGTTTTATTAGTTTTAGATTATTATTAGTTAGTTATTAGTTTATGGTTTATTATTAGTTTAGTATTATTAGTTTTAGTTTTATTATTATTATTTTAGGTTATTAGGTGATTATTATTAGTTTATTTAGTTAGTTTATTTATAGTTTATTTTATTTTATGTAATTATTATTAGTTATTTAGTTAGTTATTATTATTAGTTAGTTATGTTTGGTTAGTTTTAGTTGTTTTATTATTTATTTTATTAGTTTATTAGTTTATTAGTCTAGTTATTAGGTTTAGTTATTTATTATTAAGTTTATTTATTATTATTAGTTATTATTATTTTATTATTTTATTATTTAGTTTATTATTTTATTATTATTTTTAGTTTTAGTTTTGTTATTATTAATTATTATTAGTTATTTGTTTATTATTAGTTATTTAATTTTATTAGTAGTTTGGTTTATTATTAGTTTATTATTAGTTTATTAGTTTTATTAGTTATTATTTTATTATTATTATTAATTATTTATTAGTTTAATTATTAGTTATATTTTATGTATTTATTTGGTTATTTTATTAGTTTATTAGTTTTTATTAGTTTGTTTATTTAATTATTATTATTAGTTTATTATTATAGTTTTATTATATGGTAAGTTTATTAGTTTAATTATATTTAGTTATTAGTTTATTTTAGTGATTTTATTAGTTATAGGTTTAGGTTTAGTTTAGTTATTATTATTATTAGTTTATTAGTTTTAGTTTTAGTGTTTTATTTATATTTTAGGTTTAGTTTTATTAATTGTTTTAGTTTATTTATTATTATATTTTAGTTATTTAGTTTTAGTTATTTAATTTTACATTAGTTATTTGGTTTTTTATTTTTATTAGTTATTATTTTATTATTATTGTAAAGTTATTAGTTTATTATTGGATTATTAGTTTATTATATTATTGTTTAGTTATTATTATTAGTTTTATTAATTTAGTTATTAGTTATTTTACTTTTAGTTTAGTTTGTTATTATTAGTTTTATTATAATTTATTTTATTATTTTCGGTTTAAGGGTTTAGTGTTTAGTTTATTTTAGTTTTATTATTATTATTATTATTATTATTATTATCATTATTATTAGTATTATTTATTTTTAGTTATTATAATTATTAGTTTATTAGTTTTAGTTAGTTTATTAGTTATTTATTCAGTTATTTTAGTTATAATTAATTTATTATTATTAATTATTATTATTAGTAGTTTTATTTTATTTTATTATTATTTATTATTAGTTTTAGTGTTTAGTTTAGTTTAGTTTTATTTACTTATTCTTTAGTTTATTATATTATTATTAGTTTAGTTAGTTTTTTTTAATGAGGTTTTATTATTATTTTTCATTTTTTTTTTATTATTAGTTTTAGTATATTTATTTTATTATTTTTTATTTGTTTTTTTAGTTTAGTTAGTTTTATTAGGTTTTATTATTAGATATTTATTAAGTTTTTTTATTACTATTAGGTTTAGTTTATTTATTTAAGTTTTATTTATTATTTAGTTTATTATTTTTTTAGTTTATTATTATTATTATTATTAGTTTAGTTATTTGTTTTATTTAGTTTAGTTTATTATTAGTTTATTAGTTTAGTATTAGTTGTTATTAGTTATTTAGTTTTAGTTTATTAGTTTTTTAAATTTTATTATTAGTTTCAGTTATTATTATTTAGTTATTTTATTATTAGGTTTCATTACTTTATTAGTTAATTAGTTTAGTTTAGTTATTAGTTTTAGTTATTAGTTAGTTATTATTATTAGTTTTTTAGTTAGTTTTATTAATTAGTTTTAGTTTAGTTATTGGGTTTAGGTTAATTATAAGTTAGTTATTTTTAGTTATGTTTAGGGGTTTAGTTTTATTAATATTATTAGTAGTTATTTATTAGGGTTTTGTTTAATTTAGTTTATTAGTTTAGTTTTTAATTATTAGTTTAGTTTAGTTTAGTTTTTATTAGTTTTATTAGTTTAGTTTATTTTTAGTTAGTTTATTAGTGGGGTTTTAGTTATGTTTAATTTAATTATTAGATTTTTATTAGTTATTTGTTATTAGTTTATTAGCTTTTAGTTTTTTTAATTAATTTAGTATAGTTAGTTTTATTAGTTTTAGTTTTACTTATTATTAGTTTATCAATTTTAGTTCATTATATATTAGTTTTAGTTTTAGTTAGTTTTTTTATTAGTTTTTTATTAGGGTTTAGGGTTTGTGGTTTGGGGGTTTAGGGTTTTGGGGTGGGGTTTTAGGATTTAGAGTTGCAGTTTTAGGTTTTGGATTAGGGTTTGGGGTTTAGGGTTTGGGGTTTAGGTTTTGGGGTTTAGAGTTTTAGGGCTTTAGGCTTGGGCTTACTGCTAGTTTTTTAGGTTTAGCACCTCATCTCCCACCACCACCACGATAACCCTATTTAGTTATTTATTATTATTATTATTTATTAGTTTATTAGTTTAGTTTTAGTTTATTATTTATTTAGGTTTAGGTATATTTATTAATTAGTTTAGTTTAGTTTTTAGTTTTCTTTTTTAGTTATACTTTTACTAGTTTATTAGTTTATTAGTATTTAATTTTAGGTTATTAGTTATTTATTATTAGTTTTATTTAGATTTTTATTAGATTTAGTCTTTTATTAGTTATTATTAGGTCTTTAGTTTATTATTTATTGTGAGTATTATTTTTATTAATTAGTTATTAGTTAGTTATAGTTTAGTTTTATTATTAGTTTATTAGTTGTTTTAGTTATTGTTTAGTTATTATTATTAGTTTTATTAATTTAGTTATTAGTTATTTTACTTTAGTTTAGTTTGTTATTATTAGTTTTATTATAATTTATTTTATTATTTTCGGTTTAAGGGTTTAGTGTTTAGTTTATTTAGTTTTATTATTATTATTATTATTATTATTATTATTATTATCATTATTATTAGTATTATTTATTTTAGTTATTATAATTATTAGTTTATTAGTTTTAGTTAGTTTAGTTATTAGTTATTTATTCAGTTATTTTAGTTATAATTAATTTATTATTATTAGTTAGTCATTATTAGTTTTATTAGTTAGTTTTTATTTAGTTTATTATTATTTATTAGTTTAGTTAGTTTAGTGTTTAGTTTAGTTTAGTTTTATTTACTTATTCTTTAGTTTATTATTATTATTAGTTTAGTTTAGTTAGTTTTTATGTTATGAGGTTTTATTATTATTTACTATTTTTTTAGTTATTATTAGTTTTTAGTATATTTATTTTATTATTTTTATTTGTTTTTAGTTTAGTTAGTTTTATTAGGTTTTATTATTAGATATTTTATTAAGTTTTTTATTATTAGGTTTAGTTTATTTATTTAAGTTTTATTTATTATTTAGTTTATTATTTTTTAGTTATTATTATTATTATTATTTTAGTTGGTTTATTTTGTTTTAGTTTAGTTTATTATTAGTTTATTAGTTTAGTATTAGTTGTTATTAGTTATTTAGTTTTAGTTTATTAGTTTTTTTAGTTTTATTATTAGTTTCAATTATTATTATTTAGTTAGTTTATTATTAGGTTTCATTACTTTATTAGTTTATTAGTTTAGTTTAGTTATTAGTTTTAGTTATTAGTTAGTTATTATTATTAGTTTTTTAGTTAGTTTATTAATTATTAGTTTTAGTTTAGTTATTGGGTTTAGGTTAATTATAAGTTAGTTATTTATTAGGTTAGTTATGTTTAGGGTTTAGGTTTATTAGTTAGCTATTATTATTAGTTAGTTATTTATTAGGGTTTTGTTTAATTTAGTTTATTAGTTTAGTTTTAATTATTAGTTTAGTTTTAGTTTAGTTTTTATTAGTTTTATTAGTTTAGTTTATTTTTAGTTAGTTTATTAGTGGGGTTTTTAGTTATGTTTAATTTAATTATTAGATTTTTTATTAGTTTAGTTAGTTTTTGTTATTATTAGTTTATTAGCTTTTTAGTTTTTATTTAATTAATTTAGTATAGTTAGTTTTATTAGTTTTAGTTTTACTTTATTATTAGTTTATCAATTTTAGTTCATTATATATTAGTTTTAGTTTTAGTTAGTTTAGTTAGCTTTTTTATTAGTTTTTTATTAGGGTTTAGGGTTTAGGGTTTGGGGTTTAGGGGTTTAGGGTTTAGGATTTAGAGTTGTAGGTTTAGGGTTTAGGGATTAGGGTTTGGGGTTTAGGGTTTTGGGGTTTAGGTTTTGGGGTTTAGAGTTGTAGGTTTAGGGTTTAGGGCTTAGGGCTTAGGGCTTACGGTTAGTTTTAGGGTTTAGCACCTCCAGATCTCCCACCACCACTACGATAACCCCCTCCTCTACCTTCACCTCCACCGCCAGATCTTGACAAAGCCTAGTTGATGGTGATGTTCCTACCGTCAAGGTTCTGCCATTCTTAGGCTTTAGGTTTAGGTTTAAGTTTATAATGTTTTAGGGTTTAGGTTTATTTTTTAATTTATTTAGTTACTTTAGGTTTAGGTTTAGGGTCTAAGGTTTAGGATTTAGGGTTTGGGGTTTAGGGTTTAAGGTTTAGGGTTTAGTGTTAGGGTTTAGGGTCTTGCATTTAGCATTTAGGGTTTATGGCTTAGGGTTTAAGGTTTAGTATTTAGGATTTTAGGGTTTATGCTTTTAGGGTTTAATTTTAAGGTTAGGGTTAAGGTTTAGGGTTTAGGGCTTTTCCCCTATGGTTTAGGGTTGTAAGTTTAGTGTTGTAGGTTTAGGGTTTATGGTTAGTTTTTTTATTTAGGGTATAAGGTTTAGCATTTAAAGTTTAGGGTTTAGGGTTTAGGATTTAGGGTTTAGGGTTTTTTTTAAATTAAGTAAAATGGTAAGTTTAGGTTTATTTATTTTATTTAGTTTAATTATTATTATTTAAGCTTATTTTAATTTTAATTTTTATTTAGGTTTATTTTTTATTTTTATTTAGTTTAGCTTATTCATTTTAGGTTTCTTTATTTTAGTTTAAGTTTTCTTATTTTAGTTTATTTTTTTGCTTTAGGATTATATTTAGGTTTGTTTTTTAGTAAATTTTTATTTTCATTTTATTTTATATTTTTAGGTTTAGGTTTAGGTTTTAAGTTTTCATTTTAGATTTTATTTTTTTAGTTTAGATTTAGGTTTATTTTCAGCTGAGTTTTATTTTTATTTTATTTTTTATTTTTAGGTTTCAATTTATGTTTTTATTTTATTTTCTTAGGTTTAGGTTTTAGGCTATTATTTTGGGCTTATTTTTATGTTTTATTTTTTAGTTTAGGCTTAGGCTCATTTTTAGTTTTTTTATATTTTATTTAGTTTAGGTTTAGGTTTTATTTTTCTGTGTTAATTTTATTTTAGTTTAAGTTTAGGTTTATTTTATTTTGTTTATTTTATTTTATTTTAAGTTTAATTTTTCTTTAATTTAGGGTTTAGATTTTATTTTTATTTTTTATTTTTAGTTTTATTTTTTTAGGTTTAGTTTATTTAGTTTTTTATTTTATTTTTTTTAAGGTTAATTTTATTTTATTTTAAGTTTAGTTTTTTATTTTTATTTATGTTTTTTAATTCTTAGGTTTATTTTGTTTTTAGTTTAGTTTATTATTATTATTTTTAGGTTTAAGTTTATTTAATTTTTATTTATATTTTATTTTAGGTTTAGGTTTTATATTTTAGTTTATTATTATTATTATTATTATTATTTATTATTTATTAATTATTATTTTAGGTTTAGTTTTTTTATTTTTAGCTTTATATAGTTTAGGTTTAGTTTTAGTTTAGATTTTAGAGTTTAGGGTTTAAGGTTTTAGGGTTTAGGGTTTTAGGTTTAGTTTAAGGTTTAGGGTTTAGGGTTTATTTTGGTTTATTTTAGGATTTAGGTTTTAGGTTTGGGATTTTAGGTTATTTGGGAGGTTTAGAGTTTAGTTTGGGTTTTTTTTTAGATTGGGTTTTATTTAGTGTTTATGGTTTAGTTGATTTGGGTTTAAGATGGTTTTAGTTTAGTTTATTATTTAGGTTTAGAATTTAGGTTTAGGTTTGGTTTTAGATTTATTTTTAGGTTTGGTTTAGTTTAGATTTTTTATTTATTTAGAGTTTTAAATTATTTATTTTTTAGGTTTATTTAGTTTATTTTATTTTATTTTTATTTTAGGTTTATTTTATTATTTTAGTTTATTTATTTTAAGTTTATTTTATTTATTTAGGTTTATATTTTATTTTTATTTTAGGTTTAGTTTTATGGTTTAGGTTATTTTTTTTAGTTTAGTTTATTTTATTTTATTTTTTTTTAGTTTAGGATTTTTATTTTAGTTTAGGTTTTGGTTTTTTATTTTAGGTTATTTTTTAGGTTTTATTTTTTTGGTTTATTTTTAGGTTTATTTTTATTTATTTTATTTAAATTTAGGTTTAGTTTAGTTTATGGTTTATTTAGGTTTATTTTAGTTTAGTTTATTTTATTTTAGTTTATTTAGTTTAGTTTTTTTTTATTTAGAGTTTAGTTTATTTTTTATTTTATTTTTTTAGTTTAGGTTTAGTTTTATTTAGTTTATTTATTTTATTTATTTTTATTATTTTAGTTTAGTTTTATTTTATTTTAGGTTTAGGTTTAGTTTTAGGTTTATTTTATTTAGTTTATTTTAGTTTAGTTTAGGTATTTAGGTTTAATTTAGTTTAGTTTATTTAGTTTTGGTTTAGGTTTAGTTTAGTTTATTAGGTTTATTTTATTTTTTTAGGTTTAGTTTTAGGTTTAGTTTATTTTTATTTAGTTTTATTTAGTTTAGGTTTAGTTTAGGTTTATTTTAGTTTAGTTTAGTTTAGTTTAGTTTAGGTTTTAGTTTTTGGTTTTATTAGTTTAGTTTAGTTTAGTTTAGTTTAAGTTTATTTTAATTTAGTTTGGTTTATTTTAGGTTTAGTTTATTTATTTATGTTTTGGTTTATTTATTTTAATTTTGCTTAGTTTAGTTTTAGTTTAGGTTTAGGTTTTATTTAGTTTAGTTTAGGTTTAGTTTAGGTTTATTTTATATGTTTTTTTAGTTTTTAGTTTAGTTTTAGGTTTATTTATTTTAGATTTAGTTTATTTTTTAGTTTAGTTTAGTTTTATCATTTATTTAGTTTAGTTTAGTTTAGTTTTATTTATTTAGTTAGTTTAGTTTATTTTATTTATTTTTTAGTTTTTTTTTAGTTTGTATTTAGGTTTATTTATTTGTGTTTAATTTAGTTTAATTTAGGTTTATTTTATTAGTTTATTTTTAGTTTTTTTATTTAGTTTATTTATTTTAGTTTAGGTTTATTTATTTTATTTTAGTTTAGGTTTTATTTTTTTATTTTATTTAGTTTAGTTTAGTTTAGTTTATTTTAGTTTAGTTTAGTTTAGATTTATTTTATTTAGTTTTAGTTTTTATTTTAGTTTATATATTTATTTTATTTATTTTGGTTGGTTTAGTTTAGTTTTAGGTTTAGTTTATTTAGTTTAGTTTAGTTTTATTTAGTTTTAGTTTAGTTTTATTTTTTTTATTTATTTATTTAGTTTTGGGTTTATTTTATTTATTTAGTTTAGTTTTTTTTAGGTTTATTTTATTTTATTTATTTATTTTATTTTTTATTTAGTTTAGTTTATTTTAGTTTATTTATTTAGTTTATTTTTTAGTTTAGTTTTATTTTATTTAGTTTTAGTTTATTTAGTTTATTTTAGTTTTTTTTTAGGTTTAGTTTTATTTAGTTTAGTTTATTTATTTATTTTTAGGTTTTAGGTTTTATTAATTTATTTTATTTATTTTAGTTTTATTTATTTATTTAGTTTAGGTTTATTTTTATTTTTTAGGTTTTTTATTTTTATTTTAGTTTATTTTTTTTTAGTTTATTTTATTTATTTAGTTTAGGTTTATTTTAGGTTTAGTTTATTTATTTTATTTTTAGGTTTATTTTAGTTTAGTAGGTTTATTTTATTATAGGTTTAGTTTATTTATTTTATTAGTTTAGGTTTATTATTTTTTTAGAGTTTTTTAGTTTATTTAGGTTTAGGTTTTTTTATTTTAGTCTTTAGTTTATTATTTTAGGTTTAGGTTTATTTATTTAGTTATTTAGGTTTAGTTTATTTTATTTTATTTAGTTTTAGTTTTATTTATTTTTTATTATATTTAGGTTTATTTAGTTTAGTTTATTTTTTTATTTATTAGTTTATATTTTTAGTTTATTTTTTTTATTTTTATTTATTTTTTTTTATTTTATTTTATTATTATTTATTTATTTAGGTTTATTTTTATTTATTTATTTATTTAGTTTTTTATTTTATTTTATTTATTATTTTTATTTTATTTTATTTATTTATTTAGTTTTATTTATAGTTTATTTTTTATTTTAGTTTAGGTTTATTTTAGTTTAGGTTTAGTTTAGTTTAGGTTTTTATTTAGTTAGGTTTATTTTATTTTTAGGTTTAGTTTAGGTTTTTATTTTAAGTTTTATTTAGGTTTAGTTTATTTATTTTTTAGGTTTAGTTTATTTAGTTTATTTTTTTATTTAGTTTAGATTTAGTTTTATTTTTTTTTATTTAGTTTTGTTAGTGTTTAGATTTTTAGGTTTTTTAGTTTATTTATTTTAGGTTTTTTTTTCAATTTAATTATTTAGTTTAGTTTTATTTTATTTATTTAGTTTAGTTTAGCTTATTTATTTATTACATTTATTTCATCTATTTATTTAGTTTATTATTTTTTTTTTTGTTTAGGTTTAGGTTTAGGTTTATTTATTTAGTTTAGGTTTATTTAGGTTTATTTTACTTAGTTTATATTTAGTTTAGGTTTAGGTTTATTTGTTTTAGGTTTAGGTTTTATTATAGTTTTTAGGTTTAGGTTTTATTTAGGTTTAGATTTTATTTAGGTTTAGGTTCAGTTAGTTTATGTTTATTTTATTTAGGTTTAGGTTTATTTATTTTATTTTATTTTATTATCTTTAATTTTAGTTTATGTTTATTTTTATTTATGTTTTAGGTTTAGGTTTAGGTTTAAGTTTTATTAAGTTTAGGTTTAGGTTTATTTTTTTATTTTAGTTTAGGTTTATTTATTTAGTTTAGTTTAGGTTTAGATTTAGGTTTATTTTTATTTTATTTTTATTTAGTTTATTTAGTTTAGGTTTATTTATTCACTTTAGTTTAATTTTTTTATTTTATGCTTTGGTTTAGGTTTAGGTTTTGGTTTAGGTTTACTTAGTTTAAGTTTAGTTTATTTTATTTATTTAGGTTTACATTTATTTAGTTTAGGTTTTAGGTTTAGGTTTAAGTTTATTTTAGTTTAGTTTAGTTTAGTTTAGTTTATTTATTTAATTTATTTTTTATTTAGTTTAGTTTTCATTTATTTAGTTTACTTAGTTTATTTTTAGGTTTAGTGTATTTTATTTTGGTTTATGTTCAGGTTTATTTAGGTTTATTTAGTTTTGTTTATTTTAGCTTATTTATTTAGTTTATTTTAGTTTATTTAGTTTAGGTTTGGGTTTAGTGTAGTTTAGTTTAGTTTAGTTTATTTTAGTTTAGTTTAAGTTTAGGTTTAGGTTTATTTAGTTTATTTATTTATTTATATTTATTTATATTTTACTTTATTTAGCTTATGTTTATTTATTTTATTTATTTATCTATTGAGTTTAGCTTTAGGTTTAGGATTTACGATTTAGAGTTGTATGGTTAGTGTTTAGGGTTTAGAGTTAGTTTTAGGGTTTAGGGTTTTGGATTTAGGATTTAGGGTTTAGGTTTTTTTTAGATTAAGTAAACCAGTAGGTTTAGGCTTACTTAGTTAATTTAATTTATCTTTATTTATTTTACTTTATTTTATTTTTAATTTTTATTAATGTTTATTTATTTATTTTTATTTAGTCTTTATTTTATTTTTTTATTTTTATTTTATTTTATTTTTGTTTTTTATTTTATTTGTGGTTGGTTTTTTTTATTTTAGGTTTATTTTTAGGTTTTATTTCTTAGTTTAGGTTTAGGTTTATTTTTAGTTTATTTTATTTTATTTAGTTTAGGGTTTAGGGTTTAGGTTTAAGTTTTATTTAATTTAGTTTTGGTTTAGGTTTATTTTATTTTGTTTATTTTAGGTTTAGGTTTATTTCTACTTTAGAGTTTAGGTTTTATTTTTTATTTACTTTTAGATTTTTTTTTTGGATTAGGTTTTTATATAGTTCTTATTTTATTTTATTTTAGATCTATTTTATTTTTATTTATGTTTAGTTTTTATTTTATTTAGGTTTTTTACTTTTAGTGTTATTTTATTTTTAGTTTAGTTTAAGTTATTATTAATCTTATTTTAGTTTTGTTTTAATTATTATTTTACTTTATTTTGAAGTTTAGGTTTAGGTTTAGGTTTTAGTTTAGGTTTTTATTTTATTTATTTAATTTAGGTTTAGGTTTTTTTATTTGCTTTATTTTTAGGTTTTTTTAGTTTAGGTTTAATTTTTAGGTTTTACTTAGATTTGGTAGGTTTTGGATTTTGGTCAGGTCAGGTTGTGGCTTAGGGAATGTTATGTTAGGTTTAGGATTTGGTTTCTGGTTTAGTTTAGGTTTAGGTTTTATGGTTTATGGTATAGCATTTAAGGTTAGGATTTTTTTAAAATTTTTTTATTTAGGGTTTAGGGTTTAGGGTTTTTATTTTGTGGTTTGCTTTAGTTGGTTTTAGGGTTAGTTTTAGGGTTTATTTAGGGTTTAGGATTTAGGTTTTTTTTTTTTTAAAATTAAGTAACCATAGGTTTTAGGCTTATTTAGTTTATTTAGTTTATTTTATTTATTTGAGTTCATTTTATATTTTTATTTAGGTTTATTTTTTATTTTTATTTAGTTTAATTTATTTATTTTAGGTTTAATTATTTTAGTTTAAGTTTTTTATTTTAGTTTATATTTTATGTTTAAGTTTAGGTTTATGTTTATTTTTTTTAGTTTAGTTATATTTTATTTTATTTTTAGGTTTAGGTTTTATTTTTTTTATTTTTTTAGGTTTTATTTAATTTTTTAGGTTTATGTTTTAGGTTTATGTTTTAGGTTTAGTTTTAGGTTTTATTTTTTAGTTTAGGTTTAGTTTAATTCATTTAGTTTATGGTTTAGGTTTAGTTTATTTTGGGTTTATGTTGAGGTTATATATATTTTAGTTTAATTTATTTTAGTTTAGGTTTAGGTTTATATTATTTATTTATTTTAGGTTTAGGTTGTTTTTTTAGTTTGGGGTGTAGGTTTTTTTTAGGTTTTATTTTTAGGTTTATTTCTTAAGCTTAGGTTTTGATTTAGTTTTATTTTAGGTTTATTTTATTTTTTTTACATTTGGGTTTTATTTTATTTAGGTTTTTTATTTTTAGGTTTATTTATTTTTTACTTTAGTTTAGATTTTAATTTAATTTATTTTAATTTAGTTTTTATTTTTTATTTTATTTTATTTTTAATTTTAAGTTTAGGTTTCAGTTTAGGTTTTAGTTTAGGTTTTATTTTATTTTATTTTATTTGAGTTTAGGTTTTTTATATATAATTTATTTTTAGGTTTTATTTAGTTTAGGTTCTTAATTTTTTGGGTTTGGGTCTGGTTTGGGTTAGGTTTTAGCTATTTTAAGGTATAGGTTTAGGGTTTAGGGTTTAGGGTTTAGGGTTTAGGGTTTAGGGTTTAGGGATTAAGGTTTTAGGGTTTAGGGTTTAGGGCTTATGGTTTAGGGTTTATGGTTTAGGGTTTTAGGGTATAGGTTTTAGGGTTTAAGGTTGTAGTTTTATAATTTAAAGTTTATGGTTTAAAGTTAATTATAGGGTTTAGGGTTTGGGTTTTTTTAATTTCATGAATTTTTATTTTTTAAAAATTAAGAAAACTAGTAGGTTTAGGGTTTAGGATTTCTTATTCAATTTCATCAACCAAGTTTGTTTTCTAAGACACAAGTGATGATATAGATCAAAATGAGCACAGAAGTCCAAAAGCTAGATAACTAGAACCATTTTTTTAAAGACACAGTTCCAAAAGTTGTAGATCGGATCGATCATTGTTTAGTTTTTCCAGTTCCCATCAAAACCACCCTAGCCTCTTGAGTAGTTGGATCCACCCATATCAGATCTCTCCCTCCACAACCACCTTTGAACTCGCTCCTCCGTCTCCATAACAAATGCTTATTGTTCCATATCCCACCTCCATATCCCCAATAGCACCTCGACTTCTCCTCCAGCAGATCTCTGAGCACGGTTGTGATGATGTTCTGCCATTAAGGTTTACCCATTCTTAAGGTTTAGGTTTAGGCTTAGGTTTATTAGGTTTTAGGGTTTAGGCTAAGTTTAGAGTTTAGGGTTTATGGTTTTAGGGTTTTGGGTTTTGGAATTAGGGCTAGGATTAAGGTTTAAGGCTTTGGGTTTAGGGTTTAGGGTTTAGGGTTTACTGTTTAGGGTTTAAGATTTAGGGTTTAGGATTAGTTCAGGGTTTAGGGTTTATGGTTTTTAGGGTTTAGAGTTGTATATTTAGGGTTGTAGGTTTAGGGTTTAGGGTTTTGGGTTAGTTTTAGGATTTAGGATTTAAGATTTAGGGTTTAGGGTTTACAATTTTTTTTTTAAAATTAAGTAACCGATAGGTTTAGGTTTATTTAGTTTACTTTTTATTTATTTTAGTTTATTTTATATTTTTATTTAGGTTTACTTTTTATTTTTATTTAGTTTAGTTTATGTAGTTTAGGTTTATTTATTTTAGTTAGGTTTTGTATTTTAGTTTATTTTTTAGGTTTTGGTTTATGTTTAATTTTTAGTTTAGTTTTATTTTTATTTTATTTTTTAGGTTTAGGTTTTATTTATTTTAGTTTAGTTTATTTTAGTTTAGGTTTAGGTTTATTTTAGGCTTAGGTTTTTTTTTTTTAGTTTAAGGCTTAGGTTTATATCTTTTTTATTTTTAGGTTATATTTTTAAGTTTATTTTTTAGGTTTATGCTTTTATTTTAGGTTTATTTATTTTTATATTACATTTGGGTTTTATTTTATTTAGGTTTTTTATATTTAAGTTTATTTAATTTTTTATTTTAGTTTAGGTTTTTATTTATTTTATCTTACTTTAGTTTTTATTTATTTTATTTTATTTTCATTTTTATTTTTATTATTTTATTTTTAATATTTGGTTTTTGTTTATGTTTAGATTTTAATTTAAGTTTTAATTTAATTTAATTTATTTTATTTTATTTAGGTTTAAGTTTTTTTATTTATTTTATTTTTAAGTTTTATTTAGTTTATGTTTAACTTTTTAGGTTTTTAGGATTTAGGGTTAATGGTTATGGGTTTAGGTGTCGGGGTTTAGGGTTTGGGGTTTTATGTTTAGGGTTGTAGGTTTAGGGTTTTGGGTTTATGGTTAGTTTTTGGATTTAGGGTTTAAGGTTTAGGGTTTACGATTTAGGGTTTAGGGTTTATGATTTCTTTTCAAATTAAGTAAATCAGTAGGTTTATGTTAATTTAATTTATTTTTATTTATTTTAGCATATTTTATTTTATATTTTTATTTAGGTTTATTTTTTATTTTTATTTAGTCTAGTTTATTTATTTTAGGTTTATTTATTTTAGTTTATGTTTAGTATTTTAGTTTATTTTTTAGGATTAGGCTTAGTTTATGTTTATTTTTAGTTTATTTTATTTTATTTTATTTTTGAGGTTTAGATTTTTTTATTTAGTTTTGGTTATTATAGTTTAGGTTTAGGTTTATTTTATTTTGTTTATTTTAGGTTTAGGTTTTTTTTTATAGTTTAGGGTTTAGGTTTATTTTTTATTCATTTTTAGGTTATATTTTTAGGTTTATTTTGTAGGTTTAGGTTTCTATTTATTTTTTATTTTATTTTATTTTAGGTTTATTTTATTTTTATTTTATGTTTGTGTTTTATTTTATTTTTGTTTTGTATGTTTAGGTTTATTTACTTTTTTGGTTTAGTTTAACCTTTTATTTATATTATTTTAGTTTAGTTTTTATTCTTTTATTTTAGTTTAGTTTTTATTTTCTATTTTTTATTATTTTATTTTTAAGTTTAGTTTTATTTTTATTTTATTTTTGAGGTTTAGGTTTTATTTATTTTAGTTTAGTTTATTATAGTTTAGGTTTAGGTTTATTTTATTTTGTTTATTTTTGGTTTAGGTTTTTTTATAGTTTAAGGTTTAGGTTTTATTTTTTATTTATTTTTAGGTTATAATTTTAGGTTTGTTTTTTAGGTTAAAGTTTTAATTTATTTTATATTTTTTTTATTTTAAGTTTATTTTATTTTTATTTTATGTTTGTGTTTTATTTTATTTAGCTTTTTTATGTTTAGGTTTATTTAATTTTTTTGGTTTAATTTAACATTTTATTTATTTTATTTTAGTTTACTTTTTTATTTTTTATTTTATTTTATTCTTAAGTTTAGGTTTAGGTTTAGGTTTATGTTTAAGTTTAAATTTAGGTTTTTATTTTATTTTATTTTTTAAATTTATTTAGGTTTAGGTTTTTTATTTATTTTATTTTTAGGTTTTATTTAGTTTACGTTTATGTTTTAGGTTCTTAGGGTATAGGGTTTAGGGTTTTGGTTTAAGGGTTTTGGGTTTGGGGACTTGGGTTTTGGGTTTGGGTTTTGGGTTTTGGGTTGTATATTTTTTTGGGTTTAGGTTTTAGGGTTTAAATTTAGGGTTTAAGGTTTAGGGTTTTAGGTTTAAGGGTTTAGAGTTAAAGGTTTAGGGTTTTGGGTTTTGGGTTTTAGGGTTTAGGGTTGTTTGATTAGGATTGTAGGTTTAGGGTTTAGGGTTTTAAACTTTAGGGTTAGGTTTTAAAATTTTTAATTTTCTAATTTTTTAAAAATAAACTCGTACGTTTAGGTTTACTTACTTTATTTTTTTTTATTTTAGTTTATTTTTTTTCATTTTGGTTTATTTTTATTTTTATTTAGTTTAGTTTATTTATTTTAGTTTTGGTTTTTTATTTTAGTTTATTTTTTTCTTTTAAGTTAAGGTTTCGGTATATTTTTTAGTTTACTTTTATTTTTATTTTATTCTTTAGGTTTAGATTTTATTTTTATTTTTAGGTTTAGGTTTAGGGTTTTATTTTATTTTTTAGGTTTAGGTTTTAAATTTATTTTCAGGTTTTATTTTTTACCTTAACTTTTGGTATATTTATAGTTTATTTTATTTTATTTAGTTTATATTTAGGTTTAGGTTTAGTTTATTTTAGGTTTAGGTTTAGATTTTTATTTATTTTAGTTTAGTTTATTTTAGTTTAGATTTAGGTTTATTTTATTTTTATTTTAGGTTTAGGTTTGTTTTAGTTTAGGGTTTAGGTTTTATTTTTTATTTATTTTTAGGTTTATTTTTTTAGGTTTAGGTTATTATTTTATTTTATTTTATTTTATTTTATTATAGGTTTATTTAGTTTTCATTTTATTTATGTTTTTTTATTTTAGCTTAGTTTAGGTTTTTATTTATTTTATTTTTATTTTTTTATTATATTTTTTTGTTTAGGTTTAGGTTTAGGTTTAGGTTTAGGTTTAACTTTATGATTTTAATTTATTCATTTTTTTATCTTATTTTGGTTTAGGCTTTTTATTTATTTTATTTTTAAGTTTTTTTTAGTTTATGTTTATGTTTTTAGCTTTTTATGGTTTAATGTTGGTTTAGAGTTTAGGGTATAGGGTTCAGGGTTTGGGGTTTAGGGATTAGAGTATAGGTTTTAAGGTTTAGGGTTTCGGTTTTAGGGTTTATGGTTTAGGGTGTTAGGGATTAGGTTTTAAGGTATAGGGTTAGTTTAGGGTTTAGGGTTTAGGCTTTGGGGTTTGGGGTTTAGAGTTTAGGGTTTATGGTTTAGGGTTTCGATTTAGGTATGAGGTTTTAGGGTTTATGCTTTAGGCTATAGGGCTTAAGGGTTTAGGGTTTAGAGTTTAGGGTTTAGGGTTTATGGGTTTGGGTTAAGGTTTTAGGTTTAGGGTTAAGGTTTTATTTTAGGGTTTAGGGTTTTTTATTTTCTTTTTTTAACAAAGAATAAATTCAGATTCAACATTTCTTCTTTTTGATTTCATCAACCAAGTAACACACAAAGTTTTCTAAGACCAAGTGGCAACATAGATTAAAATGAGCAAGCATAGTAAATCAAAACTCGATAACTAGTTATCTATAAAGACATAGTTCCATAAGAAACAGATCAGATTGGTTATTCTTTAGTTCCTCAAGTTCCCATCAGAACCACCCTGGCTTCTCGAGTAGCAGGATCCACCATCATATCCCTGATTTCTTCCTCGACCACCATTACGGCTGTAACCTCCATCGCTCCTCCCACCTCCATAACCACCATTGCTCCGACCAGCACCTCCATATCCATCAGGACCGTCATATCCCCCACAACCACTATGATAACCACCACCTCCGCCTTCACCTCCACTACCAGAGCAAGATTGAGCCTGGTTGATGGTGACGTTCCTACCATCAAAGGTCTGTCCATTCTTATAGTTTAGGTTTAGGCTTATTAAGTTTTAGGGTTTAGGTTTATTTTTCAATTTATTTAGTTACTTTAGGTTTAGGGTTTAGGGTTTAGGGTTTAGGGTTAGGGTTTAGGGTTAAGGTTTAGGGTTTAGGGTTTAAGGTTTAGTTTTTAATGTTTTAAGGTTTATGCTTTTATGCTTTAGCATTTAAGCTTAGGGATTAGGGTTTAGTGTTTAGGCTTTTTTAGGGTTTATGGTTTAGGGTTTAAGGTTTAAGGTTTAGTGTTTAGCTTTAGATTTAGGTTTTTGGTTTAGGGTTTATATTTAGGTTTAGGTTTAGTGAGGTTTAGTTAGTTTAGTTTAGTTTAGGGTTTAAACTTTAGGGTTTAGAGCAGGTTGGTTTAGTTTAGGGTTTAGTTTAGGGTTTAAGTTTAGATTTAAGCGTTTAGGGTTTAGTTTGAGTTTAGGGTTTAAGTTAGTAGTTTAGGGAGGATTTATTAGGGTTTAGGTTAAACTTATGAGGGTTTAGGTTTAGGTTAGATTTAGGGTTTAGGTTTAGGATTAGAGTTTAGTGTTAGGGTTTAGGTTTAGGTTTAGATTTAGGTTTAGGTTTCTTTAGGGTTTTATTTAGTTTAGGTTTAGGGTTAGTTTTACAGTTTAGCATTTAGGATTTTTTTTAGGGTTGTGGATTTATTTTTATTTAAGTTTTTTGTTTTTATTTAGTTTAGTTTTTTATTTTAGGTTTATTTATTTTAATTTAGGTTTTTTATTTTAGTTTATTTTTTAGGTTCAGGTTTATGTTTATTTTTTGTTTAGTTTTATTTTTATTTTATTTTTTATGGTTAGGTTTATTTTTTAGGTTTAGGTTTTTATTTAGTTATTATTTTTTTATTATAGGTTTTTTTTATGTTTAGTATTTATTTTATTTTACTTTTTATTTTTTAGTTTGGTTTATGTTTAGGTTAAGGTTTAGGTTTTAGTTTAGGTTTTTATTTTATTTTATTATTTAATATCATTTTGGTTTATGTTTTATTTATTTATTTATTTTTATGTTTTATTTTGTTTAGGATTAGGTTCTTAGCTTTTTTAGGGTTTAGGATTTAGGTTTAGTTGAGGGTTGAGGATTTAGGGCTAGTTGAGCATTTAAGGTTTACGATTTGGGGTTTAGGGTTTAGAGTTTAGGTTTTAGGGTATAGGGTTTAGTGTTTAGGATTTTGGGTTTTTATTTTAGGATTTAAGGTTTAGGGTTTAGGGTTTCAGGATTTAGAGGGTTTAGGGTTTTTAGAGTTTAGGGGTTAGGGTTTAGGGTTTAGGGTTTAGGTCTAGGGTTCAACTTTTAGTTTAGTGTTTAGGATTTTTGGTATTTTTTTAATAGAGATCATATTCAACATTTCTTCTTTTTGATTTCATCAACCACATAACATACCAAGTTTTCTAAGACACAAGTGATGACATAGATCAAAAATGAGCATGGATAGTGGAAATCAAAAATGATAGATAACTAGAACTATCTCTACTGTAAAGACACATTTCCATAAGCAGTAGATCAGATTGGCCATTCTTCAATTTCTCTCGTTCCCATCAGAACCACACCAGCCTCTCAAGTATCGGGATGCACCATTATATCCCTGATCTCTTGCTCCTGCCTCCATAGCCATCCTTTGACCACCACCTCATTCCCATTCCAATGCGTGATTTGATCTCTTGCTCAGCCTAGCCACCACTTGCTACCACCACCTCCACATTCCCATTCCCATCACGTCCAGATCCCCAACCACCACCACCCATGATAATTGTGCTCCTTAGCCTCCTGCTAGATCTAGGCGGGCAGTTGTGTGATGTTCCTCTCAAGGTTCTACCCATTCTTAGGTTTAGGTTTAGGTTTAGGTTTTTAAAGTTTTAGGGTTTAAGTTTCTATTTTTAATTATTTAGTTACTCTAGTTTTAGGTTTAGGGTTTGGGTTTAGTGTTTATGATTTAGGATTATAGGGTTTATGCTTTTATGGTTTAGGGTTTAGGGTTAGGGTTTAGGATTTAGGATTTAGGGTTTAGGATTTTAAAAAAGGGTGAAATGAACTTAGGGAAAAGGGTCCGAACCCTATTCCTTAGTTCACTTGCTATTGAACAATAATTAATAAACTTAATTAACCAATTTTTTACTACTCATGGGATTAATTAATCATGAATTACTTTAAAAAGAGTAGTTAAAGTTTAATTAGTCAATTTTCCTAATTAGGTGAGAAATAAATCCCAAGAAAGTCATGGGAGGTAGAGGTCATCCCATTAAATTGACCCACAAAATTTGGCATTAATTGCACAAGTAATTAAAGAGTAATTAAGCTAATAAAATTTTGCAATTAAACCTTAATTAAACCTTAATTACTATTCAAAATTAGTTAAGATCATTTTTAATTAAATTTTCCTTAAAATACCTTTAAAATGAGTATTTATTTGTATTTTTTTCTCTATAATTTTTTATGATTTTTAGAAGTTTCAGCCATTAATAATTATTTATTAAGCTTAATTAAAGCCTAATCTTGTTGCTGCCAAGTGGCATGCTGACACGGTGTGTTTTCCACATGTTGTCGTTGGATTGGCTACTTAAATCTTACCCGATTCAGGGCCTACATGGAGATGAAGCCCTGTTGAGCAGCAGTTGAATCAATTCCTCGATGTTCGCTCAGAAGGCCAAAAATTAATGATTTGGAGCTCGGCATTGATCGAAGTCCCACCTCCGGTACTCAGGAAGCTTGGGAGATGATTAATTCTTGCTCGATGTGGCCTAGGGAAGGTGCATGCAAAGTTAATTCAAGTTTTATGGAGAAATAGGGAAGTTAGGTCAAAAATGGGAGTGTCCTATTTCGGGACAGACGGGAATGGCATTTTCTGATCGAGGAATGAGCTTTGGAGCTTAGGGAATGGCTCTAGCCTGTCGTCTTGGGTATCTAGGACTCTATGGAATGACTTTTGTGTGTGTTTACGTGGAAATGAGGGGGTGTATACCCCTTCATCTTGATCGGATGGTGGGATCGAATTTGGCTTCTAGTTGCAGTCCGGCCATCTCAGGGAGTCCTGGGTGGCAGGGTGCACGTGAGTTGGCTTAGCTTGGTGGGTAGAAGGTGTGAAGGTTGCTGCTAAGAAGAAATCATGGGTGTCCTATGAGTTTCAAATTATCTAATTGGGAGGGTGAGGTTATTTCACCTCCCATGGGTCATGACCGACCCAACCACAACTTGGGTTAGGTTGGGCAGTGTCTTAGGTGCCTAGGTGGACCATTGGGAGAGTACCATGTGGCCAAGGAATCAAAATAACCATTTACATGGGTGATTTATCTCATGTGATGCTCTTAACCCAAGGTTAGAATGATCATTTGGCATTAAATTTGATTTGGGTTTGAAATGAAAGTGGGTTAGCCCAAATTTCAAGTCAATTGGAGTTGATTTGGTTAGGTTTGGCTCAATTTCACTCATTTAGGTCAAACTAGGTTAGGTTGAGTCAAGTTGACCAATTGGTCAAATTGGGTCAAACCAAGGTTGGCTCAAGTTCATATGATCATTTTGGATGTTTTGGTTTAGTTTGGCTTAGATTTGATTTTGGCTCATTTGAATTCATTTGGTTCAAATAGGTTAAGTTGACCAATTTTATCAAATTGGCCAAATTGGCTTAGGTTGGTTGTTGGTTTGGGTTTGTTAACCAATTGAAGATGATTGTAGGCTTTGGCTTCAATTAATTTGGATTTGGTTATGATTTAGGCCAACTTGAACCTTTAGGTCAATTTGAGCTAAGTTGGTCAATTGGGTTCAATTGGGTCGAATCCTGGCTTTGGAAAAGTTCAACAATCAATTTGGAATGAACTTGAGCCATTGGTTGCAATCATTTTGGTTTATGTTTTGATTTGAACCAATTTAATCTTTTAGGTCAATTTGGGTCAACTTGGGTCGGGGCATTTAGGTTTGGTTTGACTCAACTGAAGGTCAAGCCATATTCAAATATTAATTTTTATTTGGTATGAATCATTGGTTTCAAGAGATTTGGCTTAGGTTGTAATTTGGCTAGTTTTGATTCATATTGGTTAAGGGGTTGACTTGATCAAATGACCAAGTTGACTTTGTTTGACCTAATTTGACACAATTGATCAACCTAGGGTGATCAACAATCATGATGGGAGGTTTTGATGGGCTTGGTTCAATCCAATTTGGTTAGGATTAAAACTTGGCTCAAATAGGTCAAATTGGCCACTTTGGGTTAAGTGGACCAATTGGGTTTAGTTGGCTTGATTTTGGGTTGAGTTTGATTTAGTTGTGTTTTATATGGATTTGGGATTATATAAATTCAATTCAATGGCTTGGGTTCAAATGGGTTTTGGTTCATTTGAACATTTTCAAGTCAAAAGGGTTAAGTTGGGTTTGACTTGGCTTGTTTTTGGTTTGGTTTGATGATTGTAGGTTTCATTTTTATTTGTGAATATGATTGAAGGTATGATTGATTCATAAGAAAATCAATTGAATTTGGGTTTTGGAATAAAGGAATTTGGCTAAGTCCATGGAGTTGTGTCATGTGTCTTATGTTTGGATTTTGATTTGGTTTGATTTAGTTTTGATGATTTAAATATATATTTCATTTAAATTTGTGAAGATGATTGAAAATATGATTGATTTGTAAGAAAATCAATTAAGTTTGACTTGATTTGGACTATGATTTGGCTAAGTCCATGGGATAGGTCATATGGATTAGGAAGGGTTTTGATTTAATTTGATTCAGTTTGATTTAGTTTTGATCATTTGAATGTAGATTTGATTTATATTTATGAAGATGATAAAAGATATAAATTTATTATGATAAAATAAATTTATTTTGGATTGATTTGGATTAAGATTTGGCTAAGTCCATGGGATAGGTCATATGGCTTAGGAAGGGTTTCAAGTTTAGATTTGATCATGGGCTTCAATAATTTGGTTTTGGAATTTGGGTTTTGATTTCAATTTGAATTTGATGTTTGAATTGAACTTGAGGTTTGGATTGAGAAGGTGATCATGGATTGGATTTGGGTTGTAGGGTAGGTGGATTATCCTAATCTCTATGGCATAACCTAATCCTATGGTTAACCCTTCTAAGTCTTTAGGCTTAGGTTAAGTGTTTACCTAAGTATTAGGAGTGTCTTTTGACTAAGGAAGTCTTAGTGTCTACAAGACTCCTAAAGCTACGATGGGAAGATTGAATCTGCATTCCAAAAGTGAGGTCAATAGGCATTAGGCTCTATAGTGTTGCCCTTGGAGATAGATGATTGGAAGATTGAAACCAAGTTTCACATTATAGACTTGGATACATCTTTTAATGCTTTGCTTGGGAGACCATGGATACATTTGAATAATATAATTCCATCCTATCTACATCATTGTATAAAGTTTGTGAGAGGTGGGATCATCTACTATGTCAAAGGAGATCTAAATCCATTTACAGTTCATGTGGTCGGCATATATGTGGATGTGGCTTACCACCTCCCTCAAAATCAACAAGTTTATTCTAGTGAACTTGGCCAAAGTTTAAAAATAAAAAAAAAGAAAAAGAAAAAGAAAGAGAAAAAGGAAAAAAAAGAAATGAGAAAATGAAAAAGAAAATAAAACGGAGTAGAAATAGACTTGGAGGGAGGAAGTGGAGCCTAACATTCCACCGTTCATTACTCCATTCGAACATATGGGTAGGGGCGACCTACTAGGTGAGGAAGAGGCAGGTCCCAAGGGTGGAAAACCTTCTTATTGGCCACCCAATAAAACATATGTTCCAGCTACCAAGAGTACACCTATTATCCATATAGACTTAAAATCTAGTTCATAGGATGAGTCTTATATGGTTAGCTCACCAGATAGCTCTTCTCAGTAGTAGATTCCCTTGGAGGTGACACTTGAGTGAGATAGTGATGAAGATCGAGCTCCAAAGTAAAGCATAAGTGTATCCAAGTCTATATATGAAATAATTAGGAATCAGTTGGGAACCTTACCTCTAACCCCACTTTCCTCTCAAAAAGCTGAGGGTTTGATAGTTAAGGAAGCCCCTAAGTCTTCCACAGGTATGAAGACTCAAAGGTTATTTTTGGGAATATCATCCTCAAGTCCTGAGGATGATTCATATAAATATTTAATAGAATTATCTTTTGATTGGTACTTGCCTTATTTTCATAATTTATCAAAGAAAGTGTTAATCTCACATACTTGGTCAAATCATAGGTTAGACTACTTCGAAAGAATATGGAAGAACAAATGCAAAAGCTCTCAATCAAGACCAGGACTAGGATTCGGTACAGTGGGTCCAATCGATGATGATGATTACTGCTTAGTCATCACCAATCATTTGGAATCTGATAGGTTCATTTCAAATCACATTAACTCATATGAGGACTTATGCTTAGAAACTTTGGATGATCTAGATGATTTTGAAGTCAAAGATGAACCGTCGAGAGTTCAACGAAGAGATCAATTCAGCCACTAATGAGCTCAAAGAAATCAAATTAGGAACATCAGTTCTTTGTTAAATGAAATTGAAACCAATGACTTAGTTAGGCTATTGACTGAGTTTAAGAACTGCTTTGCATGGAGTTAAGAAGAGATACCTAGATTAGCTCCTAACGTAGTAGTCCACAAACTAGCAAAAGAGCGTACTGCTAACCCTATCAAGCAAGCTCCTAGACGCATGCGGTTAGACATAGAACAATAGGTCATTTCTGAAGTGAAGAAATTCATTGATGTTGGATTTATTCGGGAATAAAAATACCCTACCTAGTTATCCAACGTCATCCTAGTTAAGAAAAAGAATGGCCAAATTAACATATGTGTTGATTTTAAGGATTTAAATAAGGCAAGTCCAAAAGATGAATTTCCACTACCAATCTCAGAGCTAATGGTGGACATTGTCAAATCTCATGCAGTCTTCTATTTCATGGATGGCTCATCTGGATATAACCAAGTAAAGATGGCCCTTGAAGATGAAAGAAATACAATTTTTAGACCCTCGACTGGAATCTATTGCTATTAAGTCATGCCTTTCAGCCTTAAAAATGCTGGTGCTACATACCAGCGGGCTATGACTCGAATCTTTGACAAACTCATTCATCATCAAGTCGAGTGCTATGTCGATAATATGGTCAAAGTATACAAAAGAAAGACCATCTCTTTGACTTAAGAGTAGTTTTTGAACATTTAAGATAATTTAACCTCAAAATGAACCCAATGAAGTGTGCATTCGGAGTAGCATTAGGAAAATTCCTTAGGTTTATTGTTTAACACTAGGGAATCAAAATCTATTAAGAGAAGATCAAGGTTATATTAGAAACACCACCCTCTAAAAGTTTAACTAAACTTAGATCATTTTGCGGGTGGTTGGCGTATCTAAGATGCTTTATATCCAACCTATCAGGAAGATGTCAACCATTCTCAGCACTTGTCAAAAAGGTTGCCAAGTTCAAGTGGGGTGACAAGTGTGAGCATGCCTTCGAAGACATCAAGCATTACCTGATGATGCGATCGATTATAGCACCCTCTATCCTGGGTAAGCCACTCATACTTTACACTGCTGTGTTAGATGACTCCCTTGGTGCTTTGTTGGCTCAAGCCAATGATAAAGGGAAGAAAAATTCACTCTACTACCTTAGTCATCATCTAATCCCTACTAAGGCTAATTATCCACCCATTAAAAAATATTTCCTAGCTTTAATCTTTGCATCCCAAAAGCTACACCACTACATGCTTCCTCATAAGGTGAACTTAATCTAGGATCAATCCACTATAGTATCTCATAACATCGACATTATGGGATGGTTGTGATGGTCCATGACCCTCTTATATGACATTACCTTTTGTACCCTTCATGTGGTGAAAGGACAAAGCATTTCTTAGCACACCCCGACTCTTGATGATCTCAGATTAACAAATCATGAACTTAGGGGATACTAGCATTCACCACTGGGAGATGTACTTTGATGGTGCGGCTTCCTCTCAAAGAGGAGAAGAACCACAATATACTATTCCAGGAAAGGCAAGGGTAGGAATAGTTCTCTTAACTCCAGACATCGATTTAATGAGATTCACATATCATCTATCCAATCCTTGCACCAATAATGAAGCTGAATATGAGGCTCTGATTTCTTGTCTGGAGTTAGCCGTTACTCTAAGAATCTAGAACATCCACATCTTCGAGGATTCTCAACTATTTATCAACCAAATCGCTGGATCCTACAAGGTTATAAAGCCCATGCTCCATCATTACCATAAGTACACCATGGAGTTATTTGCCCAAATCCTAGAGGTTACCATTTATAAGATTCCTTAATGAGAGAATGTTGTAGCGTATGCTTTAGCCACGCTTGCCAAGGCATTTGGCATGCCCAGAGGATGAGGCCACATCAATAAAGGACCAAAATAAAAAAGTCTTATCCCTTATTGATATTGAACTCATCAAAAAAGTACTCTCTTGAATGGGAGGTTTCCATTGCCAAGATGGATGAGGAGTTAGATTAGAGGCAACCATTCATGGATTACCTAAATAAAGGAAAACTGCCTCAAGAGATGTCCTAAGCCCATTAGATGATGTAGAGACCACTTTGCTATGCTCTTGTGGATGGTGTTTTGTATCGATGGTCTTTCGATCACATGTGGTTACATTGTTTAGACAAGCACAAAGCCCATAAGATCGTGACCATGGTACACTCATGATTATGTGGAGCCAACCGATCCAGTCTGAAAATGGAAGCCAAGATTAAGAGACTAGGATACTACTAGTCATTAATGATCAAAGATTACATGGATACGGCTAGACAATGCCACCAATGTCAAATACATAGTATGGTCCTACACCAACCACCCAATAGTCTACATCCTACATTGGCCTCATGGTCATTCAAGTGTTGGGGTATTGACATAGTGGGCCTGATTGATCTTCCTTCCAAGGGTCATCATTTCATCTTAGCTACTACTAACTACTTTTCCAAATGGGTGAAGACAATTCCACTCAGAGAGGTCAACTAAGCATGTGCTCTAGTTTTTTAGGAACCATATTAAATATAAGTTCAGAATGCCTCGATAAATTATATTTTATAATAGTACTACATTTAAGAGTATCAAGATCAATAACTTTGCCTGGAGGCACAACATAGATTGGAGATATTCTACCATCAACTACCAAAGGTAAAATGGCTTAGCAGAAGACTTCAACAAAACTCTCATCCAAATACTAAAGAAGACACTTGACAATAACAAGTGATAGTGGCATGAGCAATTAGTGGAAGCCTTTTGGGCCTACCGCACCATATATAGAACTCCAACTTAGTGTACTCCTTTCTCCTTAGTGTATGGGTCCAAAGTTGTTTTACCTTTAGAAGTCCAACTCCCATCACTAAGGATAGCTATGGGTAGCAAGATCATATAAGAGCAGAACACCAAGTTGTGGTTAGAAGAGCATGAAGGTTTGGAGGAGAGATGTCTGCAAGCATGCCGAAACCTTGAGTTGTAGAAAGCTAAAATGATTTAAGTTCACAACAAGTTTGTTTGTCCTAGAACTTTTCAAGTAAGATAGCTTATTTTAGTTCTAAGGAGACCGATTATTGCCTATTGTAAGATGAGAGGTAAGTTTGAATCCACTTGGGAAGACCCTTTTTCCATAGATAAAGCCTTCCAAGGAGGATTTTAGAACCTTATTAATCATAAGAGAGAGTGCCTAATGCTTCCAAACAATGGGCTCTACTTAAAGATATATTATAAATCATGTTTGAAAATAACTATCATAAATGAAAATTCCATTTTGAACTCAATCTCTTTCATGTTAAAAGTATTCTTATTTGTGAATCCGCTACGATGTGTTTAGGGTAGGTGTAAATAATCTAAGAGGTGTCCTATACTTCATCGACATAACACAAATACAAACTACACACAAACATATAAAATAAACACATATCTTTTATCTCAAGCTACTATAAGTTAAGATAACACCCCTAATGGCACTCTCATAGTATGCTCGGTCGACTTGCTATCCTGTAGTGTGTCATCTAATGGTCTTCTTGCTTTGGAGGATAATTAATATGCCTTCCTTCCTTACTTACTTGCACACCAATGAGCATTTGTTTTGTTTAGTAGGCCTTATGGCGTAAGCTACCTAATGTTGGCTTTGTTTAAAAGTATGTGAGTGTTATGCTTTTTTTTTCTTATTATGAGTGGTGGTTAAGTATATTTGAGGTTTAGGATAAGTCCCCTAGCTGCTCCTTCCTTCCTGACTACTTCAAGTCTGGTCCAATCCTTCCTCTGGGCTCCCCACTTAGTAGTCGCTCTAGGTCGGATAGGCGTCCAATTGACTAGATGATGATTCGCTTGGAAAGTTGTAAGCCTACACACTTTCTTTCCAGATTGATCATTGCACACCAATGGGCACCATAGGTTGGTTGGTTCTCACTATGCTGAAGGATACACCACTTATGCTAACGGCTACACCTTAGGTTGGTTTGTTCTCAAACTTTAGGATACACCACTCATGGTAGATGAAATTCTGCTATGCTTTCTCCTTGAGTTGGCTATCGTACGCCTATAAGATTACTTTTCTAGGGCACAAGATAATTCCCCTAGCAGCACCTCCCCTATGGGTACTATATGTTGATCACGTCCTTTACAACCCCACTTAAATACTACCTAAGTTACTATCAGATTGGACAGTTCCCCTTTCCTAGTAACCACCCCTGTGATTAGAGAATCCATCAGATGCATTCTCCCAAGGTCAAGTAAATTTGAGATAGGTCAAGGCCGACATAGCTCTTCTTAGTGTGGTCCCTGCACAACATAGTCCATGCAAATATATAAACAAAATATATATTCAAATATGGATTAGGAGGACACCCCTAGTAGTACTATTTCCTAAGTAGGTACCCTATCTTTAAGGTAGTGTCAGTAAACTCCTTATAGGAATCACCTGACTACTCTTGAGTTGATATAAGTCCCCAATGGCATTCAATTAGTAGTCGCCACTAAGTCAATTTTGATTTGTTATGCTACTAACAGGTCAACCACCACCGAAAGGCAACCCCTTAAGTTGGCTAGCTATACCCCATGGCCGATAGACTATCCTTTTATATTTGTAAATCTGAGATAGGATAAGTCCAATATAATCCATTCTTCATGGGTCCATCCCACACTAACATGGTCCACAAATTAAATCTATCAAATTTGATTGAGCTTACATTCCCAACAGATATGCCCTCAATTCAAAATCAAACTAAACCAACATGGTTTTATTTTCTTTAGGTTTAAATATTTAGGTTTTTAGGGTTTAGGGTTTAGGGTTTAGGGTTAGCTTAGGGTTTAGGGTTAGTTTAGGGTTAGTTTAGGGTTTAAGGTTTAGGGTTGTAGGTTTAAGGTTGTAGGTTTTCTGTTTAGGGTTTAGGGTTTGTTTTAGGGTTTAGGGTTTAGGGTTTGGGGTTTAGGGTTTAGGGTTTAGTGTTTAGGATTTAGCGTTTAGGGCTTAGGGTTTAGGGTTTAGGGTTTTTTTTAAAATTAAGTAAATCAGTAGGTTTAGGTTTATTTAATTTACTAAGTTTATTTTTTATTTATTATAGTTTATTTTATTATTTATTTTTTATTAAGGTTTATTTTTAATTTTTTTTACTTTATCTTATTTATTTTGGTTTAGGTTTTTAATTTTAATTTATTTTTTTAGGATTAGGTTTGGGTTTATGCTTATTTTTAATTTCAATTTTATTTTTATTTTATTATTTAGGTTTAGGTTTAATTTTTAATTTTTAGGTTTAAGTTTAGGTTTTTAATTTATTTTATTTTTGTAGGTTTAGGTTTTAGGTTTATTTTAGGTTTAATTTTTTAGTTTATTTTAATTTATTGAAATTAGGGTTTAGGTTTAGTTCATTTATGCTTAGGTTTAGGTTTCATTTATTTTGATTTAGTTCATTTTAGTTTAGGTTAAGGTTAATTTTATTTTGTTTATTTTAGGTTTAGGTTTTTTTTAGTGTTTAGGTTTTATTTTAAATATATTTTTTATTTTATCATTAGGTTTATTTTTAGGCTTAGTTTTTATTTAGTTTTATTATATTTTATTTTATGTTTATTTAATTTTTTATTTTAAGTTTAGTTTTTATTTTATTTAATTATTTTTAATTTTAGGTTTATTTTACATTTTTAGTTTAGTTTAGGCTTTTATTTATTTTATTTTAACTTAGTTTTTATTTTTTATTTTATTTTATTTTTACATTTAGGTTTAAGTTTGTGTTAAGGTTTTAATTTAGGCTTTTAATTTATTTATTTTTTTACCTTATCTAGGTTTAGGTTTTTTTTCGTTAATTTAATTTTAGGTTTTATTTAGTTTAGGTATATGTTTTTAAGCTTTTAGGGTTTAGGGTTTATGGTTTAGGGTTTCAGGTTTAGGGTTTAGGGTTTATGGTTTAGGGTTGTAGGTTTTTGGGTTTAAGGTTTAGGGTTTAGGGTTTAAGGTTGTAGGTTTAGGGTTAAGATTTAGGGTTATTTAGGGTTTATTTTTCTATTTTTTTTATTTTTATTTTAAATTAAGAAAACTTCGAAGGTTTAGGTTTATTTAATTTTTTTATTTGTCTTAGTTTAGTTTATTATTGATTTTTATTTAGGTTTATTTTTATTTTTGTTTTGTTTTGTTTATTTATTTTAGGTTTCTTTATTTTAGTTTAGGTTTTTTATTTTAGTTTATTATTTAGGTTTAGGTTTAGGTTTATTTTTTACTTTAGTTTTATTTTTGTTTTAGTTCTTAGGCTTAGGTTTTATCTCATATTTTTAGGTTTAGGTTTAGGTTTTAATTTTATTTTTTTTAGGTTTAGGTTTTAGGTTTTTTATTTAGGTTTATTTTTTAGGTTTACTTTTTAGTTTAGGTTTAGGTTTATTTTTAGTGTATTTTATTTTATTTAGGGTTTAGGTTTAGATTTAGGTTTAGTTTAGTTTAGGTTTCAATTTGGGTTTTTTTAGTTTATTTTATTTTATTTTAGGTTAAGGTTTATTTTATTTTGATTTTAGGTTTACATTTTTTTTTAGTTTATGGTTAAAGTTTTATTTTTTATTTATTTTAGGTTTTTCTTTAGGTTTATTTTTAGGTCTATGTTTTTTATTTTTTATTATATTTTTTTGGTTTATTTTATTTTTATAATAGGTTTAATTTTTTATTTAATTTAGGTTTTAGTTTAGGGTTTAGATTTTATTGTTTATTTATTTTTAGGTTTTATTTTTAGGTTTATTTTTCTAGGTTTTCGTTTTTATTTAGTTTTATTTTTCTTATTTTAGGTTTATTTTATTTTTATTTTATGTTTAAATTTTATTTTATTTAGATTTATTTTATTTTTTAGTTTAGTTTAGGTTTTTATTTACTTTATTTTAGTTTAGTTTACGTTTTGATTTGTTTTATTTTTAGGTTTAGGTTTAGGTTTAGGTTATTATTTTATTTTATTTTTAAAATTTATTTAGGTTTAGGCTTTTTATTTCTTTAATTTTTGGGTTTTATATAGGTTAGGTTTTTTTATTTTTTTATTTTTATTTTTTGGTTTAGGGTTTTGGGTTTAGGGTTTAGAGTTTAGGATTTAGGGTTAGTTTTAATTTTTATTTTAGGTTTAGGTTTTTTTTTAGTTTAGTGTTTAGGTTTTATTTTTAGGTTTATTATTTACATTTAGGTTTTTATTAAGTTTTTATTTTATTTTATTTTAGGTTTATTTTTTATGTTTTATTTTTATTTTATTTAAGTTTTTTATTTTTATAGATTAGTTTAGGTTTTTATTTAATTTATTTTTAGTTTAGTTTTTATTTTTTTATTTTATTTTCTTTTTGGGTTTTGGTTTAGGTTTCTGTTTTAGTTTATGTTTTTATTTTATTTTATTTTTTAATTTATTTTGGTTTAGATTTTTTCATTTATTTTATTTTTAGGTTTTATTTAGTTTAGGTTTTGCTTTTTAGGGTTAAGGGTTTGGGGTTTAGGGTTTAGGGTTTAGGGTTTTAGGTTTAGGGTTTAAAGTTTAGGATTTAGGGCTACTTTTAGGGTTAGGTGTTTATTTATTTATTTTTTATTTTTCAAATTTATGTAAACTAATAGGTTTAAGTTTATTTAGTTTATTTTTTATTTATTTTAGTTTATTTAATTTTTTTTATTTACATTTAGGTTTTTTTTATTTTTATTTAGTTTAGTCTATTTCTTTTAGGTTATTTATTTTAGTTTAGATTTTTTAATTTAGTTTATATTTAAGGCTTAGGTTTAGGTTTATTTTTTAGTTGAGTTTTAATTTTATTTTATTTTTTAGGTTTAGGTTTTATTTTTTATTTTTTTGTTTAGGTTTAGGTTTTTATTTTATTTTCTTTTTTAAGTTTAACTTTAGCTTTTATTTTTTTAGTTTAGGTTTAGGTTTTAATTTTACTTAATTTAGGGTTTAGGTTTAGGTTTTTTATTTTAGTTTAATTTTTTATAGTTTAGGTTTAGGTTTATTTAGTTTTTAATTGATTTTATTTTAAGTTTCTTTTAAGTTTATTTTAGTTTTATTTTACATTTAGATTTTATTTTATTTCAATTTTTATTCTTAGGTTTATTTTATTTTCTTAGTTTAGTTTAGATTTTTATTTATTTTATTTTAGTTTATTTTTATTATTGTATTTTATTTTATTTTTAGGTTTATGTTTAGGTTTAGTTTAGGTTTACATTTTATTTTATGTTTTATTTTTTTAGGTTCATGTTTTTTTATTTATATTACTTTTAGGTTTTATTTAGTTTAGGTTTAGTTTATTAGGTTTTAGGGTTTAGTGTTTAGGGTTTAGGGTTTTAGGGTTTAGGGTTTTAAGGTTTTAGGGTTTAGGGTTTAGGGTTAGGATTTAGGACTTAGGGTTAAGGGTTTAGTGTTTAGGCTTTAGGGTTTATGGTTTATAAGGTTTAGAGTTTAGGGTTTAGAGTTTAGGGTTAGTTTAGGGTTTAATGTTTAGTAGGTATCTGATTTAGGATTTTAGTTTAGGTTAGTATTTTTAAGTTTAGATTTAGTTTAGGTTTTAGTGTTTGTTAATTTGGGTTAGGTTTAGGTATATTGTTTATAGTTTAGGGTTTAGGTTTAGGTTTAAGTTTAGTATGATTTTAGGGTTTAGGTTTAGGGTTTAGGTTTAGGGTTTAGGGTTTTAGGTTTAGGTTTAGGGTTTTAGAGTTTAGGGTTTAGATTTTAGGTTTAGGGTTTTAGGTTTAGGTTTAAGTTTAGGGTTTAGTTATTTAATTGATTTAGGGTTTAGTTTATTTGTTTAGGGTTTGTTGTAGGGTTTAGGATTTGGGTTTTGTTTATTTTCTTTATTTTTTTAAATTAAGTAAACTAGTAGGTTTAGGTTTATTTAGTTTATTTTTTATTTTTTTATTTTGATTTATTTTGATTTATTTATTTATTTATTTATTTATTTATTTAGGTTTAGGTTTATGTCTATTTTTATTTTTTAGTTTAGTTTTATTTTTATTTTATTTTTTTGGGTATATATATATATATATATATATATATATATTTAAGTTTGGGTTTAGATTTTTATTTTCTTTTTTAAGGTTTAAGTTTTAGGTTTTTATTTTAGGTTTATTTTTAGGATTTATTTTTTAGTTTTGGTTTAGGTTTATTTTTGTTTTATTTTATTTTTTTTTATTTAGTTTAGGTTTAGGTTTAGGTTTAGGTTGAGGTTTAGTTTATTTTACCGTTATGTTTAGGTTTTATTTATTTTAGTTTAGTTTATTTTAGTTTAGGTTAAGGTTTATTTTATTTTTATCTTAGGTTTAGGTTTTATTTTTTATTTATTTTTAGGTTTTATTTTTAAGTTTATTTTTTAGGTTTAGGATTTTATTTGGTTTTTATTTTACTTTATTTTAGGTTTATTTTATTCTTATTTTACGTTTAGTTTTTATTTATTTTAGGTTTAGGTTTAGGTTTTAGTTTATGTTTTATTTAATTTAATTTTTTATTTATTTTATTTTAAGTTTTATTTAGTTTATGTTTAAGTTTTAGCTTTTTAGGCTTTACATTTTTTTTGGGTTTAGGGTTTTTAGGGTTTAGGGTTTAGGTTTTAAGTTTAGGTTTCAAGTTTAAGTTTAGGATTTAGGGCTTTTTGTTTTCTTTTTTTTAATAGTGAATAAATTAAGATTCAACATTTTTTTCTTTTTCATTTCAACAACCAAGTAACACACCAAGTTTTCTAAGACACAACGGATAGCATAAATAAAGAACAAGCACGTATAGATAAAAGCAAAACCCAGATAATAGTAGTCTCTCGTAAAGCAGTTCCATGTATAGATCGGTCGATAGTTTTTTAATTTTAATTTTATTTAGGTTTTTTTAGAGTTTAGTTTAGGTTTTTATTTATTTTATTTTAATTTATTTTATTTATTTTTTTAGGTTTACATTTAGGTTTTAGTTTAGGTTTAAAGTTTAGGGTTTAGGGTTTAGTCTTTAGGCTTTAGGGTTTAGGTTTTTTTAGGTTTAGAAGTTTAGGGTTTTTTAACTAAAGAGGTTTATGTTTATTTAATTTATTTTTTACATATTTTTCTTTATTTTATTTTTTTATTTTTATTTATCTTTATTTTATTATTTAGTTTAGTTTATTTATTTTATGTTTATTTATTTTTGTTAATATTTTTTATTTTAGTATGTTTTTTAGGTTTAGGTTTTGGTTTATTTTTTTAATTGAGTTCTATTTTTATTTTATTTTTTATGTTTAGGATTTATTTTTTATTTTTAGGTTTAGGTTTAAGTTTGAGGTTATTATTTTAGGTTTATTTTTAGGTTTTATTTTTTAATTTAGGTTTAGGTCTATTTTTAGTTTACTATATTTTATTTAGTTTAGCTTTAGTTTACTTTAGTTTTAGGTTTTATTTATTTTAGTTTAGTTTAATTTAGTTTAGGTTTTGTTTATTTATTTTTTTTTATTTTATTTTATTTTTTAGGTTTAACTTTTATTTATTTTTTTTAGGTTTATTTTAGGTTTGGATTTATTTAGGTTTTATTTTATTTTATTTTAGCTTATTTTTGTTTTATTTTGCATTTAGTTTTTATTATATATAGGTTTTTTATTCTTAGGTTTATTTTATTATTTTAGTTTAGTTTCGATCATTATTTATTTTATTTTAGTTTATATTTACTAGTTTATTTATTTTATTTTAGGTTTAGGTTTATGTTTTAGCTTAGGTTTTTCTTTTATTTTATTTTTTATTTTAATTAGGTTTAGGTTTTTTATTTATTTTATTTTTTTATTTAATTTAGTTTAGGTTTAGGTTTTTAGGTTTTTATGGTTTAGGGTTTAGGGTTTAGGGTTTAGGGTTTAGGGTTTAGGTTTAGGGTTTAGGATTTTAGAATTTAGGGTTTTAGGATATATGGTTTAGGGTTTGACTTTAGGGTTTAGGGTCTAGGGTTTTTTGTTTAGGCTTTATGGTTTAGGTTTATTAGGTTTGGGGTTTAGGTTAGTTTAAGTTTAGGTTTAGGTTTATGGTTTAGGCTTTAGGGTTTAGGGTTTAAAGTTTATTATTTTAGGGTTTAAAGTTTAGGGTTTAGGGTTAGGGTTAGGGTTTAGGGTTTCAGGTTAGTTTAGGGTTTAACATTTATGGTTTAGGGTTTAGGGTTTTCTAGGGTTTAGGGCTTAGGGTTAGTTTTAAGGTTTAGGATTCATGGTTTAAAATTTAGGGTTTATGGTTTAGGGTTTAGGGTTTTTTTAATTAAATAAACCAATAAGATTAGATTTATTTAGTTTATTTTTTATTTACTATAGTTTATTTTAATTTTTATTTATATTTAGGTTTATTTTTGATTTTTACTATGTTTACTTTATTTATTTTAGGTTTATTTATTTGAGTTTAGGTTTTTTATTTTAGTTTTTTTTTTTTTAGAGGTTAAGTTTATTTTTTAGTTCAATTTTTTTAATTTTTTATTTTTTTGGTTTAGGTTTTATTTTTTATTTTTAGGTTTAGGTTTAAGTTTCTATTCAATTTTCTTAGGGATAAGTTTTAGGTTTTTATTATAGATTTATTTTTAGGATTTATTTTTTAGTTTAGGTTTAAGTTTATTTTAAGTTTATTTTATTTTATCTAGTTTAGGGTTTAGGATTAGTTTAACTAAGGTTTAGGTTTATTTATTTTAGTTTATGTTTAGGTTTATTTTATTTTATTTATTTTATTTTTATTTTAGGTTTAGGTTTTTATTTAGTTTTTATTTTTATTTTATTTTAGGTGTATTTTATTTTCATTTTTCTTTTTTATTCTTTATTTTTTAGTTTAGTTTAAGTTTTCATTTATTTTATTTTAGTTTATTTTTATTAGTTTATGTAATTTTATTTTTAGGTTAAGGTTTAGGTTTTTGTTTAGGCTTTTATTTTATTTTTTTATTTTATTTAAATTTATATTTTTTAAGATTTATTTTATTTCTTTAAGTTTTATTTAGTTAAGGGTTAGGTTTTTAGGTTTTTAGAGTTTAGGGTTTAGGGTTTAGTGTTTTAGGGTTTAAGGTTTAAGGTTAGGGTTTAGGGTTAAGGGTTTAGTGTTTAGGGTTTAGGGTGTAGGGTTTAGGGTTTAGGGTTAGCTTAAGATTTAGGGTTACTTTAGTATTTAGGGTTTAAGGTTTAGTGTTTAGGCTTTAAGGTTTAGTGTCTTTGGGGTTTATGATTTAGGTTTTAGGGATAGTTTAAGGTTTAAGTTTTAGGGTTTTAGGGTTTAGTGTTTAGGGTTTAGTGTTTAGGTTAGGGTTTAGAGTTTAGGGTTTAGGGTTTACTATTTTGGGTTTAAGGTTTAGGCTTTAGGGTTGTAGGTTTAGGGTTTAAGGTTTAAGGTTTTAGGGTTTAGGGTGTAGGGTTTAGCATTTTGGGTTTAAATTTAGGGTTTTTATTTTATTTTTTATTTTATTTTTATATTTTTTAAATTAAGTAAACTCTTAGATTAGGTTTATTTAGTTTATTTATTTATTTTAGATTATTTTATTTTTTATTTTTATTTAAGTTTATTTATTTTATTTTAGGTTACTTATTTTATTTTATTTTTTAGGTTTTGGGTTTATGTTTAGCTTTATTTTCTAAGTTTATTTTTATTTTTATTTTATTTTTTAGTTTTAGACTTGTTTTTTATTTTTAGGTTTAGGTTTAGGTTTTGTTTTATTTTTTAAGGTTTAGGTTTTAGGTTCTATTTTTTAGTTTAGGTTCAGGTTTATTTTTAGTTTATTTTATTTTATTTAGGGTTTAGATATAGGTTTAGGTTTAGGTTTAGGTTTTATTTATTTTAGTTTAGTTTATTTTAGTGTATGTTTAAGTTTATTTTATTTGTATTTTAGGTTTAGTTTTTTTAGTTTTGGGTTTAGGTTTTATTTTTTATTTATTTTTATGTTTATTTTTAAGATTGGTTTTTATTTATTTTTTATTTTATTCTATTTTAGGTTTATTTTATTTTTATTTACATTTACTTTTTATTTATTTAGGTTTTTTTTTTTTTAGTTTAGTTTAAGTTTTTATTTATTTTATTTTAGTTTAGTTTTCATTTTTTTTATTTTTTTTATTTTTTTTAGGTTTAGGTTTAGGTTTAGGTTATAGTTTATGTTTTTATTTTATTTCATTATTTTATTTTTTTTATTTAGTTTTTTTTAGGTTTTAGTTAGTTTAGGTTTAGGTTTTTAGCTTTTTTTTGGGTTTAGAGTTTATGGTTTAAGGTTTAGGTTTAGGTTAGGGTTTATGGTTTAAGGTATAGGGTTTGGGGTTTAGGGTTTAGGGTTTTTTTTGGTTTAGGGTTTTGGGTTTTGGGTTTAGGTGTTAGGGTTTAGGGTTTAGGTGTTAGAGTTTAGGGTTTATGGTTTAGGGTTTTAGGGTTCAGGGTTTAAGGTTTAGGGTTTAGGGTTTTATGTTTTAGGGTTTAGGGTTTAGGGTTTTTCATTTATGGTTTTTTTAACAAAGAACAAATTCATATTCAATATTTCTTCTTTTTGATTTCATCATCCAAGTAACACACCAAGTTTTCTAAGACCCAAATGATGACATAAATAAAAAATGGGTATGCATAGAACAAATAAAAAACCCTAGATAGCTAGAATTGTCTCTACTATAATGACACAGTTCATATACATCAGATCGGATCAGCCATTCTTCAGTTTATCTAGGTCACATCAGACCAACCACTGCCTCTCGAGTAGTGGGATCCACCATCTTATCCCCGATCTATACCTCCGCCACCCTCATGGCTGTAACCTTCATTGTTCCTCCTGCTACCATAACCACCACTACTCTGACCACCACCTCCATATCCACGAGCACCTCTAGATCCCACACCACCACTACAATAATCGCTATCTCACCTTCGCCTCCACTACCAGCTTGAGATTGGGCCTGGTTGATGGTGATGTTCTTGCCATCAAGGTTATTCCCATTCCTAGTGTTTAGGTTTATTTTATTAATTTATTTAATTACATTAGGTTTAGGTTTAGGGTTTTAGTTTTAGGGTTATGGTTTGGGGTTTAGGGTTTAGGGTTTGTTGGCTTAATGAGCCTCATGTTCAATCCAATCAATTTTGATGATAACAAACAAATGCTTGGATGTTCTAATGTATGTTTTATGTGTTTTAAATTTATTAATTGGTAATTACATATCGAATACATCTCGCAATATGTTTGAGAAAATTGCAAGAATAAAAGAATGAAAGATAGTTCAAAATGAATAATGTGAAGCACAAGATACAATATTTTAGGTTATATGCATTTATAACTATCTTAGAAATTCATATGAGTTCATTAGCAAGTATCAATTTGCTCAGAACTTAACATATTTTTTTATTTATTTTAAATAATGATAATGAGTTTAATTTATATAAATCTCTATCTAATTAACATTCAATTATATGTTTCATACATAGCATTTAAATTGTCAAAATAATAAATGATAATAAATTATGACTATTAAGTGTAATTAGTTTATATTCTTAATATAATTAAATATTTTAATTTAATTTTAAGGTTATATGATAACTAACATATTTATGATTACATATAAATTATATCATAATATTTAAATGTCATATTTCAAAATTAACAAAAATATGTGAAATTTTGTATTTTAGCCAAAGTCATTTTATAATCAAAGAATTTATATCTGATTTCATCTTCAATAGATTCCTTGGATTTTTTTTCTTTTAATTTGATAGATTACATGACCCATATTTGATTAAAATTGAATTTATTATGACTTTTCAAAAATTAGCTGATTTTAATAATAAATGCATGCTACATGCTTTGAATATATTAGGAGCCATATTTGATTATTTTTGACATGCCCATGTGAATAGCTAAATTTTGGTTATTTAAATTTAATATTTATTTAATATAAATTATATTTTTATTGAATATTAAATTATTATATGACAAAATGATGTTAGAATAATATATTTGTTGAAATAATTCAAAATGACCTTCTAGCTTATAAATAACCCTCATTCTCTTCATGAAAGAATTCCTCATTTAGACTCAAAATCCCTCTAGCAAATCTAAGAGAAAATTTCTTAGATTTTCCTTCCAAGTGTTGTCCAAATATTGCAAGATCAAATCCATGGTTTGGAAGCTTCAACATCTTCAACTAAGCAAGCTTTGACAAATTTTGGCTATTTTTTATTTTATTTTATTTAGGTCAAATTTTTTATTTATTTATTTATTAGGTTTTATTCAATTTAGGTTTAGATATTTAGGTTTTTAGGGTTTAGGGTTTAGATTTTAGGGTTTAGGATTTATGGTTTAGGGTTTAAAGGATTAGGGTTTTGAGGGTTTAGGGTTTAGGGTTTAGGGTTTAGGATTAGTTTAGCTTTGCGATTTTTTAGGGTTTAGGGTTTAGAGTATAGGGTTTAGGGTTTTATAGGATTTAGTGTTTAGGGTTTAGGGTTGTAGGTTTAAGGTTGTAGGTTTAGGGTTTAGGGTTTAGGGTTAGTTTTAGGGTTTAGGGTTTGGGGTTTAAGGTTTAGGGTTTAGGGTTTAGTGTTTAGGATTTAGGGTTTAGGGCTTAGGGTTTAGGGTTTAGGATTTATTTTTAATTAAATAAATTAGTATGTTTAGGTTTATTTAATTTATTAAGTTTATTTTTTATTTATTATAGCTTATTTTATTTTTTTTATTTTTATTTAGGGTTATTTTTATTTTCTATACTTTAGTTTATTTATTTTGGTTTAGGTTTATAATTTTAGTTTATTTTTTAGGATTAGGTTTGGGTTTATGCTTACTTTTAACTTTACTTTTAATTTTATTTTATTTTTTGGCTTAGGTTTTATTTTTTATTTTTAGGTTTAGGTTTAGGTTTTTATTTTATTTTATTTTTGTAGGTTTAGGTTTTAGGTTTTATTTTTGGTTTATTTAGGTTTACTTTTTCAGTTTATTTTAATTTATTTATATTAGGGTTTAGGTTTATAGGCTTAGGATTAGGTTTCATTTATTTTAGTTTAGTTAATTTTAATTTAGGTTAAGGTTTATTTTATTTTATTTATTTTAGGTTTAGGTTTTATTTTTTAGGGTTTAGGCTTTATTTTTAATTTATTTTTGTTTTTATTTTTATGTTTATTTTTTAGGCTTAGTTTTTTATTTAGTTTTCATTATATTTTATTTTATGTTTATTTTATTTTTATTTTAAGTTTAGTTTTTATTTTATTTAGTTGTTTTTAATTTTAGGTTTATTTTATTTTTTTTAGTTTAGTTTAGGCTTTTATTTATTTTATTTCAACTTAGTTTTATTTTTTATTTTATTTTATTTTTACATTTAGGTTTAGGTTTGTGTTTAGGTTTTAATTTAGGCTTTTAATTTATTTTATTTTTCATCTTATCTAGGTTTAGGTTTTTTTATTTAATTTAATTTTAGGTTTTATTTAGTTTAGGTATAGGTTTGTAGGTTTTTAAGGTTAAGGTTTTGGGTTTAGGGTTTGAGGTTTAGGGTTTAGGGTTTAGGGTTATAGGTTTTTAGTGTTTAGGGTTTAGGGTTTTAGGGTTTTAGGTTTAGGGTTTAGGGTTTAGGGTTTAGGGTTTAGGGTTTAGGTTGTAGGTTCGTGGTTAGGGTTTAGGGTTGTAGGTTCATGGTTAGATTTAGGTTAGGGTTTATTTTTTCTATTTTTTTATTTTTTTATTTTTATTTCAAATTAAGTAAACACGAAGGTTTAGGTTTATTTAGTTTTTTATTTGTTTTAGTTTATTTTATTATTTATTTTTATTTAGGTTTATTTTTATTTTTGTTTAGTTTTGTTTATCTATTTTAGGTTTATTTATTTTAGTTTGGGTTTTTTATTTTACTTTATTTTTTAGGTTTAGGTTTAGGTTTATTTTTTTACTTTAACTTTATTTTTACTTTAGTATTTAGGTTTAGGTTTTATTTTATATTTTTAGGTTTAGGTTTAGGTTTTTATTTTATTTTTATAGGTTTATGTTTTAGGTTTTTATTTTAGGTATATTTTTAGGTTTTATTTTTTAGTTTAGGTTTAGGTTTATTTTTAGTTTATTTTATTTTATTTAGGGTTTAGGTTCAAATTTACATTTAGTTTATTTTAGGTTTCAGTTTAAGTTTTATTTATTTTAGTTTATTTTATTTTATTTTAGATTAAGGTTTATTTTATTTTGATTTTAGGATTACATTTTTTAGTTTAGGGTTCAGGTTTTATTTTTAGGTATATTTTTTAGGTATATGTTTTTATTTAGTTTTTATTTTATTTTATTATAATTATGGTTTATTTTATTTTTATTATAGGTTTAATTATAATTTAATTTAGGTTTTAGTTTAGGGTTCAGATTTTATATTTTATTTATTTTTAGGTTTTATTTTTAGGTTTATTTTTCTAAGTTTTGGTTTTTATTTAGTTTTATTTTTCTTTATTTTAGGTTTATTTTATTTTTATTTTATGTTTGAATTTTATTTTATTTTTCAATTTAGTTTAGGTTTTTATTTACTTTATTTTAGTTTAGTTTACTTTTTGGTTTATTTTATTTTTAGGTTTAGGTTCAGGTTTAGGTTTTTATTTTATTTTATTTTTTAATTTTTTTTAGGTTTAGGTTTTTTATTTCTTTACTTTTAGGGTTTTATTTAGTTTAAGCTTTTCTATTTTTTTAATTTTTTATTTTTAGGGTTTGGTTTGGTTTAGTGTTTAGGGTTTAGGGTTTAGGTTTAGTTTTAATTTTTTTTTTAGGTTTAGGTTTTTTTTAGTTTAGGGTTTAGGTTTTATTTTTAGGTTTATTGATTACATTTAGGTTTTTGTTTAGTTTTATTTGGTTTTATTTTATTTTTATTTTATGCTTTGTTTTTGTTTTATTTAGGTTTTTTATTCTTTTAGATTAGTTTTAGTTTTTATTTATTTTAGTTTAGGTTTAGTTTTTATTTTTTTATTTTAATTGTTTTTAGGTCTTGGTTTAGGTTTATGTTTTAGTTAATGTTTTTATTTTATTTTATTTTTTTAATTTATTTTGGTTTAGATTTTTTTTATTTATTTTATTTTTAGGTTTAGCTTTTTAGTGTTTAGGGTTTTTGGTTTTAGGTTAAAAGTTTAGGGTTTAGGGTTACTTTTACTGTTTAGGGTTTATAGCTTAGGGTTTAGGGTTTGGTTTTTATTTATTTATTTTTTTTAAATTATGTAAACTAGTTGGTTTAAGTTTATTTAGTTCATTTAGTTTATTTTTTATTTATTTTAGTTTATTTAATTTTTTTAATTTTATTAGGTCTACTTTTATTTTTATTTAGTTTAGTTTATTTCTTTTAGGTTTATTTATTTTTGTTTAGGTTTTTTATTTTAGTTTATTTATTAGGTTTAGGTTTAAGTTTATTTTTTAGTTGAGTTTTATTTTTATTTTATTTTTTAGGTTTAGGTTTTATTTTTTATTTTTTGGTTTAGGTTTAGGTATTGATTTTATTTTCTTATGTTTAGGTTTTAGGTTTCTATTTTAGGTTTTTTTTTAGCTTTTACTTTTTAGTTTAGGTTTAGGTTTTAATTTTACTTAGTTTAGGTTTATGTTTAGGTTTTTTGATTTACTTTAGTTTATTTTAATTTAGGTTTAGGTTTATTCAGTTTTTATTTTATTTTATTTTAAGTTTCTTTTAGGTTTATTTTAGTTTTATTTTACATTTATTTTTTATTTTATTTCAATTTTGTATTCTTAGGTTTAATTTATTTTTTAGTTTAGATTAGGTTTTTATTTATTTATTTTAGTTTATTTTTATTATTTTATTTTTAGGTTTAGGTTTAGGTTTAGGTTTAGGTTTATATTTTATTTTCTTTTAATTTAGTTTTTATTTTTTATTTTATTTACTTTTTAGGTTTTGGTTTAGGTTTGGGTTTTAGTTTATGTTTTTATTTTATTTTATTTTTTATTGATTTTATTTTATGTTTTATTTAGTTTAGGTTTAAGTTTTTAGCTTTTTAGGGTTTAGGGTTAGTTTAGGGTTTAAGGTTTTTCTTTTGGGTTTAGGATTTTTAGGGTTTAGGGTTTACCGTTTAGGGTTTAGGTTTTGGTTTAGGTTTCAGGTTTAAGTTTAGGATTTAGGGTTTTTTGTTTTCTTTTTTTTTAATGGAGAATAAATTCATAGTCAACATTTTTTCTTTTTGATTTCATCAACCAAGTAACACACTGAGTATTCAAAGATACAATAAATATAAATAAAATAAGCATATAGACAAAAAACCTAACCTACTTTTTAAAGAAACAGTTCATATAATAGGTTTAGTTCTTCAATTTTTATTTTATTTAGGTTTATTTTTTTTAGTTTAGTTTAGGTTTTTATTTATTTTATTTTATTTTATTTTATTTTATTTTTTGGTTTACATTTATGTTTTAGCTTATGTTTATATTTAATTTTATATTTTATTTTATTTAGGTTTAGGTTTTTTATATATTTTTTAAGGTTTTATTTAGTTTTCGTTTAGATTTTTAGGTATTTAGGGTTTAGGGTTTCGGGTTTAGGGTTTAGGGTGTTAGGGTTTAGGGTAAATATGTTTAGGGTTTTAGGTTAGGGTTTAGGGTTTAGGCATTTTATGGTTTAGGGTTAAGTTAAGGTTTAGGGTTTTTTTAAATTAACTAAACTAGTAGGATTAGGTTTAGTTAGTTTATTTTTAATAGATTCTTGTTTATTTTATTATTTATTTTCATTTAAGTTTATTTTTTATTTAGTTTAGTTTTTTTAATTTATGTTTATTTATTTTTGTTAATATTAGTTATTTTAATATATTTTTTAGGTTTGGGTTTATGTTTAGGTTTAAGTTTATTTTTTAGTTGAGTTTTATTTTTATTTTATTTTTTATGTTTAGGATATATTTTTTATTTTTAGGTTTAGGTTTTAGGTTTTTATTTTCTTTTTTTAGGTTTAGGTTTTAAGTTGTTATTTTTTGTTTATTTTTAGAATTTATTTTTAGTTTAGGTTTAGGTTTATTTTTAGTTTATTATGTTTTATTTAGTTTAGGTTTAGGTTTAGCTTTAGTTTACTTTAGGTTTAGGTAATATTTATTTTAGTTTGGGTTTTGTTTATTTTATTTTTTTAATTTATTTTTATTTAGGTTTAGGTTTTACTTTTTTATTTATTTTTAAGTTTATTTTTTAGGTTTAGGATTTTATTTAGTTTTTATTTTATTTTATTTTAGGCTTATTTTAGTTTTATTTTACATTTAGTTTTTACTTTATATAGTTTTTTATTTTTAGGTTTACTTTATTATTTTAGTTTAGTTTAGGTTATTATTTATTTTATTTTAGTTTATTTATTTTATTTTAGGTTTAGGTTTAGGTTTTAGCTTAGGTTTTTATTTTATTTTATTTTAAAATTTTAATTAGGTTTAGGTTTTTCATTTATTTTATTTTTTGTTTTATTTAGTGTAGGTTTATGTTTTTAAGTTTTTAGGGTTTTGGGTTTTGGGTTTTGGGTTTAGGGTTCTACGATTTAGGGATTTAGGGTTTATGGTTTAGGGTTTGGGTTTAGGGTTTAGGGTCTAAGGTTTTGTGTTTAGGCTTTATGCTTTAAAGTTTAGGGTTTTTTGGGTTTAGGGTTTAGCTTTAGCTTAGGGTTTAGGGTTAGTTTAGGATTTAGGGTTTAAGGTTTAGGGTTTAGGCTTTAGGGTTTTTATGATTTAGGGCTAGTTTAGGGTTTAAAGTTTAGGGTTTTAGGGTTTAGGGTTACAATAAGGGTTTAGGGTTTAGGGTTTTGGGGTTTGGGTTTAGCATTAGTTTAGGGTTTAACATTTAGGGTGTAGGGTTTTTTAAGGTTTAGGGTTTAGAGTTAGTTTTAAGGTTTAGGATTTAGGGTTTAGAATTTAGGGTTTAGGGTTTATGGTTTAGATTTTTTTTAATAATGTAAACCAGTAGGTTTAGGTTTATTTAGTTTATTTTTTTATTTTAGTTTATTTTATTTTTTATTTCAATTTAGCTTTATTTTTTTTACTTAGTTTAGTTTATTTATTTTAGGTTTATTTATTTTAGTTTAGGTTTTTTATTTTAGTTTATTTTTTTGGTTTATGGTTTAGGTTTATTCTTTAGTTCAGTTTTAGTTAATTTTTTTGGTTTAGGGTTTAGGTTTTTTTTCAATTTTTTTAGGTATAGGTTTTAGGTTTTTATTATAGATTTATTTTTAAGTTTTATTTTTTAGTTTAGGTTTATGTTTATTTTAAGTTTATTTTATTTTAACTAGTTTAGGGTTTAGGATTAGTTTATTTTAAGTTTAGGTTTTATTTATTTTAGTTTAGGTTTAGGTTTATTTTATTTTATTTATTTTATTTTTATTTTAGGTTTAGGTTTTTTTTAGTTTAGGGTTTAGATTTTATTTTGTAATTTTTTTTAGGTCTTATCTTTAGGTTTAGGTTTTATTTTTATTTTATTTTAGGTTTATTTTATTTTAATTTTTCTTTTTATTCTTATATTTTTTTAGTTTAGTTTAGGTTTTCATTTATTTTATTTTAGTTTATTTTTATTAGTTTATTTTATTTTATTTTTAGGTTCAGATTTAGGTTTTTTTTTTATTTTATATTTTATTTTATTTAGGTTTATAATTTTTTTGATTTATTTTATTTTTTGGGTTTTATTTAGTTAAGGTTTAGGATTTTAGCTTTTTAGGGTTTAGGGTTTATGGTTTAGGGTTTAGGGTTTAGAGTTTTAGGGTTTAAGGTTTAAAGTTAGTGTTTAAGGTTTAGGGTGTAGTGTTTAGTGTTTAGGGTTTAAGGTTTAGGGTTTGGGGTTTAGGGTTAGCTTAGGGTTACTTTAGTGTTTAAGGTTTAAGGTTTAGTGCCTTTAGGGTTTAAGGTTTAGGTTTTAGGGTTGGTTTAAAGTTTACGGTTTAGGGTTTTAGGGTTTAGGTTTTAGGGTTTAGGGTTTAGGATTTTGGGTTTAGGGTTTGGGGTCTTAGGGTTAAGGGTTTTGGGTTTAGGGCTGTAGGTTTCAAGTTTAGGTTTAGTTTCAGGGTTTAGGGTTTAGGCTTAGGGTTTTTTTAAAAATTAAGTCAACTCGGAGGCTTTGGTTTATTTAGTGTATTTTTTTATTTATTTTAGTTTATTTTGTTTTATATTTTAGTTTTATTTAGTTTAATTATTATTTTGATGTTTATTTAATTTAGTTTAGATTTTTTATTTTACTTTATTTTTTAGATTTAGGTTCAAGTTCAAGTTAGTGTTTTTCTTTAGTTATATTTTTATTTTATTTTTAGGTTTAGGTTTATTTTTATTTTAAGTATATGTTTAGGTTTTATTTTCTTTAGGTTTAGGTTTAAGTTTTTTATTTTAGGTTTATTTTTAGATTTTATTTTTTAGTTTAGGTTTAGGTTTATTTTTAGTTTACTTTAGTTTATTTTATTATATTTAGTTTAGGTTTAGGTTTAAGTTTACTTTATTTTAGGTTTAGTTTTAGGTTTTATTTTATTTAGTTTTGTTCATTTTGATTCAAGTTTAAGTTTATTTTATTTTTTTTTAAGTTTGCAATTTTTGTTTTAGTTTAGGGTTTATATTTTATTTTTTATTTTATTTTTAGGTTTTTTTTTGGTTTTTTGCTTAAGTTTAGGTTTTTATTTAGTTTTTATTTTTTATTTTTTGGTTTATTTTATTTTTATTTTCGGTTTAGTTATTATTTTGTTTAGGTTTTTTATTATTTTTAGTTTTTTTTAGGTTTTTATTTATTTTATTTTAGTTTAGTTTTTATTTTTTATTTTATTTTGGTTAAGGTTTTTTATATATTTTATTTTTAGGTTTTATTTAGTTTAGGTTTAGGTTTTTAGCTTTGTAGGGTTTAGGGTTAGTTTAGTTTAAGGTTTAGGGTTTCGAGTTTAGTGTTTTTTTTGGGTTTAAGGTTTAGGGTTTAAGGTTTAGGGTTTAGGGTTTTAGGGTTTAGGGTTTACGATTTAGGGTTTAGGGTTTAGGGTTTTAGGGTTTAGGGTTTAGGTTTAGGTTTTTGGTTTAGGGTTCAAGTTTTAGTTTAGGGTTTTGGTTTGGTTTTAATAGAGAACAAATTGATTCAACATTTTTCTTTTGATTTCATCAACCAAGTAACACAGCAAGTTTTCTAAGACACAAACGACGACATAGATTAAAAATGAGCATGCATAGAGCAAATAAAAACCTTAGATAACTAGAGTCGTCTCTACTATAAAGGCAGTTCCATAAGCAGTAGATCAGATCAACCATTCTTTTATTTTGCAGTTCCCATCAGAACTACCCCAGCCTCTCGAGTAGCGGGATCCACCATCATATCGGAAATCTCTCCCTCTGCCACCACTATGATTGTAACCTCCGTCGCTCCTCCCACCTCCATAACCACCACTACTCTGACCACCACCTCCATACTGCCGCCTCTACCTTCTCACCGCTAGATCTAGACTGAGCCTGGTTGACGGTGATGTTCCTGCCGTCAAGGTTCTATCCATTCTTAGGTTTAAGTTTAGGTTTTGGTTTATTTGGTTTAGGGTTTAGGGTTATTTAGTGTTTTGGGTTGTAGGTTTAGGGTTTAGGATTTAAGGTTTAAGGTTCCTATAGAGGCATCACCCTACAATGGACCTAATCATGTAATAAGGACTCCTAAGGCATGATGGGTCTTCGAATGTACCAAAAAATTTTCCCCTACGTTACATGGATGTATAAAGTAAGATTTATATTAAACCATGATCATATGTTCCTTATGGAGGCAAGCCTCCATAGTTAATTACATCTTAGAAATGAAATTTTCTAAGAATACTCTCGATTAAAGTAGACAATTATCATCTCTAAAGATTTCAAGGTTAGACTATCAAAGGATTGGTTATATTTGGAAAATCAATTGGGAATGTTCAAAGGGAAGACTTATTTCTGGAATCCAAATGAAATAAGTTGGAAATACTCATGATACTAAGAGGCCTAGTGAGCATTCCAATATATCTATGGTTAGGCATTACAATTTTGAAGTTGAGGAGATTTATATATTTTGAGTTGAAATTTAATTAGATTACTAGGGCTTATAATCCACTAAGACAAGGCTGTGAAAATTCTTGAGAGGTGATGATTTAAGCTCGTAGCCCAAAGGAAAAAGCTACCTTGAATCCTAAATCTAAGGAGCTTTAGTACGAGCTAAAGCACAACCAAAATCTAAGCGACGGGTGGACATAAGGGTTTACCTCCACAAAAGATAATAAATTATCCAACTTTTGGACTTATAACCGACTAGAGTGGCTGCCAGCTAACTCCTATGATTTTAAAATCATGTAGTCTGGTCTTATGAATTGCAAGATAGCTAAGGTAGTTATTTAATTAGAAAGAGACTAAAGTCCTAAACACACTCTCTAAGAGACTAGAGCTTGAGTGGTATGAGCATATGACTTAATCTATAGACACAAAATCTTTTCAAATTTTATTTCATTTTAGACACATCATTTTGATAGAGGCCTTAGAATTTCTTATGCCTAAATGCATGATGAAATAGGTAATGGGTCAAATCAGCTATTAGAAGGTATTCTCCAGCACAAGGGATGCCCTCATAGGTCAAGCATTCCTTTATCGTGTAAGGATGGAGATCCTTCATGTTCAAGAGAGAAAGAATATGCATGCATGATGTGAAACATACAACCATATAACTATGGGGTTGCTAAATCTTTTAATTATCTTATTTATTTCTTAGGATTTATGATGAGATTATGAGTTGTTTAAAATTTAGTTATGAGTGATTAATTGGTAGAAACATTATTTTTATCCTAAGAATCTAATCATATCCAAGCCACACATTAAAGCATCAATCATTTAAGAAACTATGAAAAGCATACTCTCCTAATGCACAATGTAAACATAACATCAAACAATTTGATAAACTATCATAAAAGGATAAAAGTCCAGTGCATTCTGGTACCACCGTACAACTCGAAGAGAGAAGAAATAAATAGCTAAGCTCTACCCTTATACAACCTAGAATATGAAAGAATTATTATAATTGTATTAAATGCTATGGGGGTATTCTTTCTTCGCATCTCCATTTCTGATTTGGTCCCTGCTTTGATATGGATGGTGCTTGCTTCAAAGGCATCACATAGAACCCCAAGACAAAGCCTTCTAGCCACTGCTCATCCTAATCCCCCATAACACTAATCCTAATTCCTATTGCAAAAATTAAATTTATGTGGGAAAAGTAAATCAAACTACACTTGAAAAATAGAGGTTAGCTAAATATACATATAATCCTCGGTAGTTGTATTTATAATTTGGACTTAGCACCCTACACATGGGTAACTAAGCTCACATGTCCTAACTTGGATTATCCTTAATGATTTAAGCAACCTGCAAAAAGAGCATTCACATTTATTTTTAAGCATCCCTTAAGCATAATCCTCTGCAGAAAATATGAGTAGGCAAATATCAGCCTATCATCTAGTCTACGAAGCATACACCCTAACATCTAATCTAAAATAATACATCATAAAACAAAACATACATCACATCATACACTCTGCTATCTTAGAGCTAGAAGTGGTGACTTAATTCTAATGTGTATTAAGGCTTGTGTGGTAAGTTTTGTTAGGCATTAGTGTTGTATTTTCTAAGTGTTGAAGGATTCAATTTAACATGTAAGGTTGATTTCACTTGAAGTAGTTTAATTGATTTGAGATTTTAATTTGTGTTTTCTTTTGTGTCATTTTATTACACTTAGCAACTAAGTGTTATAAAGAGAGGAAAAGAGGATTGCCCTTTTTCATTCCTACCTTAAGTCACTTTCAAAAGTATATTAATTTAATTTAGTTCCCTTTAGTGAATGGATTATTAAATGATTTAATTAATCCTAAGTTTAGGTTCACTTTAAATAATCCTATTCAAAATTAATGGCATCGTAAGATTAATTTAATTGAATTACTACCACATGACATATATTAAATCATTCTTTTCCATCACATGAAACATGCATATGATTTAGTACTAAGTGTATCTATACATGTAACATATTTTAGCACACTTAAATGATGAATGTATGTGTGTGTTTATAATTTATCTTTTATTTTGATTGAATTTTTTTAAACATATTAATTTAAAAACTTTATCCAAATTCTTATACAAAAAGGACATAAGAATGAAATTAAATAGGCATGTGTTGTTGTTATACCAGGGAAGTTAGGTAATCAAATGACCTCCTTGGAGGTAGCTAAAGCCTCATATTCTCGGGATTGCAATACTATATACCCATTTGCATTCAAACATATGTAAATTTGTATACATGAACATAGGAAGTCAGCTCCAAATCATATGCCTAATTAATTCAACCACTTAGTCAATCATGAATGCATGCAATTTTAATGTAAAATGGGATTTTCACTCACTAATCACATATACATATACATGTATAAAGATATAGGAAAGTACATGTCATTATTAAACATGAAAAATGAGGTAATCAAATGACCTCCTTGGGGCTAAATAAAGCCTCGTATTCCTAGGATGTCCAGACTATATACTTGCATTTCTTGGACACAGATGGATGTATAAATAAATGAGGGAAAGAAAATCATGCAAAGATTGTATATTTTGTATGATTGAATCATTTATATATATGAATTAAAGCTCTATCCAAATTATAATGTTGAAATACATAAAAATGAAATAAAATGGGTATGTGCCAATGTTAAACCAGAGAAGCGAGGTAATCAAATGACCTCCTTGGGGCTAGCTAAAGCCTCGTGTTCCTGGGATGTCTAGACTATATACCCATTACCATTTAATCTTATATAAATCAATACATGAATAGAGGAAAGATAACTCAACATTCATACACTTAAGCTATAAGCACATGTTTTCTTATGTATTTATAACTAGCATCATAACACATATTATTATTCATTTATAAGCTTTTAAAAAAATACATTTGAATTTAATAGTGATAATAGCCATGCCTATATTAAATTAAATTAACACATGCAAGTTTAGATAAAGGAAGTCCATTTTATTTTATATGATTTTGAAAATTTGGATGCATGGATTAATTTCTCAAGTAATTAAGGAGTAATTAAGGTAATAAATTTTACAATTAAACCTTAATTAAATCTTAATTACTACTTAAAATTAGTTAAGATCATTTTTAATTAATTCTCCTCTGAAATACCATTAAAATGAGTATTTATTTTTATTTTTTTGATTTCTCTATGATTTTTTATGATTTTTAAAGTTTAAACCATTCAAAATGATTAATTAAGCCTAATTAGATGCGACGCGGTTTCCATATGGCACCACAAGGATTGATTACTTAAAAGTTATCTAACTCAATGCATACATGGCAGGCGTGGACACGCTTTCTCGTCTACCATTCAATCTAAGATCCGAAGGCTATGATTAATCCCATAGCTTTATAGGATTAAATTAGTTTAATCTAGGATCTAATCATGATTGTTCATTTTGATCATGCAGAATAGATGGTGTGTGATCTAACATCATGGGAGTGAGGAAGAATAAAATATGTCCTTTATTGCATGCTTGATCTGAGCTTACTGAGCTTAGATCAACTCCAAAAGGATCCCATACCATCACAACATCGATCGAAGTGGATCCAACGATCAAGATCACACAAGATGTAAGTTTTCTTAAAGATTAGTTTTGGAAGCATAACTCACAATAGCTCAAGATTGATGGCTCGAATGATTCAGGAAGATTTATCTACTGGTGATGAAGCCCTATTGAGCAGCAACTGGATCAATTCCATGAAGTTCTCTCGGAAGGCCTTGAACTGATGATTTGGATCTGATCTTTGATCGAAGTCTCACCTCCGTTGCTCAAAAAGCTTGGGAGTTGATTCATTCTTGCTCGTTAAGGCCTAGGGATGGTGCGTGCAAAGTTAATTTGAGTTTGATGGAGAAATAGAGAAGTTAGGCTAGAAATGGGAGTGTCCTATTTCATGATGACAGGAATGGAATTTTTTTTTTTGAGGCACAAGCTTGGGAGCTTAGGGAATGGCTCTAGTAGCTCATCTTGGGTAGTTAGAGCTATGAGGAATAATTTTTGTGTGTTTTTGAGTGTAAAAGAGGGGTTGTATACCCCTTTATCTTGATTAGATGGTGGGATAAAGTTTGGCTTCTAGTGGCCATCCAGCCATCTTAAGGAGTCATGGGTGGTAGGGAGGAGGTGAGTTTGCTCGTCCTGGTTGGTTGAATGAGTGGAGGTGGCTGCCAAGGAGGTACCATGAATGTCCTATGGGTTTCAAATGCTCTAATGGAGAGGATGAGGTGATTTGACCTCCCATGGGTCATGGCTGACCCAACCACCCCTTGGGTCAGGTTAGGTAGTGTCCTAGGTGCCTAGGTGGACCATTGGAAGAATTCCAAGTGGCCAAGGAATGGAAATGACCACTTACATGGATCATTTATCTCATGTGATGCCCTTGACCCAAGGATAGAATGATCATTTGGCATTGGATTTGATTTGGGCTGATTTGAAATAGGCCAAAAGTTGGTTAGCCTAAATTTCAAGTCAATTAGAGTTGATTTGGTTAGGTTTGGATCAATTTGAGTCATTTAGGTCAAATTCGATTAGGTTGGGTCAAGTTGACCAATTGGTCAAATTGGGTCAAACCCAAGGTTGGTTCAAGTTCATTTGATCACTTGGGATGTTTTGGTTCAATTGGTTTGGTTTAGTTCAGCTTAGATTTGATTTTGGCACATTTGAATTTATTTGGGACAAATGGGTTAAGTTGACCAATTTGACCAAATTAGCCAAATTGGCTTGGGTTGGGTGTTGGTTTGGGTTTATTTAACTAATTAAAGATGATTGTAGGCTTTAGTTTCAATTAATTTTAATTTGGTTTTGATTTAGCCAACTTGAGCCTTTAGGTCAATTTGGGCTAAGTAGGTCAATTGGGTCCAATCATGGCTTTGGTCAAGTTCAACAAGCAATTTGGAATGAACTTGAGCCATTGGTTGCAATCAATTTGGTTTATATTTTTATTTGACCCAATTTAGTCTTTTAAGTCAATTTGGGTCAACTTGGGTCAAGATGGCCAATGGGGTTTGGTTTGACTCAACTAAAGGTCAAGTCCTATTCAAATATTGATTTTCATTTGGTATGAATCATTGGTTTGAAGGGATTTGGCTTAGGTTGCAATTTGGCTAGTTTGGGTTCATATGGGTTAAGGGGTTGACTTGGTCAAATGACCAAGTTGACTTAGTTTGACCTAATTTGTAACAATTGATCAATCTAGGGTGATCAATAATTATGATGGGAGGTTTTGATGGGCTTGATTCAATCCAATTTTGGTAGGATTAAAACTAGGCTCAAATAGATCAAATTGGCCACTTTGGCTAAAGTGGACTAATTGGGTTTAGTTGGCTTGATTTAGGGTTGAGTTTGATTTAGTTGAGTTTATATATGAATTTGGGATTGATATATAAATTCAATTATAATTTGCTTGGGTTCAAATGGGTTTTGGTTGATTTGAACATTTCAAGTCAAAAGAGTTAAGTTGGGTTTGACTTGGGTTAATTTTGGTTTGGCTTGATGATTGTAGATTTCTTTTACATTTTTGAATATTATTGATTCATAAGAAAATCAATTGAATTTGGGTTTTGGAATGAAGGATTTTGGCTAAGTCCATGGAGTTGGATCATGTGGCTTATGTTCGAATTTTGATTTGGTTTGATTTAGTTTTTGATGATTTAAATTTATATTTCATTTAAATTTATGAAGATGATTGAAAATATGTTTGATTTGTGAGAAAATCAATTGAGTTTGACTTGATTTGGATTAAGATTTGGCTAAGTCCGTGGGATATGTCATATGGCTTAGGAAGGGTTTTGATTTAATTTAATTTGAATGTAAATTTGATTTATATTTAGGAAGATGATTGAAGATATAAATTTATTATAAAAAGATCAATTGTTTTTGGATTGATTTGGATTAAGATTTAGCTCAATACTATTGGGATAGGTCATATGTCTTAGGAAGGGTTTCTATTTTGGATTTGATCATGGTCTTCAATCATTTGGTTTTGGAATTTGGGTTTGGATTTGGATTTGAATTTTATGTTTGGTTTAGGAAGGTGAACATGGATTGGATTTGGGTTGTAGGGTAGCCAGATTATCCTAATTCTTAAGGCATAACCTAATCTTATGGTTATCCCTTCTAAGTCTTTAGGCTTAGGTTAGTGTCTACCTAATTGTTTGCAGTATTTTATGACTAGGGAAGTCTTAGTGTCTAGAAGAATCCTAAGTCTAAGATGGGAATATTGAATCTGCACTCCAAAAGTGAGGTGAACAGGTCTTAAGCTTCATAGTGTTGCCCTTGGAGATAGATGATTAGAAGACCGAAGCCAAGTTTCACATTATAGACTCGGATACATCTTTCAACACTTTGCTTGGGAGACCATGGATATGTGAGAACAACATAGTTCCATCCTCTCTACATCAATGTATGAAGTTTGTGAGAGGTGGGATCATCTACTATGTCAAAGGAGATCTCAAGCCATTTACAGTTCACGAGGTCGCTATATATGAAGATGTAGCTTACTACCTCCCTCAAAATCAACAAGCCTATTATCACGAACTTGGCAAAAATATAAAAATATAAAAACAAGAAAAGGAAAAAAGAAAAAGAAAGAGAAAAATAAGAAGAAAAGAAAAGACAAAATGAAAATAAAATGGGAGTGAAAATAGACATGGAGGAGGAAGTGGAGCATGACATTAGATTCCACCCATAGTTCGTTACTCCCTTTGAACATATGGGTAGGATGACCTGACCTCCACTAGGCAAAGGAAGAGGCCAGTTCAAAGGCCATCCTAGGGTTGGAAATCACCTTATTAGACACCCAATAAAAGATATGTCTTAACTACCAGTAGTACACCTCATATCCATGTAGACATAGAATCTAGTTCATATGATGAGTCTTATATGGTTAGTACACTAGCTAGCTCTTCCTAACTAAAGATTCCCTTGGAGGTTTCACTTGAGATAGATAGCAATGAAAATCGGCTCCAAAGCAAACCATAAGTGTATCAAGTCTATATTTAAAACAATTAGGCATCAGTTGGGAACCTTAGCTCTAACCCAACTTTCCTCTCAAAATGTTGAGGGTTTGGAAGTTAAGGAAACCCCTAAGTCATCCATAGGTGTGAAGACTCAGAGGTTCTTTCTAAGAGCATCATCCTCAAGTCAAGAAGTTGATGTAGAACTTGAGGATGAGTCATATAAAGATTTAATAGAATTACCTTTTCATTGGTACTTGCCTTGTGTTCATAATTTAGCAAATAAATGGTTAATCCGACATACTTGGTCAAAGCACAAGTCAGAATACTTCAATAGAATATAGAAGAACAAATGCAAAAGCTCTTAATCAAGACCAAAATTAAGATTTGGTATAGTGGTCCAACCCATGATGACAATTACTGCTTAGTCATCACCAATCATTTGGAATCTGATAGGTTCTTTTCAAATCATATTAACACATATGAGGAGCTATGCTTAGAAATTTTAGATGATCCAAATGATTTTGATGTCAATGATGAACCGCCTTAGTTTGGATAAGAGATCAAGTCAACCATCAATGAGCTCAAGGAAATTAACTTAGGAACTAAAAAAGATCCACAGCCCACATACATTAAATCTTTGTTGAATGAAATTGAAACCAATGACTTAATTAGGCTATTGATTGAGTTTAAGGACTGCTTTACATGGAGTTATGAAGAGATGCCTAGATTGGATCCTGACGTAGGGTCCATAAACTAGCAATAGAGCTTACTGCTAACCTTATCAATCAAGCTCCTAGATGCATGCGATTAGACATAGAATAATAGGTCATTTATGAAGTCAAGAAATTGATCGATGTTGGCTTCATTCGAGAAGAAAAATACCCTACTTGGTTAGCCAACGTCATCCAAATTAAGAAAAAGAATGGAAAAATTCACAGATGCATCAATTTTATGGATTTAAATAAGATAAATGACTACCAATCCTAGAGCTAATGGTGCACATTGCCTCATCTCATGTAGTCTTCTCTTTTATGGATGGCTCATCTAGATATAACCAAATCAATATGGCCCCTGAAGATGAAAGAAAGGCTGCTTTTAGAACCCCAATCAGAATCTATTATATAAGGTCATGTCTGTTGGTTTCTTTCTCTAGAATAGGGAAAAGAAATGACACTACATAGAGTTTAGAAATATTTTATTTAGATGATCAAATAAGGCATTAAGGAATAAACATATTATCTTGAAAGATAAACATGCTCTTTAATGGATTCAATCATTTCAATAAAAGACCTAAGGCTAATGGGTCTTTTGTGTACCAGAGTATTTTCCCTTGAACTACATGGAAAAGTAGAACAGGGTCAATTTTATCCTGGGATCATGGTTCCCTATAAAGGCAAGCCTCTATAGTTAATTACATCTTAGGAAGTGTCTCTTCCTAAGAATACTCTCGATTAAAGAAATAAGTGGTTATTCATAAAGACTACTAAGGTAGCTTTTAAAGGAATTATTTTTGAGAAATTCAATTGGGAGAGGTCCAAATTGGAGAGAGTTATCTTTAAGAGTTAAATGAAAAAGAGTAGGAAATGCTTATTGATACTGAGATACCCAGTAGAAATTTCATCTATCCTATGATTGGGATTCAAATTTGAGATTTAATTTTAGATTTCAAGTTATCATTTTCTTAAAAATTTAGGACATAGATTCTAGCAGCACAAGACTGCAGAAATGCCTAGGGTTGAAGATTTATTCCTAAAGGATGCTTCAGAACCTAGTCTATAAGTGCTTCTAACACATGTTAGATGCTCAACCTAGTTCTATCCTTAGGAATTATTGGCCATTCTCCTCACTTGAGGGAACTAACCTTTCCTTGACTCTTCTGGACTTACAACCTGCATGGAGAAGGCTACTAGCTAACAACACCTAAACACATTTTAAAACCATGAGGCTAAGTCATATGAATGCAAGATGGCTGGGCTATTGCAATTTTAGAGAAAAAAAATCTATGAACTTAGACTTACTCCCTAACCCCTAAGATTATGTAGGGTATGTAGATGAACCTAACTAATGCATATTTTTTCAAATTTTTATAATTTTTTGATTTAGGATTCACTTAGGTCATAGGAATGTAATTTATGCCGAATGCATGTCATTAGAAAAAGATTATGGGCCAAATTAGAATAGAAGAAGGTGTACTTCCATCATAGGCTCTCAAAGGTCAAGCCCAAGTTCTCTGGTAAGGATGGAAGTCCATCATTAACCAAGAGTGAAACAATATGATTATGCATGATATTAAAACATCCATCTAAGGGGTTGCTACATATTTAATCTTGCTTTAATGCCTAGGCTTTTGTATGAAGATTATGAGTTGTTTTATTTTTATGTTTCAATTGATTTAGTTGGGTATAAAATTTAGTTTATCCTATGAGCATACGTCCAGGCATACATCATAGCACAAACATAGCACAGAAAGAAACCTAAGAAAAGTATGATATATCTATTGCGCACCCAAAATAAATCAAGTCAAATAAAATTATATAAGAAAAAGGCCAATGCTTACTATACAGGAAGAAAGAAAAATAAAATGAGTTCTACCCTTATACAACCCAGCTTAGAACTACAAGTTCAGATCTATGGGTCTTCTTTCCGAAAAGTTTCCTTCTTCAGGGGCATCCATCGAGCTCCACAGGGGACCACTGTACCATCTCCTAGTTGGGTCAGCTCCTGCTAATCCTAGACCCCATAGATCCTAACCTAATTCAAAGCTCAAATTTACATTTAAAATTCAAAAGAAATCCTAAGCCCTATAAAATATATGTTAGGAAATACTCACAGCACACAAAGCAGTTTATATTTCACAAACATACGAGCTTAGCATTAGTTGCTTGCCAAGCCCACCTGTCCTATGGACTATGTTAAGGGATTTTAGCAGCAAAACAATAATTTTATAATTTATTATTACATGATCCCTTTAACATCCCCTAGAAAATGAAGTTAAATCTAGAACAATGCCCCTAACATCCAAATAATTGAAAACAAGCCTAGGCATCTAGGCTAAAGAAATACACCACACAGACATGTGAAGCACAACACAACATATCACAGGAAATTAAAAGAAAATCACAGAATAATCTAACCTAGATCTAGAGTCCGTGAACTAAGTAATCTAGTGTGGGTAGAAGTGGGGTTTGTGTGGTAAGTTTTTGCTAGGCCTTTAAGTTTAAGTTTGAAGTTTGAAGTTTGAAGTTTGAATTAGTTTAATTTTTACCATTGGTTGGTTTCAATTCAAATGACATAATGATTTAATTCCCATTTTATGTTCATTTTATTTGGTTAAAGTAATATTTAAGTTTTCAAGAATGAGAAATAGAATGAATTTCATTTTAGGTGAAACTAACTTTATAGCATCCTAAATCCTAATGAAGTTTCAAAGTCTAACTAAAATCCTTAAGTATTTTAATTAATCCTTTTGATTTTATTTATGTTTGGGTTTTATTTATTTTATTTCATTTATTTGAATTTCTTTATTAGATTTAATTTGTTTGATTTATTTCATTTTGAATTAAGTTTTATGGATTTCATTTGATTTGGTTATGTTAATTTAAAGAGTTTGATTTAAGTTTGATTTCATTCAATTTAACTTAAGATATTAAATCATGGATTTGTAAGCTTAAGGTTTAGATTTATTAATATGAATTAATACCTTAAGTTTGTTCAGATTATTCATAATCGATTTAATTAACCTAGGTTTTAGATTCATTATTTAAATTCATTAAGGATGAGTGGTTTCATTAAACTTAACTTAAGTTGTTTAATTATATTTGAATTTCATTAAGTATTGATTTTCTTACAATTTTGATATTTAATTAAATTCTTTGACTTAGAAAGTTTTGACGAATTACCCTAAGTATTTTTTATGTTTATTTTTGATTAGTTCAATTTACTTGTTGATTCAATGAATTAATGATTCTTCTTAATTATTATTTAGTTCATATTGACTTAGAGATTTGGAAAATCAAGAATTCTAAATTTATAGACCAATTGGGTTTAAGATAATTATGACAAGTGGGGTTACATGCCAGTTTTATGTTTCTAAAGTTTCAACTTGATTAGAGATGTAATTATGGTATAATTAAGGTTATAATTATTTCATTAAAACATAAATTAAACCTAATTTATTAAGATTCATTAAAGGATTTTATTTTTTATTTATTCTTTACTGAAATACCTTTCTAATGAGGGTTTATTTATAATTTTTGGTTAACTGATTGAGTTATTATAGATTAATTAAGTTTAGGTCATTTAATTGAATTATTTAATTCTTTTAATTACCAAATTGGGTTAATTAGTGATCTAATAGGTTCATATAGGTTTGATTAGGTTTAATTAATATTTTGATGTTCATTAATATTTATTATGTTAATTTAAGGTCATTAGGTTAAATTTTTCTAATTATTTCATTAAAGGGTAATTAATTTAATTAATTTAAAGGTTAAACACATGAAATTACAATTTCTCTTAAATTCAGAGAATTAAATTCCGAGAAATTTAATTAATATATGTTTTAAGCTTAATTTCATTTCCCCAAAGTTTCAAATTAATAGGACTATTAATTTGAGAATAATTAGGGTTTAATGTTTTTCAATTAAACCCAAATTAAGGTAAATATACCCAATAAAAATTAAAGTTTTTGATTTCTATGGATTCCTCTCATCAAGATGAATCCATAGAGCTCTTATTTGTAATTTTCTAATTTTTCTTTTATTTTATATGAATTTTTGAACATTTAAGAGTTTTTTAATTAATTAAACAGTTAAGTAACTAATCTTAATAGTTTTTAAGTGAGGCGGATCCCATGCAACAAATTTAAAATGAGCGGGATTATTTACGGACCATCCGATCAAAGATCGGAAGATTGATGTGGATCCCGTGGTCCCGCATGGCAGGCCGCATGTCATGCGGCGCGCGAACCGTGTGTCATGCATGGGATGAAAAGGTGGGACAATTCTGGACCGTCCGATTGCATATTAGACGGTCCAGATTTCCCCCATGATCCTTAAGGGATTTAAATCAATTTATGCTCCTAGATCTAGGACCGTCCGATCCAAATAGAAGGATCGGATGGTCTGGAGCCATCTTCTTCCCTAAACGGAAAAACCTGAATGTCATTGATGGTTTTCCATCAACTAGCGATCAACGGTGAATTATGACTAGATTTCGATCCAAAATGATTAGTGATCAAATTGGGATTAATCTATGCAGTTAGATCCATTTGGCATTCCAAATTTCTTTGAAAAAGCCCAAAACTAAAATCTTGAAGAAAATAGGGGAGGACATCAATGGAAACCCTGGATTCTGGTGATCTCCGGTGGTGAGGTTGATTCCATAAGCTTTAGATCGATGCAACGAGCTTATGGCTGACGTTTGGAGGCTTATCTTTACGTGGTTTGCCCCCTTGACTGAGCTCCCTAGCATAAATCTCAGCCTTGGCGGTTCTCAGTCTTCCCTGAGCTCCCTAGCATGAAAGGGGCCTTGATGGCATGATCTAATCATGTACACAAAGGTAGGATGCCGACTGGAGACTTACTATATGATTAGAAAGAAGGCCGACTGGGGACTTATATCTTTCTGGCTATTAGAAAGGGGTCATAAAGACTTAATCTAATCTAACTCATCTATGTTACATTAAAGAGGCCTTGAATGCTTGATCCAATCATGTATACAAAGGTAGGATGCCGACTGGGGACTTACTCCTATGTAATTAGAAAGAAGGCTGACTAGGGACTTATATCTTTCTAGCTATTAGAAAGGGGCCATAAAGACTTAATCAATCTAACTCGCCTGTGTAACATGAAAGGGGCCTTGATGGCTTGATCCAATCATGTATACAAAGGTAGGATGCCGACTGGGGACTTATATTTTTCTAGATATTAGAAAGGGGTCATAAAGACTTAATCCAATCTAACTTGCCTGTGTAACATGAAAGGGGCTTTGATGGCTTGATCCAATAATGTACACAAAGGTTGGATGCTGACTGGGGACTTACTCCTATGTGATTAGAAATAAGGCTGACTGTGGACTTATATCTTTCTGGCTATTAGAAAGGGGTCATAAAGAATTAATCCAATCTAACTCCCCTGTGTAACATGAAAGGGGCCTAGATGGCTTCATCCAATCATGTACATAAAGGTAGAAATGGTGCCATGAAGGGCTTGCTCTAAACTCAGAAAGGACATGAGAAAGGTGCCACAGAGGGCTTGCTCCCATCTCAAGTCATGTATAGGAAGGTGCTGCAAAGGGCTTGCTCCTAACCTATAGGTGATATGGATGAGGAAAATGGGTCAAAGTGACTTATTCTTAATCCCCAAAAGTTTTGACTAATAATCAAGAGTCTCATGGACTGAATCCATACTTGGTTAGTCTAACTTGATGAAAGGGTAATGGAAGGTTTGCTTCCATTTCTTGATTTCACCAATACTCCTTACACATGAACAAGTTTAGTGAAGAAGTTTTCAAAGAGTTGGAATTTATTTGTGAAGGAAGACTTGGGTATATTTTGGACCCAATGCTTTATTATGCTATGAGCAAAGAAGTTCATCATTTTTCTTTCTTTCTTCTTTTCATCTCAAAGTTACAATGAACCATGCTAGATGTCTATGTCATTGAAGGCAAGATGTCATAGGGCACTCACCTGAGAAATCTATCTTTTTAAGCTTGCATGTGACTGTGTAGTTCTTTAGGTAGTAAGAACCAAAGTCAACCAGTGCTTCTCAAATGGAATTTCATTTTCTTTTTGTTTGGATATGTATGTTATTTTTACTTTGTTGACATGATTAATCAGCTTATAAGGCATTCTCTTGGATTCAATGAAGATCAAGAGATTCCCTTAAAGCTTTCTAAAGTGAATGAGAATCAAGATAATCTTTTGGATTCTCATAGAGACACAATATTCTTATCCCTAATCAATAAGGGAATTGAAAGGATTAACTTATTAGAGAAATTAAGATTCTCCTGATAAGTTTGAAATTGAATTTCTTTAGTTGATTTATTATTATAGAAATGAAATCTCATAATTATCTTTGATTAATTTCTTATTTTTGCATTTTTGATCCTTCTACATTTTACTACAAGGTCTTTGAAATTACATCAAAAGTAAATTTCAAGACTCTCTATGTAGTACCATGATTGTTCTTCAAATCATATTGAAGTTTCTTTTCTTTTCTTTTCTTTTCTTTTCTTCTTTGACAAGATTTTAAATATAACCCTCTACCTAATTGAAAGTGAGATTGTAAGAAATCTTGATCATGACCCTTTTTGCTAAATTTCCTCAATATGTTGAGATTGAATGATATGACTCTATGATAGAACATTCTTATAAGGATTCTAAGTGTCATATCATATGCTTTCAATTCTTTCTTTTTTAGATTTATTTTAATTTGACAATTTTTAGATAAGTTATCATTAAGAAGGATAATCTTATGCATGAAAATATTTTTTTGATTTTAAAAATTAAATATGGGTAATATGAACCCAATTTCAAGGTAAAGATTCTACCCTAGTCCCAAGATGGGGGTCATATAATGATGTTAGCTAACCAAGATGAATATTTTCTTCTTATGTACAGCCATCATTTTCTAGCTTTTAATTTAGCAAAAAAAAATTACTTTTCTTTTGAAATTTGACCTCAGTCATCAAGGGACTTAATTTATTGAAATGGCATCAAGCTTAAGTTTATGGACCACTACATCTGGAGATCATTTCAATTTTATTTCTAGATAAAGTAGTCTTGAAACTGAAAAGATATCTTGATCAAATCATTGATAGCTAACTTATTAAAGAGTTAGGTCACTGATATCATCTTATCAATTGTGGAATTGGATTTTTTTCTCAAATTCTAAGGGTGCATCCCGAACTTGAAGATTATATAAATCTCTAGACACATCTAAACAACATTGATGTAATGTGCGAGAGTGCCTTTTGAAAAGAAAGTTAGGACCCAAACTACTTAAGCTTTTTAACTTGTAATGGCTCTATAATTCCATAACTTTTCTTGTTTATGGTTGTAGACCACTTGCAATGGAATCAGAGTATACTCAATAGAATCTTTGCCATTCAAATGATATGGACTCCTGGAAAAGAAGATCCACTATATTTTATTTAACCTGCCAAGCGAGCTTACCCAATCATGGCAAAGGCTAAAATGATAAAGTATGAGATATCTGCTTATTTTTGTTCCGCTAGGGACAATTTTTCACATCTAACCCTACCACTTTATTTTGATGTGGAGAAGTTTAAAGTTAAAATGTCCATTTACATTGGGTGTCTTTTGCTTCATTTAAAATTAGAATACACTCAATAGAATTTTTTCCATTCAAAAGATATGGTTTCTTGAAAAATAAGATTCACTATCTTTTTATTTAACTTGCCAAGCAAGCTCACCCAATCACAGTAAAGGCTAAAATGACAAAGCATGAGATATATGATTATTTTTATTTCATTTAAGCTATGTTAGTTATTGGGTATTTTTGCTTCAATTGAAATGGTATCTGTGTATACTTAACATAATCTTTGTCATTCAAAAGATATGGACTCCTAAAAAAGAAGATCCACTATCTTTTTATTTAACCTTCCAAGCAAGCTCACCCAATCATGGAAAAGGCTAAAATGATAAAGCATCAGATATCTGATTATTTTTGTTTAGCTAGGGACAATTTTTGACTTCTAACCCAACCACTTTATTTTGATGTGGAGAAGTAAAAGGTTAAAAATGTCCACATGCTTAGAAATTTTAGACTTCATTCTTTCACTCTTGGATATAGTCTTTCCATTCCTTTACCTTTTTTTTTTGGTAATATTTTGATTTCATTTCATTATGAAAGGTTACATTTGGTAATTTTTCTAGTTACAAGATTCACTAAGATGATAAATTTATTTGACTCATTTCCATGTCATTTGATTCTTTATGAAATGACTCCACTAAATGATTTGCTAGGAAATTTGATGTATTTGACCTTATGTCCAAATACAATATCTTATTGATTGGCTTTTTTTTTTTTTTTTTGATATGATTCAAGTCTTTGCTTGATTGATCATATAATTTGATCCATCATTTTTATTTCTTTTTCACCTTTTCATGGAGCAACAAATCTAGTAAAGCCATTTAAGATTGGCATAAAATGACTGTCTAAACATGTTACACTTGTTGAATTCAAAATTATTTAGTGGAGTGAGTCATTTAGGATTGGAATAATGACTTCCTTGAAAACTTTACACTTCTGAAATCAGAATTTTCTATTGGAATCAAATATTTATTGAGTTCATTTAGGAGTAGCTAAATGATATTCCTAAAGACTCAAAACTTTAGGATGGATATGAACATCCTTCAATAATCAATATGTTTCTTCTTTTTCTTTTTATTTGATTCTTTTTTATTCTCTTTTTTTTATTTTGGACTGGATAGGACCATCCAATAGCATTTAAAGATGTTTGTTGAATTCCTAAGTTGCTCTTTTTCATGTTTGAATTTTGGCTTCAACCAACAATGTGATTGAGATCAAGTTGTTTTTCTAGGTTGAGTTTTTAAGATTGAATTTTCATGAAGCTAAAAACATCTTTCTTTATTTGATTGAATTTATATGGCACTATCTTATCAAAGCTTGATTAGAATTAAGCCTATTTAAATTCACTCTCATGTTTATATTTGATGTTGACCGATGCACCTAGTTTATTTTTAGTTTATTTTAAGTTTTGGTTTTAGTTTTATTTATTTTAGTTAGTTTATTTTAATTTAGGTTTAGGTTTATTTTTTGGTTTATTTTATTTTAATTTTAATTTTATATTTTATTTTATATTTATTTTTAGGTTCATTTTTTAGGTTTAGGTTTTTACTTAGTTTTTATTTTATATTTTTGGGTTTATTTGATTTTTATTTTAGGTTTATTTTATATATTTTTAGTTTAGTTTATGTATTTTTATTTTTAGTTTAGTTTTTATTTTCTTATTTTATTTTATTTTTAAGTTTAGGTTTAGATTTTAATTTATGTTTTTATTTTATTTTATTTTTTATTTAATTTTGGTTTTGGTTTTATAATTTATTTTATTTATAGGTTTTAGTTAGTTTAGGTTTAGGTTTTTAGGTTTTAGGGATTTAGGGTTTAGGGTTAATTTAGGGTTTAAGGTTTAGGGTTTAGGGTTTGGGGTTTAGGGTTTAGGGTTTAGGGTTTAGGTTTTAGGTTTAGAGTTTAAATTTTATTTTATGGTTTAGGGTTTAGTGTTCAGGGTTTAGGGTTTAAGGTTTTTTTTTAATAGAGAACAAATTCAAATCCAAGATTTCTTCTTTTCAATTTCATCAACTAGTAGGACCCCAAGTTTTCTAAGACTCAACCAATGACATTGATAAAAATGAACACCCATAGAGCAAATTAAAAACCATAAATAAGTAGAACTGCCTCTACTATAAAGACACAGTTCCATATGCAGTAGATCGGATCAACCGTTCTTTATTTTCTCTAGTTCCCATTAGAATCACCCCCGCCTCTCGAGTAGCAGGATCCGCCACCATATCCCCAATCTCTTCCTCTGCCACCACCATGGCAGTAACCTCCATCACTCCTCCCACATCCGTAACCACCACTACTCTGACCATCACCTCCATATCCACTAGCACCTCCAGATCCCCAACCATCACTATGACAATCAGCCACTACTATCGCCTCCACCGCCAGATCTAGACTAATCTTAGTAGATGGTGATGTTCCTCCCATCATGGTTCTGCCCATTCTTAGGGTTTAGGGTTAGTTTAGGGTTTAAGGTTTTAGATTTTTTTTATTTTGGGGTTTAGGTTTAGGGTTGGATTTAATTGGGGTTTGGGGGGTTTAGGGTTTAGGGTTTTAGATTTAGGTTTAGGGTTTAGGGTTTAGGATATGTTTAGGGTTTAGGTTTAAGATTTTTTATGGTTTAAAGTTTAGTGTTTAGGATTAGTTTTAGGGTTTAGGGTTTAGGGTTTAAGGGCTTTTTTAAAAATTAAATAAACTGAGAGGTTTAGGTTTATTTAGTTTATTTTTTATTTATATTTATTTATTTTTTATTTATTTTGGTTTAATTTATTTTTTATTTTTATTTAGGTTTTCTTTATTTTTATTTAGTTTAGTTTATTTATTTTAGGATTAGTTATTTTAGTTTAGTTTTTTTTATTTTATTTTATTTTATTTATTTTATTTTTAGTTTATTTTTATTTTTTTTTTTTTTTATTTTTTTTTTTTGTTTTATTTTTTTTTTTTTTTTTTTTTTTTTTTTTTTTTTTTTTTTTTTTTTTTTTTTTTTTTTTTTTTTTTTTTTTCTTTTTGATTTCATCAACTAAGAGCAATAAGTTAAGCCAAAATGAGATAAATGAAGAGCAAATAAAAAACCCTAAATAAGTAGAATTGTCTCTATTATAAAGACACAATTCCTTAAGCAGTATATCAGATTGGTCGTTCTTCAGTTTCTCTAGTTCCCATCAGAACCACCCCCGCCTCTCGAGTAGCTGGATCTGCCATCATATCCCTTATCCCTTCCTCGGCCAGCACCATGACCGTAACTTCTGTTGCTCCTCCCATCTTCATAACCATCACTGCTCCGACCAAGACCTCCATATCCACCAGCACCTCTAGATACCCCACCACCACTATGATAACCGTTTCCACCTTCCTCCATTGCTAGATCTAGATAAGTGCTATTAACAATGATTTCTTGCGCCATGCTCCCATTCTTAAGGTTTAGGTAAATTTCTTAATTTATTTACTTATTAGTGGTTTAGGTTTAGGGTTTGGGGTTAGGGTTAGGGTTTAGAGTTTTAAGGTTTAGGGTTTAAGATTTAGGGGTATGGTTTAGGGTTTGCTTTTGTGGTTTTTGGGGTTAGTTTTTATGATTTAGGGTTTTAAGATTTAGTTAGGGTTTAGGGTTTGGGGTTTAGGTTTAGTGTTTAATAGTTAGGGTTTTTAGGGTTGTGGTGGGTAGATCAAGGTTTTGAGTATTTTGGCTCAGTTTGGTTTTTAGTGGTTTAGGGTTAAGTCATTTATCATAGTTTTTATGATCTGTGGTTTAGGGAGGTTTGTCAGGGATTTAGGTCAGGCTCAGGGTCAGGGTCTGGGTTGTGGGCTCATGGGTTTGGGTTTAGGTTTGTGGCTCAGTATAGTCCTGTGGTTGTACTTATGGCTCAGTGGTAGTTTATGGCTTTAGGGTTAGGGCTAGTTTTGGGTTTGGGTTTTAAGTTGAGGGTTGGTAGGTCAGGTCTGGTTGAGTTTAAGTTTTTAGATTTTTTTAAATTTTTTTTTTATAGATTACAAACCCGTTTAGGTTCATATCATTTATTTAGTTTAATTTTTATTTATCTTAATTTTTATTTTTATTTTATTTATTTTAGTTTAGGTATTTTTATTTTAGTTTAATTTATATGTTTAGGTTTATTTTTTAGTTTAGTTTTATTTTTATTTTATTTTTTAGATTTAAGTTTTATTTTTTATTTTTAGGTTTAGGTTTAAGTTCTTATTTTCTTTTTTTAGGTTTAGGTTTTAGGTTTTTATTTTAGATTTATTTTTAGGTTTTATTTTTTAGTTTAGGTTTAGGTTTATTTTTTTATTTATTTAAATTCATTTAGGTTTAGCTAAATTTAGGTTTATTTTAGGTTTAGATTTAGGTTTTATTTATTTTAGTTTAGGTTTAGGTTTGTTTTATTTTAATTTAAGTTTACATTTTTTTTTTAATTTAGGGCTTAGGTTTTTTTTAAGTTTTATATTTAGATTGTTTTTTTAGGTTTTATATTTAGATTTTTTTATTCAGGTTTAGGTTTTTATTTAGCTTTTATTTTATTATATTTTTATTTTAGGTTTTGTTTTTTATTTTATTTTGGTGTTTTATTTTTTAGTTTAGTTTCAGGTTTTATTTATTTTATTTTAGTTTAGTTTTTATTTTTTAATTTATTTTCTTTTTATGTTTTGGTTTAGGTTTTTATTTAGGTTTTTATTTAAATTTATTTATTTCATTTTATTTTGGTTTAGGAATTTTTATTTATTTTATTTTAAGTTTTATTTTGTTTAGGTTTAGGTTTTTATCTTTTTATGGTTTAGGGTTTTGGGTTTAGGGTTTAAGGTTAGTTGAGGGTTTAGGGTTTGGGATTTAGGGCTTAAGGTTTAGGGTTTAGGGTTTAGGGTTTAGGTTTTAGGTTTATGTTTTTATGGTTTAGGGTTTAGTTTTTTAGGGTTTAGGGTTTAGGGTTTTTGCAGTTTAGGGTTTAAGGATTAAATTTTTGGTTTAGGGTTTATGGCTTTTGGTATTTTAAATAGAGAACATATTCACATTCAAAATTTCTTCTTTTTGATTTCATCAACCAAGTAGCACACCAAATTTTCTAAGACACAAGCGATGACATGGATAAAAAATGAGCACACATAGAGCAAATCAAAAATGTTAAATAACTAAAATCGTGTCTACTATGAAGACATAGTTCAATAAGCAGCAAATCAGATCAACCATTCTTCAGTTTCTGCAGTTCCCATCAGAGCCACCCTGGCCTCTCGAGTAGTGTGATCCACCATCAAATCCTCGATCTCTCCCTCCTCCACCACCACGACTATAACCTATGTTGCTCCTCCCACCTCCATAACCACGAGTGCTATGACCACCACCTCCATATCCACCAGCACCTCTAGATCCCCCACCACTACTACGATAACCACTGCCTCCGCCTTCACCCTCACCGCCATATCTAGACTGAGCTTGGTTGATGGTGATGTTCTTATCATCAAGGTTTTTCCCATTCTTAGGGTTTAGGTTTATGTTTAGGTTTATTAAGTTTTACAGTTTATGTTTATTTTTTAATTTATTTAGCTACATTAGGTTTAGGTTTGGGTTTGGGTTAGGGGTTTAGGGTTTGTGGGTGAGGTGTAGAGTGTTTGTGTGGTTTAGTGTTTTAGGGTTTAGGGTTTAGGATTAGGGTTTATTATTTAGGGTTTAGGACTTAGGGTATATGGTTTAGGGTTTTAGGGTTAAAGGTTTAGTGTTTAGAGTTTAGAGTTTAGGGTATAGGATTTTAAGGTTGAGGGATTACGGTTGTAGGTTTAGGGTTAAAGGTTTATGGTTAGGGTCTTTTTAATTTATTTTTATTTTTTAATTTTTTTTAAATTAAGTAAACTCGTTGATTTAAGTTTATTTAATTTATTTTTTATTTATTTTAGTTTATTTTATTTTTTATTTTTATTTAGGTTTATTTTTATTTTTATTTAGTTTAGTTCAGTTTATTTATTTTAGGTTTATTTATTTTTATTTAAGTTTTTTATTTTATTTTTTAATTTTAGGTTTAGGTTTTTTGGTTTATTTTTTACTTTTATTTTCATTTTATTTTTTTAGGTTCTGGTTTTATTTATTATTTTTAGGTTTAGGTTTATGTTTTTATTTTATATGTTTAGGTAAAGATTTTAGCTTTTTATTTTAAGATTATTTGTAGGTTTTATTTTTTAGTTTAGGTTTAGGTTTATTTTTAGTTTATTTTATTTTATTTAGGGTTTAGCTTTAGATTTAGGTTTAGTTTATTTTAGATTTAAGTTTAGGTTTTATGTATTTTAGTTTAGGTTTGAGGTTTATTTTATTTTTATTTTAGGCTTGGACTTTGGATTTTAGTTTAGGGTTTAGGTTTTATTTTTGATTTATTTTTATGTTTATTTTTTAAAAGTCTAGATTTTTATTTAGCTATTATTTAATTTTATTTTAGGTTTATTTTATTTTTATTTTATGTTTAGTTTTTAATTTATTTATGTTTTTTTTAGTTTAGCTTATATTTTTATTTATTTTATTTTACTTTATTTTTTATTTTTTATTTTCTTTTTTTTAAGGTTTAGGTTTAGGTTTTAGTTTAGGTTTTTATTTTATTATATATTTTTCTTTATTTTGGTTTAGGTTTATTTATTTATTTTATTTTCAAGTTTTATTTAGTTTATGTTTAGGTTTTCAGCATTTTATGGTTTAGGGTTAGTTGAGGGTTTAGGGTTTAGGCTTTGGGGTTTAAGCTTATGGTTTACGGTTTAGGGTTTAGGGTTTAGGACTTATGGTTTAGGATTTAGGGTTTAGCATTTATGGTTTAGGGTTTAGGGTTTAGGGTTTAAGGCTTTTAGGGTTTAGGGCTTAGGGTTTATGATTTAGGTTTTACGTCTAAGGTTCAGGTTTTAGTTTGAGGTTTAGGCTTTTTGGTTTTTTCTTAATAGAGATCAAATTAAAATTCAACATTTCTTATTTTTGATTTCATCAACCAAGTAACACACCAAGTTTTCTAAGACATAAGCGATGACCATAGATAAAAAATGAGCATGCATAGAGCAAATCAAAAATCTAAATAACTAGAACCATCTCCACTGTAAAGACACAATTCCATAAGCAGTGATCGACCATTCTTCGCTTTCCAGCTCCCATCGAACCACGACCTCTCAAGTAGCGGGATCCACCATCATATCCCCATTCTCTCCCTGCACAACCACCATAGCTATAACCTCCATCGCTCCTCCCTCCTCCATAACAACCACTGCTCTGATCACCACATCCTTATCCACCATCACCTGCATATCCCCCACCACCATTACGATAACTACCACCTCGCCTCCACTAGATCTGAGAGATGGACGGTGATGTTCCAGGATCTATTCATAGGGTTTAGGTATTTTAGGTTTTATGATTTAGGTTTATCTTTAAATTTATTTAGTTACTTTAGGTTTAATTTTAGGGTTAGGGGTTTAGGGTGTAGGGGTTAGGGTTTAGTGTTTAGGGTTTAAGATTAGGGTTTAGGATTTAGTGTTTAGGGTTTAAGGTTCTAGGTTTAGGGTTGTAAGTTTAGTTTTTTTCTTTTTTTAAATAAAGTAAACCAATAGGTTTAGGTTTATTATGTTTATTTAGTTTATTTTTTATTTATTTTAAATTATTTTATTATTTATTTTTATTTAATTTAATTTTTTATTTTTATTTAGTTTACTTTATTTATTTTAGGTTTATTTATTTTAGTTTATTTTTTAGGTTTTGGTTTATTTTTTAGTTGAGTTTTATTTTTATTTTATTTTTTATGTTTAAGTAGTATTTTTTATTTTTAGGTTTAGGTTTAGGTTTAGGTTTTTATTTAATTTATTTAGGTTTAGGTTTAGGTTTTTATTTTAGGTTTATTTTTAGGTTTAATTTTGTAGTTTAGGTTTAAGTTTAGGTTTAGTTTATTGTACATTTACATTTAAGTTTTATTTATTTTAGTTTAGTTTATTTTGGCTTAGGTTTAGGCTTAGGTTTAGGTTTTAAGTTTTTATTTTAGACTTAGGCTTTTTTTAGGTTAGGGTTTAGGTTTTATTTTTAATTTATTTCTAGGTTTTATTTTTAGGTTTTTTTTTTGGTTAGGTTTTTATTTTATTTTATGTTTATTTTTTATTTTACGTTTAGTTTTTATTTTATTAAGTTTTTTTATTCTTAGGTTTATTTTATTTTTTACTTTAGTTTAGGTTTTCTTTATTCTATTTTTGTTTATTTTTTATTTTTTAGTTTATTTTATTTTTAAGTTTTGGTTTGGGTTTTAGTTTAGGTTTTTATTTGATTTTATTTTTTTTATTTTATTTAGGTTTACATTTTCTTAATTATTTTATTTTTAGTTTTATTTAGTTTACATTTAGGTTTTTAGGTTTTTTTATATTTTTTTATTTTTTTAGGGAAACCCCATATAGGGGGAATTTTATTGCCACACAGAAAAAAAGGGTACAAGGTCCTTAAAGGGGATAAACTCCACAACTACTGCTCAAAGAGCTACAATCACCAGTGTAAATCCCCTATCTAAATACAACCAAAAGCAAAATAAAAGAGTAAGGAAAGCAAAAGATACAAATTGATTAACAAGATAAGCTAATGGAAGATTAGGGCCACAGCTCTTCAGGATGAGAGAATGCATGACACTATGGAGCAAACTTGCAAGAGAACAAGAGAATTGCACTTGCAAAATTGTAGAGTAGTTAAGGTAATACAGACCGTGTGATAAATGAAAGCAGCATTAACTAAAAAAGATAATAAGGAAGTGTGATAGAGAAGGGTCGCTTATAACTGCGGATGCAAATATGAGCATCCATACTTCAACGAAGGGTTACATCACAAGAGCTACCGCCAAACCAAAAGGAGTGAAATCATCATAGCCATCATAGCCAACAAACTCAGATAGCAACCATTTATTGAAAGTCTTTTGAGCCTTAGTACCTACAAACCAAAGCAAATCCCTATACTGAATAGAAAAGAAAGCAGCAAAGAGAAGAATGGGTAAGGGGATCCCATGCAGAGTAAATGTCATCATATTAGGCACCATGTCATGAGAATCCCAACACAAATGAAAGTGAACCATCATTATCAGGTCTACCATATTTTTAATCAGGTCCAAGGGTTTAATTACATCAGCATGAACACCCACCACAGGAAAATAGTAGAAAAGGCCAGGCAGAGGTAAGAAGCATGAAAGACAAATAGAAAGATCTGTTAAAACTCAGCAAGGAAAATAAAATAGCATGGAATTAACCCCATCCCAAACATATGGGACAAATATATAACAAACAAATGGTAAACAAATGTAAAATATCTGTGGATATACCCTAAAAGAAGTGCAATGAAAGAAAGCAATGTAGAAGTTAACAACCTTCGTGTTACAGAAGTTAGTAACTAGCAATTATAAGGCAAGATAGCATATCCCAAGCCCAAATTACCATAGGAATTATAGAAGTCTATCGGAGAGGTGATAGGAATGCAGCATCATATTTGATGAACCATAAGACACATGTAATAAGCTGCTCCCCACCATAAATAACTCCAAGTAAAGACAATCAGAGAGACAATCCAGAATCAGCTTACTGAGCAGAAAACTCAGTAATCTAGTTTAGCCTACAACCAAGACAGTAATAGCCAGCAAGCTGGCCATAAATCCACCCATTCAGAGTAAACAATGCATAGGTTAAAATCAAATAAGGCAAAAGCATGATCTTAGTGATCTACACAAATCTAATATAACCAAGAGGAAGTAAATAGTAGCAGGTTAAGTAGATCTCAAACATCAGGTGATCAACAGTGGCCTAGTTGCAATCAGCAAAAACATTCAAAAAAGTATCAGGCAACAAACAACCAACAACCACAAAGATAACCTGCTGGACATAAGACCCGAAAATCCAACAGGCAATAAAAAAAACAACAATACAATTATTGGACCCACCATATGATAAGCCAGTGAAAAGCAGAGATGCAAAAAAGAAACAAAATGAGTTCAAAAGATAGTCAACAATGAAATCCTTCAAGGTAAAGATGAGTGCTTGCGTAAACCAAAATCCTCGGGAAAGCGAGAAAGAAACCATAAAGTAAGACTAATCCCGCAAAGGGATAATAAAATAACCAAAAAAATTGTAGTATCTCTCGACAGTGGGAAGATGGGGTTATAAAATCAATCAAAAACAACTCCAAAAGCACCGTTAAGCATGATAACCCTCAAGAGTATCGGGCATAAAACCCAATGATCCAATTCAGCCAACAACCAAGATAGGAAAAAATAGCAAGTTGGCCATAAAACCACCCATTCAAAATAGATAATACATAAGATAAATTCCACGTAGATAACGAAGTGGTCTGGCCAAGTCTAGCTGAACCAAGATGGAAAAAATAGCAGTAGTTTAGATAAGCCTCAAACAGGTGATGATCAACTGCAACCCTAATGCAAACAACAATAATAAGCAGAAAAGCAAAAGCCACCATGCAGCCAAAAACCTCAAAAGAGGCCTGCTGGTGATAAGATCCCAAAAACCCAGAAGTAGCTTGTTGAGCATTAATCCAATTCAGCCAATAACCAAGACAGTAACTACCAACAAGCTGGCCAAAAATCCATCCATTCAAAGTGAATAGATCATATGTTAATATCCAATTAGGCAATAGCATAATCACAGTGATCTGCACAATTCTAACTGAACCAATAGGGAAAAAATAGCAGTAGATTAAGGAGACTTCAAACATTTGGTGATCAGCTGCAGCCTGGTTACAAATAGCAAAAATAGTGGGGCAACAAACAGGAAGTAATTCCAAACCTGTAGAAACAATCAAAAAATAACAGGTAATAAACAGCCACCAGGACAAAGGCAGCCTACTGGATAATGGACCTGATAATCCAACAGCCAACAAATAAAATAGCACTACAATTATTGCACCAACCATACGATAAGCTAAAAAGAATAGTGGGGCAACATAGCCATAGACAGGGTTCAAAAGTAAACCATCAATGAGATCCTTCAAGACAAAGGAGAGCAGGTATGCAACTAAACTACCATCCTAAAAAAAATAGACTGAAAGGAAATCATTAAGTAAGTCCAATCCTACAAAGAGACAATAATAATAACAAGGTTATTGCAATTTCTCTCCTTATAGGTTGGGGAGATGAGGTTAGCAAATACAATCAACAAACCAACCCAAAGAACAGCCTGCTAGACAAAAGGCCCAGAAATCCAACAGCTAGCAATTAAAACATCAAAATAGATATTGCCCCCACCATAAGAAAAGCCAAGAAAAATAATGGTACAACATCGGTTATAAAGTGGTCCAAAGGAAATCCATTTAAGATCCATCAAGACACATAATATCGTGCCAAAGATCTAATCCCACAAAGATAAGAATAGATTGGATGGAAATCAAGAAATAATTCCAATCTGCAAAAAAAAAGTTATAATAGCAAAGATATTGTTTTCTCTCAGGTTGTGGAGGTAAGTTTATGGAAACATAGGAGGGACCACAACCATAATACGGAGAGGAATAACAGATAAATTAGGGCCAACCATAAGGTTATACAGAAGTATAACATTTAACCATTGAGATAAGTGCCCCAGAATATAATTCCAGAAAGAGGAAAGGAGGAAGAACACAACTTTAATCATAAAATGAGAAATAAAAATAGTAGGATCCATAATCAAAATATTGATGGCAAGAGGTCTGTCCCTGTTGATCAAAAAATAAAGCAGAAATTAAAGCATAAAGTAATACATCTCCCTCCAGCAAACAGGAAACACCTTTCTATTAAAAGTGGAAGCAGCAAAAGTAGTAAGGCCCCATTTAAGGTTGGGAGAGTTAAACCAATAGCAGATGCCACAGAGATCAGCAAATAACCAGCAAGGGGTATCAGGATGCAACAACAAATTCTAAATGAACATCAACACATTAATAGTAGGAATAATAGAAGCAGTAAGCCCCCAATTAAAGCTAGGGTAATTAAACCAACAGTAAGGGATATAAGGATGATGCATCAGGAAATTCCCAAGAAATAATAACACTAAATAGAAAATGATCATGCAGTTAATCAGGTAATATAGCAAATTAATCCAATAGGTTAGATTAATTTCTGAGATAAGGGAGTCTAGTATTGTCCAGATTCACCAATCCATGCAAATGTTTAGGAAAAGTAAGTTGATCAAAGAATTTTATACCATCCAATCTGGCACCTAGATTGGCAAGGTAATCAGCACATGCATTATCCTCACGCCATACATGAGAGATTTTAAAATAGAGTTGAGAAAGGAGAGCTCTAGTCTGCTTGAGAGATTTAGGTTTTTAGGTTTTTAGGGTTTAATGTTTACGGTTTAGGGTTTTAGGGTTTAGAATTTAGGGTTAGGGATTATGGGTTAAGGTTTAAGCTTTAATGTTTAGGCTTTAGGGTTTTTAAAGAGGGTTTAGGGTTTAATGTTAGCTTTAGGTTATATTTAGGGTTAAAGTTAGTGGTTAGGTTTTGAGTTTAAGTTTTAAGATTTAGGTATTTGGGGGTTTGGGGGTTTAAGGTTGTGAGTTTTTAGTCAAGTTTGTGAGTAAATTGGGGTTTAGTAGTTTAGGGTTTATGGTTTAGGGTTTATGGTTTTATTAAGAAAAACTAAACCGATAGGTTTAAGTTTATTTAGTTAGGTTTTATTTATTATAGTTTATTTTATTTATTTATTTAGATTTATTTTATTTTGTTTAGTTTGGTTTATTTTATTTATTTATTTTAGTTTAGGTTTTAGTTTATTTTTTAGGTTTAGGTTTACGTTTAAGTTAATTTTTTAGTGTAGTATTATTCTTATCTTATTTTTATAGGTTTAGGCTTTATTTTATTTCTAGGTTTAGGTTTAGGTTTTCATTTTATTTTTTTAAGTTCAAGTTTTAGGTTTTCATTTTAGGTTTATTTTTAGGTTTTGGTTTTTAGTTTAGTTTTGGTTTATTTTTAGTTTATTTAATTTTATTTAGGGTTTAGGTTTAGGTTTAGTTTTAATTTATTTTAGGTTTAGGTTTTATTTATTTTAGTTTACTTTATTTTAGTGTGGGTTTAGGTTTACTTTATTTTTTTTAGGTTTAGTTTTTTTTTTAGTTTAGGATTTAGGTTTAATTATTTTTTTTTAAATTTATTTTTTAGGTTTAAGTTTTTATTTAGTTTTTTTATTTTATTTTGTTTTAGGTTTATTTTATTTTTATTTTAGGTTTATTTTTTATTTTATTTAGGTTTTTACTTTTTTAGTTCAGTTTAAGTTTTATTTATTTTATTTTAGTTTAAATTTTATTTTTATTTTATTTTTGGTTTAGGTTTACGTTTAGATTTAGGTTTAGGTTTAGGTTTAGTTTAGGTTTTATTTTATTTTAGCTTTAGGTTTAGGGTTAGTGAGAGGTTTAGGATTGTAGTTAGGGTTTGGGGTTTAATATTTATTTTTGGGGTTTAGCATTTAGTTTAGGTTTAGGTCGTGGTTTAGGGTTTAGGGATTAGGGTTTGGGGATTTAGGGTTTAGATCCTAGATTCATGTTTTAGTGTGGGGATTAGGGTTTTTGGTTTTTTTTTAACAGAGAACAAATTAAGATTCAACATTTCTTCTTTTGATTTCATCAACCAAGTAACACACTAAGTTTTCTAAGATAGGTGATGACATAGATCAAAAATGAGCATGCATAGAGCAAATCAAAAACCCTAGAAAACTACAACCATCTCTACTGTAAAGTCATAATTCCATAAGTAGCAGATTGGATCAGTTTCTCAGCCAATCAACCACCCGCCTCGAGTAGCATGATCGACCATCATATTCCTCAATCTCCCCCTCCGCCATAGTAATAGTTGTAACCTCCATCACTTCGCCCGCCTCCAAAACCACCACTGCTCTAACCACCACCTCCATATCCACCAATACCTCCAGATCCCCCACCGCCACTCCGATTACCGCCACCTCCTTTTGGCTTAATGAGCCTCATGTTCAATCCAATCAATTTTGATGATAATAAATGAATGCTTGGATGTTCTAATGTATGTTCCATGTGTTTTAGATATATTAATTGCTAATTACATATCCAATACATCTCACAATATGTTTGAGGAAATGGCAAGAATAGAAGAATGAAAGATAGATCAAAATGGATAATGTGAAGCTCAAGATACAATATTTTAGGTTATATGCATTTAGAACTATCTTAGAAATTCATATGAGTTCATTGGCATGAATCAATTTGCTCATAAATTAACATATTATTTTTATTTATTTTAAATAATGATAATGAGGTTAATTTATATAAATCTCTATCTAATTAATATTCAATTATATGTTTCATACATAGTATTAGAATTGTCAAAATAATAAATGATAATAAATTATGACTATTAAGTGTAATTAGTTTATATATTTAATATAATTAAATATTATATTTTAATTTTAAGTTTATATGATAACTAACATATGTATGATTATATATAAATTATATCATAATATTTAAATGTCATATTTCAAAATTAACAAAAATATGTGGAATTTTGTATTTCAGCCAAATTCATTTTATAATCAAGGAATTTATATCTGACTTCATCTCCAATGGATTCCTTTGATTTATTTCCTTTAGTTTGATAGGTTACATGACCCATGTTTGATTAAAATTGAATTTAATATGACTTTTCAAACATTAGCTGATTTTAATAATGAATGCATTCTATATGCTTTGAATATACTAAGAGTCATATTTGATTATTTTTGACTTGCCCATGTGAACAGCTGAATTTTGGCTATTTAAATTTAATATTAATTAATATAAATTGTATTTTTATTGAATATTAAATTATTATATGATAAAATGATGTTAGAATTATATATTTTTTGAAATAATTCAAAATGACCTTCTTGTTTATAAATAACCCTCATTCACTTCAAGAAAGCATTCTTCATTCAAATTTAAAATCACTCCAACAAATCTAAGAGGAAAAATTTCCTATATTTTCCTTCCAAGTCTTCTCGAAATATTGCAAGATCAAATCCTTGGTTTGGAAGCTTCAACATCTTCAACTAAGCAAGCTTTCTCAAATTACTTGAGTTTGTTTTCTTGATCTTAATCCCTTTTTAGTTGTTCATACTATTTTCATAATCTATTTATTCTTTCCAATTTATACTTTTTGGTGGATTAGACTTTGGGCATCAAAGTCTAAGTTTTTCACATCAAAGTTTCTTCAATCATTTTTTTGTGAAAGACACTTGTGATAGTTTATAGGATTTATTTCAACTTGTTGAACTTTTATCTTCCTAAAAATTTGTTTTTGTTTCTAGAAATATTTTTTAATTAGCCTTATTAGAAAGATCATTTATTCTTAGATCTATTTTAGAAGTATATTTTAAGAATTTTAAATTAATTTATTGTGCTAAAATTATTTTCATATTTGTTAGATCTTTCTTTTTAATTAAAGCTTACTTTTACTTAAATATATCATATACTGATTTTATTTAAGTATTTTATGATCATTTGCATTAATTGAAAGCATTTTTTTGGTTAATATAAAATAAATTATTCCTTGCTGAAATTTATTTTATTGTACAAAAGAATATTGTGAATTTATTTTGAAATCATTTTTATATTAGTCTACAAATTGTAATAACATAAACAACTTAGTAAGGTCACTTTAAGATATTTATTTTATTATTTCTCATCAATGTTATATGAGAATTTTATCTTGCCAAATTTTTAAGTTGTAAAGTGATCATTTATTTGTTGCGAGCTCAGTTTTTGAATTGGATAGCTTGGTATATTTATGAGAGATATATTTTATCAAAATTTATTATTTTATATTTTTCTTTTCGTGCTATAAATTTTATATTGGTGTTGTACTCGTCTCTTCATAGGTGAGTACATACAGTTGTAGGGGCTATACTCGCCCCGTTATAGGAGAGTACTATTTATAAGCTATTTTGCATTTAGTGGATTCCTAGCCAGGGTTGGCTAGGCATGGACATAGGCCAATTTTGGGGTTTGCCTCAACCACATAAAAATTATATGCCTATTGTCTCTCTTTACTTTACTGTACTTTTATTTTTGCTGCATTAAGAACTTAAAATTTAAGTTTTAACTTTTAACATTTCTAATATCACCCAATTAACCCCCCTTGGGTGCTATAGTGACTCACACCTCCACCTTCGCCTCCACCACTAGATCTAGACTGAGCCCTGTTGACATTGATGTTCATGCCATCAAGATTCTGCCCATTCTTAGGGTTTAATTTTAGGTTTAGGTTTAAGTTTAATAGGTTTTAGGGTTTAGGTTTATATTTTAATTTATTTGGTCACTTTAGGTTTAGGTTATGGGGTTGTGCCAGTAGTTTAGGTTTGTGGTTTTAAGGTTTATGCTTGAGTGTTTAAGGTTTGGGTTGGATTGGGGTTTAGGTTTTTTGGTTTAAGAAGTTAGGGTTTAGGGTTTAGTGCTTGGATATGGATTTGAGGTTTAGGTTAGTGGTTAGGAGTGGGTTTTGTGGGTATAGTTTAGGGTTTATGGTTAGTTTAGTTTAGGGTAGCATTTAGGGTATGGTTTAGGGTTTATGGTCAGGGTTAGGGTTTAAGATTGGTGGAGTTTGGGTTTGGGGTTAAGGGTTTAGTTAAAGGGAAGGAGGTTTAGTTTTTGTGGTTGAGGTAGAGTTTAGTCAGTAGGTTAGGTTTGTTTTAGTGGTTTTTAAATTAAGCAAAGCGATTGATTTAGTTTATTTAGTCTAATTTTATTTATTTATTTTAGTTTATTTTTATTTATTATTTATTATTTTATTTAGTTTATTTTATTTATTTATTTAAATTAGTACATGTATTTTATTTTAGTTTATTTTAGGTTTTGTATATAATTATTTTATTTATTTTATATAATGATAATGAGGTTAATTTATATAAATCTCTAATTAACATTCAATTATAAGTTTCATACATAGCATTAAAATTGTCAAAATAATAAATGATAATAAATTATGACTATTAAGTGTAATTAGTTTATATATTTAATATAATTAAAAATTTTAATTTAATTTTAAGTTTATATTATAACTAACATATGTATGATTATATATAAATTATATCATAATATTTAAATGTCATATTTCAAAATTAACAAAAATATGTGGAATTTTGCATTCTAGCCAAATTTATTTTATAATCAAGGAATTTATATCTGATTTCATCTCCAACGGATTCCTTGGATTTTTTTCCTTTAATTTGATAGGTCACATGGCCCACGTTTGATTAAAATTGAATTTAATATGACTTTTCAAACATTAGCTGATTTTAATAATGAATGCATTCTATATGCTTGAATATACTAAGAGCCATATTGATTATTTTTGACTTTCCCATGTGAATAGCCAAATTTTGGCTATTTAAATTTAATATTTATTTAATATAAATTGTATTTTTATTGAATATTAAATTATTATATGATAAAATGATGTTAGAATAAGATATTTTTTTAAATAATTCAAAATTTCCTTGCTTATTCTCATTATAAGAAAGCATATTTCATTCAAATCAAGAAAAATTTTATCTTCCAAAATATTGCAAGATCAAATCAACATCTTAAGAGCTTTCTCAAATTACTTGCAGTTCATACTATTTTCAAAATCTTTTTATTCTTTCCAATTTATACTTTTTGGTGGATTAGTCTTTGGGCATCAAAGTCTATGTTTTTCACATCAAAGTTTCTTCAATCATATTTTTGTGAAAAACTCTTGTAATATTTTATAAGATTTATTTCAACTTGTTGAAATTTTTATCTTCCTACAAATTTCTTTTGGTTTTTAGAAATATTTCTTAATTAGTCTTATTAGAAAGATCATTTATTCTTAGATCTATTTTATAAGTATATTTTAAGCATTTTAAATTAATTTATTGTGCTAAAATTATTTTCATATTTGTTAGATCTCTCTTTTTAATTAAAAGCTTACTAGCCTACTTAAATCCATCATATACTAATTTTATTTAAATATTTTGTGATCATTTGCATTAAATGAAGGCATCTTTTTGGTTAAAATAAAATAAATTATTCCTGGCTAAAATTTATTTTATTGTATAAAATAATATTGTGAATTTATTTTGAAATCATTTTTATATTACTCTACAAATTTTAATAACATAAATATCTTAGTAAGATCACTTTAAGATATTTATTTTATTATTTCTCATCATTATTATATGAGCATTTTATCTTGCCAAATTTTCAAGTTGTAAAGTGATCATTTTTTAGTTGTGAGCTCACTTTTTGAATTGGATAGATTGGTATATTTTTAAGAGATATATTTTATTAAAATTTATTATTTTGTATTTTTCTTTTTGTGCTATAAACTTATATTGGGGTTGTGCTCATCCCTTTATAGGAGAGTACATATTGCTGTAGGGGTTGTACTCACCCCGTTATAGGAGAGTACTATTTGTAAGCTATTTTGCATTTAGTGGATTCCTAGCAAGGGGTGGCTAGGACATAGGCCGCTTTGGGACTTGTAACCATGTAAAATTATATGCCTATTGTCTCTCTTTACTTTATTGTACTTTTATTTTTGCATTAATAAAATTTAAGACTTAACTTTTAATATCACCCACATAAACCCACCTCCCCTTATTGGGTGCTATAGTGACTCACACCTCTTGCCTCCACCACTAGATCTGACTAAGCCTTTATATGCACATCAAAATTTGCCATTCTTAGGGTTTAAGTTTAGGTTTAGTTTTAGGTTTAGGTTTATATTTTAATTTATTTGGTTACTTTAGGTTTAGTATGATTTTAGGTTTAAGTGCTGGGTGCTTGGTTTAAGGTTTGGGTGGGTTTAGGTTAGTTTAGGTTTTAATGTTGGGTTTGTGGTTTTAGGGTTTGTTTAGGTTTGTGTTTAGGGTTAGGTTTGGGTTTTTGGGATATATGAGTTTTATGGTTAGTCAGGGTTTAGGGTTTAGGCCTGAGGGTTTAGGGCTTGGGTTTAGGTTAGTTTTTTTAGGGTGGTTTACTTTTAGGTTTGAGGTTTTAGGATTTAGGGTTTAGTTTTTAAATTAAGTAAAATGGTAGGTTTTATTTATTTACTTATTTAGTATTTTTTATTTTATTTATTTTATTTTATTTTTTTTATTTAGGTTTATTTTTTATTTTTATTTATTTAGTTTATTTATTTTAGTACATGTATTTTATTTTAGTTTATTTTTAGGTTTGCATATACATAATTATTTCTGAGTTTGATTTTATTTTATTTTTATGTTTAGGTTTTTTATTTTAGGTTTAGGTTTAGGTTTTATTTTATTTTAGGTTTAGGTTTTAGATTTTATTTTAGGTTTATTTTAGGTTTTATTTTTAATTTTAATTATATTTAGGGATTTGGTTTAGTTTAATTTATTTTAAGGTTTAGGTTTTATTTTTTTAGTTTAGTTTATTTTTTTTTTAGGTTTAATTTTATTTTAATTTTATTTTAGGTTTAGTTTTATTTATATTATTTAGGTTTTATTGAGTTTAGTTTAGGTTTTAGCTTTTGGGGTTTAAGGTTATTTGTGGTATGGGTTTGGATTTGGGGTTTAGATTTAAGGTTATGGTCAGTTTAGGTTTTAGTTTAGGTTTAGGTTTGGTCTAGGTGTATTTAGGGTTTGAGTTTAAGTTTAGGGTTTAGGGCTTCGTGGTTTAGGGTTTTGGTTTGGTCTGTGGTTCGTGTTTTAGGTTTGTGGTTTTGATTTTTTTTAAAAGGGAACAAATTCAAATTTAATATTTCTTTTTTTTTATTTCATCAACCAAGTAACACACCAAGTTTTCTAAGACATGAGATATGACAAAGATTAAAAATGAGCATGCATAGAGCAAATAGAAAACCCTAGATAACTAGAACTGTCTCTATTGTAAAGACATAGTTCCATAAATAGAAGATCAGATTATCTGTTCTTTAGTTTCTCTAATTCTCATCAAAACCACCCTGGCCTCTCGAGTAGTGGGATCCGCCATCATATCACCAATTTCTCCCTCTGCCACCACCACGACTGTAACCTCCATTTCTTCACCCGCCTCCATCCGACCACCACCTCAATATCCACCAACACCTCCAGATCCCCCACCACCTCTGCGATAATCATCGCCACCGCCTTCACCTCCACCACCAGATCTAGATTGAGGTTGGTTGATGGTGATGTTCTTGCTGTCAAGGTTCTATCCATTCCTAGGGTTTAGGTTAGTTGGCTTATTAGTTTTAGGTTTAGGTTTATTTTTTAATTTATTTAGTTATTTTAGGTTTAAGTTTAGGCTTGGGGGCTTTTTAGGGTTTAGGGTTTTAGTTTGTGCTTTTGGGGTTTAGAGTTTAGAGTTTAGGGTTTAGGTTTAAGGGTTTGGTATGGGGTTTGTGGATTTAGGATTTAGATTTATTATTTATTTTTCACTTTGTTTAGTTTTTTGTGGTTTAGGGTTTGTGGGTTTGTTTAGGGGGATTCTTATTTGGGTTTAGGTTTATTTAGTTAAGGGTTCTTTTAGGTTTATTCTAGATTTGTTTCAGGGTTTAGTTTAGAGTTTGGGTTTGTGGCAGTTTTAGTGTCAGGGTCCTGTGGCTCAGGGTTTCCAGCTTTAGAGTTGGTTTTGAGGTTTAGGATTTTGGTTTAGGCATATCTTGTGGTCAGTGGCTCAGGGCTCAGATTAGTTTAGTTTTAGGCCCAATTCAGTTTGGGGTTTAGGGTTGTGGTTTAAGATTTGTGGGCTAGGGTTTAGGTTTTTTTTAAAATTAAGCAAACCCATAGGTTTAGTTTACTTAGTTTATTTAGTTTATTTTTTTATTTTATTTTATTTTATTTTATTTTGTTTAGGTTTATTTTATTTTATTTAGTTTAGTTTATTTATTTTAGTTTAGGTTTTTATTTTAGTTTTTTTTTAGGTTTAGTTTAGGTTTAGGTTTATGTTTATTTTAGTTGAGTTTTATTTTTATTTTAATTTTATGTTTATGTTTTATATTTTATTTAGGTTTAGGTTTTTTATTTTATAATTTTAGTATACATTTTAGGTTTTTTATGTTAGTTTAGGTTTATGTTTATTTTGAGTTTATTTTATTTTATTTAGTGTAGGTTATAGGTTTAGTTTATTTTAGGTTAAAAGTTTTAAAGTTTTAAGGTTTAGGGTTCAGGTTTTTTTAAATTTTTTTTATTCATCTAATTTTTATTTTTTTAAATCAAGCAAACTAATAGGTTTAGATTTATTTAGTTTATTTAGTTTATTTTTTATTTATTTTAGTTTTATTTAGGTTTATTTTATTTTATTTAGCTTTATTTAATTTATGTTTATTTATTTTAGTTTAAGTATTTTATTTTAGTTTAATTTTAGGTTTAGGTTCGGTTTATTTTTTAGTTTAGTTTAATTTTTTATTTCCTTTTTTTTGGTTTAGTTTTAATTTTATTTTTATGTTTAGTTTAGGTTTTAATTTTATTCTTAGTTTTATTTTATGATTATTTTAGGTTCTATTTTTAGTTCAAGTTTATTTTACTTTATTTTATTTTATTTTATTTATTTAGCTAGTTTAGGTTTAGGTTTAATTTATTTTAGGTTTTAGGTTTAAGTTTTATTTAATTTATTTTATTTATAGTTTAGTTTAGGTTTATTTTATTTTATTTTAGTTTAGGTTTTATTTAATTTGTTTAGATTTAGGTTTAATTTTTTTATTTATTTTATTTTTTTAGGTTTAGGCTTTTATTAGTTTTATTTTATTTTATTTTATTTTAGGTTTAGTTTTATTTTATTTAGGTTTTTTATTTTTATTAAATTAGTTTTACTTTATTTTATTTTAGTAGGTTTTATTTTTATTTTATTTTTTAGGTTTATTTACTTTAGATTAGTTTTTATTTTATGTATTTATTTATTTTTTTAGGTTTTATTTACTTTATTTTGAGGTTTTATTTAGTTTTTAGGTTTTAATTATTAGGGTTTAGTGGTTAGGTTTAGGCTCAGTTTAGGGTAGTTTGGGGAGGTTTGTGGTTTAGGGTTATTTAGGGTTTTGGGTAATTTTAGGTTTAGCATTTGTGTTTTGGGTTTAGGGTTTAGGTTTTAGGTGAAGTTTAGTTTAGGGTTTACGATTTGGGTTTATGGTTTTTTGGGTGTGAGTTTGGGTTTTATGGTTTAGGCTTTATTTAGGTTTTAAGTCTAGGGTTTTGGTTTTAGTTTGGCATTTAGGGTTTTTGGCTTTTTTTAATAGAGAACAGATTAAGATTCAACATTCATCTTTTCGATTTCATCAACCAAGTAATACACCATATTTTCTAAGAAAGACAACATAGATTTAAAATGAGCATGCATAGACCAAATCAAAAACTCCAACATAACTAGAACCTTCTCTACTAGAAAGACACAATTCCATATGCCACAGATCGGATCAGCCATTCTTCGATTTCTCTAGTTGCCATCAGAATTATCCCGTCTAGAGTAGCGGGATCCACCATCTTGTCCTCGGTCTCTCCCTTCGCTACCACCACAATTGTAACCTCAATCGCTCTTCCTGCCTCGATAACAACCACTGCTCAGACCACCTTCATATCTACTAGCACCTCTAGATCACCCATCACCACTGGGATAACTCAGCATCTCTCACCATCTAGATCTGGGATCGATCCTAGCTTGTGTGATGTTCCCGCCATCAAGGTTTGCCCATTCTTAGGTTTATGTTTAGGTTTAATTTTAATTTATGTAGTTACTTTAAATTTATGTTCAGGGTTTGATTTAGTTTAAGTTTTTATTATTTATTTTATTTTATTTTGGTTTAGGTTTTTCAAATTATTTTATTTTTAAGTTTTATTTAGTTTAGTTTACGATTTTAGCTTTTATGGTTGGTTTGGGTTTGGGTTTAGGGTTTAGGGTTAGGTTTATTTATTTATTTTTTTTTTTATTTTTTTTATTTAGGTTTAGATTTAGGATTTGGGGTTTATTTATTTATTTTATTTTTTTTTATTTGTGTTTAGGGTTTAGTTGTAAGTTTTGGGTTATTTGTATGATGGTTTAGTGTGATTAGATTTGTGGGTTTATTTTATGGTTTAGGTTTAGGGTTTTGTAGGGTTTTTTTTTAAATTAAGTAAACCATTAGGTTTAAGTTTACTTAGTTTATTTTGTTTATTTTTTATTTATTTTAGTTTATTATATTATTTATTTTAAATTGGGTTTATTTTTTAGTTTAATTTAGTTTAGTTTATTTATTTTAGGTTTATTTTTTGGTTTTATTTTAGTTTTTTTAGGTTTATTTTTATATTTATTTTATTTAGTTTTTAGGTTTAGTTTATTGTGGGTTTAGGTTTTACCATTTATTTTAGTTTAGTTTTATTTTATTTTAGTTTAGTTTATTTTATTTATTTATTTGGTTTAGGTTTTTTTTTTTTATTTTTTTTTAATTTCTTTTTAGGTTTTATTTTTATGCTTATTTTAGGTTTTTTTTTTTTTAGTTTTATTTAGTTTTTTATTTTATTTAGGTTTATTATATTTTATTTTATGCTTAGGTTTTATTTTATTTAGGTTTTATTTTAGTTTATTTTATTTTTTTTTTTTTACTTTAGCAGGTTTTATTTATTTTATCTTTAGTTTAGCTTATTTTTATTTTTATTTTTTTTTTAGGTCTTTAAATTTGGCTCAGGTCTTAGTTTAGGTTTAATTATTTATTTTATTTAGGTTTTGGTTTTTATTTCTTTTATTTTTATATTTTATTTAGTTTAGGTTTTGGCTTGTTTTCAGGGTTTAGGGCTCAGGCTCAGGTTTGGATTAGTTTAGATTTTAGGGTTTACTCAGGATTTGTTGTGGTTGTTTAGTGTTTAGGTTTAATGTTTTATTTTTAATTAGTAAATAAGTTTTAATTTAGTTTATTTAGTTTATTTTATTTATTTTATTTATTTATTTTATATAGCTTTATTATTTATTTTTATTTAGTTTAGTTTATTTATTCTAGTTTAAGTTTTTATTTTAGTCTATTTTTAATGTTTAAGTTCATGTTTATGTTTGTTTTTTTAGTTTAGTTTTATTTTTATTATTTTTTTCGGTATAAGTTTTATTTTTTTTAATTTTAGATTTAAGTTTAGGTTTCTATTTTACTTTTTTAAGTTTAGGTTTTAGGTTTTTATTTTAGGTTTTATTTTTTTAGTGTAGTTTAGGTTTATTTTAGTTTATTTTATTTTATTTGGTTTAGTATGTAGTTTATTTTTATTTAGGTTTTATTTATTTTATTTTAGTTTATTTTAGTTTAGGTTTACATTTTCTTAGTTAAGGTTTAGGTTTTAATTTTTATTTATTTTGAGGTTTTATTTTAAGTTTATTTTTTAGTTTAAGTTTTATTTAATCTTATTTTTTATTTAGGTTTATTTTATTTATTTTTATTTATTTTTTTATTTTTTTTTTACTTTAGGTTTATTTTATTTTTAGTTAGTTTAGGTTTTATTTATTTTATTTTAGTTTGTTTTATCTTTATTTTTTTAGGTTTAGTTTTTTAGGTTGATTTATTTTAATTTTATTTAGGTTTATGTTTTATTTACTATTTAAGCTCAATTAGTTGTTTTTATTTTTGGCCCAGGGCCCAGGTGGTAAGGCTGGGTGTGATAGTTGGGCTCAGCAAGGTTTCAGCCTAGGGCCCAGTGGCCTGAGCCCAGTTGGAGTGAGCCCAGTGACTAGGCTCACGTCAGTGAGGCCTAGCCCAGAGCTCAGGTTGTGGGTCATGGTCTGGTGTGGTCATTGGTCAGTGGTTTAGAGCCTAGTCCATCTGGGAGTGGCCTGGGGCCTAAATTTTGGCCAGGCCTGTATTTAGGCCTAGTTTAGGTTTTGGATTTCAGCTGGCCAGGTCAGAACTAGGGCCTGGGCCTGGGGTTGGTTGCCCAGTATCATGCCAGGGCTTTAGTGTCAGATCTTTGGCCAGTTTCAGGGCTCAGAGTTTAGTTTGTTTACTATTTAGGGTTGTGGTTTAGGGTTTTAGTTTAGTAGTTGGGCTCAGGTTAGTCAGAGGGCCTGGTATTATGGTTTTGGGTCTTAGGTCAGTTTTTATCTGGTTTTTTTTTTGTAGGTCAGGCTCAGTGCCCAGGTTAGGCCAGGGTCAGGATTTAGTTTTAAGTTTTTAAAATTATGCAAAATTAGGTTTAGTTATTTTAGTATATCCAATTTTTTAAATTAGTTTTTTTTTTTTATTTAGTTTATTTTTATTTTTAGTTTATTCTTTATTTTATGTATTTATCTTATTAGTTTTATTTTTATTTTTTTTAGGTTTAGTTAATTTTAGTTGAGTTTATTTTTATTTTATTTTTAGGTTTAGTTTATTTTTATTTTAGTTTAGGTTTAGTTTTATGTTTTATTTTAGGTTTATTTTTTATTATTTTTTTATTTTATTTAGGTTTATTTTAGTTTATTTTATTTTATTTTAGTTTAAGTTTAGTTTAATTTATTTTAGTTTAGGTTTTTTTTATTATTAGTTTTAGTTTTATTTTAATTTATTTATTTTTTTTTATTTTAGGTTTGATTTAGTTTAGGTTTAGGTTTTATTTATTTTATTTTAGGTTTATTTTTAGGTTTTATTTTTTTTTTTATTTTATTTTTTAAGTTTATTTTATTTCATTTTATGCTTAATTTTATTTTATTTAAGTTTTCTATCCCAGTTTATTTTATTATTTAGTTTATTTAGGTTTTATTATTTTATTTTATTTTCTTTTAAGTTTAGGTTTATATTTTATTTTATTTTATTATTATTTTATTTATTTTGGTTTTATTATTTATTTAGTTTAGTTTTATTTTGATTTTAGTGTTTAGGTTTGTTTTGGTTTGTGGTCTTAGGGTTGGAGTGGTTTAGCTTAGGGTTTGTGGTTTAGTGGCTCTAGTGGCTCATTAGGCTCAGTGGTTTTATTCTTATATGGATGCTTCAGGGTTTATGCTTTAGGATTTAAGATCTGGTTCAGGTTTAGGGTGGGTAGGGTTGTCAGTGGTCTTAGGGTGGTTTTAATTAAATGATGGTCAGTCAATTAGATATTTATTTATTTTATTTTATCTTACTTTTATTTTATTTTCTTTAGGTTTATTTTTTTTTTTTTTTAGTTTATTTATTTTAGTAAGATTTTTTATTTTAGTTTATTTTTTTTTAGTTGTTTAGTTTATTTTTTTTATAGTTTTATTTTATTTTAAAGTATAGTTTTATTTTATTTTAGGTTTAGGTTTATGTTTTATTTTATTTTAGTTTTGGTTTGAGGTTTATTTTAGGTTTTATTTCTTTAGTTAGTTTAGATTTAGTTTATTTAGTAGGTTTATTTTTAGTTTATATTTATTTAGTTTAGTTTATTTTATTTTATTTTGGGTTTAGGTTTTTTTTTTAGGGTTTAGGTTTTATTTTTATTTATTTTGGGATTTATTTTGGTTATTTTTAGTTTTAGATTTTATTTAGATTTTATTTCATTTTATTTAGGTTTATTTTATTTTATTTTATGTTTAGTTTTATTTTATTTAAGTTTATTAATCATGGTTTATTTTATTTTAGCATAGTTTAGATTTTTTTATTTTATTTATTATTTTTATCTTATTTTATTTTTTATTTAGGTCAGCTTTTTAGTTTAAGTTCCATTATTATATCTTTTTTAGGTTTGTTTATTTATTTATTTTTAGGTTACTGTCAGCTCAAGTCTTTTGGTCCTCTTTTAGGTTTAGTTTATGGTCTTTAAGCCTGTGAGTCAGGGCTCAGTGGCTCAGGCCTGGCTAGTGCCTCAGGATTTTCATGGCCTAGGGTCAGGTCAGCCTGGACTACAGATCTGGAGTAGGCCAGGGCTCAGTGGCCTATAATTAGGGTTTGTTTAGCTCATAACTGGCCCAGAATAGTGTGGTTGTGGCCTGGGCCTATGGTTGTGGTTAAAGTCAGTGGTTTAGTTTGTGGTAGCCCAGGTTTAGTTTTTCTGGGCCAGGTCAGGTTGGTAGTTAAAAACTGGGGTGTCAGGGCTCAGTGGCCTAGGTTTGTCAAGATTTAGGGTCAGATTTAGATTTATGATTTTAGTGATTGCCTCAGATTTTAGCCAGATTGGGTTAGGTTTAGTGTCAGGATCAGGGTTTAGGTTTTTAGTGTTTTGGTAGGGTTTCAGGGTTTTAGTTTTAGGGTTGTTAGTTTTGGCCTATGTTTGGGTTTAGGATTTAGTTTTAGTTAGGTTTTTTTAAAAAAAAATTCAAAACCCAAAATTTTACATTTATTTAGTTTATTTTGTTTAATTTATATTTTATTTTAAGTTTTTTATTTATTTATTTATTTATTTTGTTTATTTATTTTAGTTTAGTTTTTTTTATTTTTTTTAGTTTAGTTTATGTTTATTTTTCAGTGTAGTTTTATTTTTAATTTACTTTTTAGGTTTAGGATTTATTTTTTATTTTTAAGTTTAGGTTTATTTTTATTTTTATTTTATTTTATTTTATTTTATTTAGGATTTAGATTTAGTTTATTTTAGGTTTAGGTTTAGGTTTTATTTATTTTAGTTTAGTTTATTTGAGTTTAGGTCTAGGTTTATCTTATTGTGTTTATTTTATTTTTATTTTAAGTTTAGGTTTTTTTTTAGTTTAGGGTACTTTTTGAGGTGATCGAGTATAATATTGAGATATGATGTACTATCTCAAAAGATAGAGGCATCACCCTACAATGGACCTAATCACATAATAAGGACTCCTAAGGCATGATGGGTCTTCGAATGTAGTTGAGATTTTTTCCCTACTTTACATGGATGAATAAAGTATGATTTATATTAAATAAGGTTCTTATTTCCCTTTGGAGGTAAGCCTCCATAGTTAATTACATCTTAGGAAATAAAATTTCCTAAGAATACTCCTAATAAAAGTAGACAATCATCATCTCCAAATATTTCAAGGTTAGACTATCAAAGGATTTGTTGTATTTGGTAAATCAATTAGGAAAGTTCTAGGAGAAGACTTATTTTTGGAATCCAAATGAAATATGTAGGAAATGCTCATGATACTAGGAAGCCTAGTGAGCATTCCAATCTATTCTATGGTGGGGCATTATAATTTTGAAGTTGAGGAGATTTATATGTTTTGAGTTGAAATTTAATTAGATTACTAGGACTTATAATCCACTAACACAAGGTTGTGGGAATGCCTAAGATGTGAGGATTTATACTCGTAGCCTAAATAGAATAACTACCTCAAATCTTAAATCTAGGGAGCTTTAGTATGAGCTAAAGCATGATCTAAATCTAAGATATAGGTGGAAATAAGAGTTTACCTCCACAAGAGAGAATAAATTGTCTGACTTCTGGACTTATAAATGCCTAGAGTGGCCACCAGCTATCTCCTCCTACAATTTTAAAATCATGTAGTTCAATCTTATGAATTGCAAGATATCTAGGGTAATTATTTAATTAGAAAGAGACTAAAGTCCTAAACACACTCCCTATAAGACTAGAGCAGGAGTTGTATGAGCATATGACTTAATCTATAGATCCAAAATCTTTTCAAATTTTATTTCATTTTAGATACATTATTTTGACAGAGGATTTAGGATTTCTTATGCCTAAATGCATGATAAAATAGGTTATGGGTCAAATCAGCTAGAAGAAGGTGCCTCACAGGTCAAGCACTCCTTTTTCGTGCAATAATGGAGATTGTTCATGTTCAAGAGAGAAATAATATGCATGCAAGATGAGAAACATACAACTATAAAGCTAAGGGGTTGCTAAATTTTTTAATTATCTTATTTATGTATTAGGCTTTATAATAATTTTATGAGTTGTTTAAAATTTAGTTATGAGTGATTAGTTGGGTAGAAAAGATATTTTTATCCTAAGTGCCTAATCTTATCCAAGCCACACACTAAAGCATCACTCATTTAAGAAGCTATGAAAAGCATCGTTCAGTTACGTATTGCTTTTAAACATAACATCAAAACAATTATATAAACTATCATAAAAAATAAAAGGGGTGGTCGGGTACCACCATACAAAGAGAAAAGATGGGTAGCGCTCTACACCTCTGGAATATGAAATAATAATTATAATTGTATTAAATATTATGGGGTCTTCTTTCTTCATATCTCCATTTTTATTTGGTTCCTTCTTTGATTTGGATGGTGCTTCAAGGCATCATAGGGCACCCACAAAACCTTCTTAACGCTCATCCTAATCTCTACTAATCCTAATTCTATTGCAAAAATTACATTTATGTGAAAAACATAAATCTAACTATAGAATAGAGGTTAGCTAAATATACATATAATCCCAAGTAGTATTTATAATTTGGACTTAGCACCCTACATGGGTAACTAAGCCCACTCCTAACTTGGATTATGCTTAAGGATTTAAGCAACAAAAGAGCATTCACATTTATTTTTTAAGCATCCTTAAGCATAATCCCACAAAAAAACATGATTAGGCTAATATTGGCCTATCATCTAGTCTGAAGCATACACCCTAACATCCAATCTAAAATAATACATCATAAAACAAAATATACATCACATCATACATCTAACTTAGAGCTAGAAGTGGTGACTTAATTCTAATGTGTGTATTAGGCTTGTGTGGTAAGTCTTGTTAGGCATTAGTGTTGTATTTTCTAAGTGTAGAAGGATTCAATTTAACATGAAAGGTTGATTTCACTTGAAGTAGTTTAATTGATTTGAGAATTTTAATTTGTGTTTTCTTTTATTTCATTTGATTACACTTAGCAACTAAGTGTTATAAAGAGAGGAAAAGAGGATTGCCTCTTTCATCCCTACCTTAAGTCACTTTTTAAAGTATGTTAATTTGATTTAGTTCTTAGTGAATGACTTATTAAATGATTTAATTAATCCTAAGTTTAGGTTCACTTCAAATAATCCTATTCAAAATGGAAGGAATCTTAAGATTAATTTAATTGAATTACTACCATATGACATATATTAAATCATTCCTTTCCATCACATGTAACAAGCATATGATTTAATCCTTAGTGTATCCATACATGCAACATATTTTAGCACATCTAAATGATAAATGTATGTGTATGTTTAGAATTTATATTTTATTTGATTGAATTATTTAAACATATTAATTTAAAACTTTATCCAAATTCTTATATAAAAAGGACATAAGAATGAAATTAAATAAGCATGTGTCATTGTTAAACCAGGGAAGTGAGGAAATCAAATGACCTCCTTGGAGCTAGCTAAAGCCTCATATTCTCGAGATGTCTAGACTATATACCCATTTACATTCAAACATATGTAAATTCATATAGATGAACATAGGAAGTAAGCTCCAAATCATATGGCTAATTAATTCAACCACTTAGTCAATTATGAATGGATGCAATTTTAATGTAAAATGGGATTTTTATTCACTAATCACATATACATATACATGTATAAAGATATAGACAAGAACGTGTCATTGTTAAAGGTGAAATGAGGTAATCAAATGACCTTAGAACTAACTAAAGCCCATATCTAGGATGTCGGACTATATACATGCTTTTCTTAGACACACATGGATATATACATAAATGAAGGAAAAAAAACCATGCAAAGATTGAATATATTTTTTTTTTGAATCATTTATATATATGAATTAAAGCTCTATCCAAATTCTAATGTTGAAATACATAAGAATGAAAACAAATGGGTATGTGTCATTGTTAAACCATGGAAGTGAGCTAATCAAATGACCTTCTTGGGGCAAACTAAAGCCACGTATTCCTAGGATGTTCAGACTATATAACAATTACCATTCAATCTTATATAAATCAACAAATGAATAGAGGAAAGAGAACTCAACATTCATACACTTAAGTTATAAGCACATGCATTTCTTATGTATTTGTAACTAGCATCATAACACAAATTATTATTCCCTTATAAGCTTTTAAAAAATACATTTGGATTTAATTGTGATAATAGCCATGCTTATATTAAATTAAATCAACACATGCAAGCTTACATAAAGGAAATCCATTTTATTTTACTTGATTTTGAAAAGATGGATGCATGAATTCAAATGACATACGAAATTTAACATGATTGGAAAGAGGACAATCAAATATAAGCATGTGATTCATTCAACCAAACTAGTTCTTAAGGATAATCAAATCAAATAAAATTATTTAAAACAAACCAAAGCTTCTTTAGTAAATAAGTTTTAGATTTGATTTGATTAAAAGAGGAGAATAGAAATCATCACTTGTTGTTTTAAACCCATTCCCACATTAGTGATTTGATTTAATTTAAGGAAATGTAATTAAGTTGATTTTATGGGTTAATGAAGTTGAACCCTTAATTAGATGAATTAATTATCCTTATCTATGTCACCTTAAAGTAATTAACTAAGTAATTATGAGCCAACATGATATGCATGGAAAATAAACTTGCAATGATCCTTGAAAATAAAAGGGTCCTAATGCAATTTGCTCATGATTAGTAATTAATTAGATTAAGGGACTTAATTAATTACTCTTATGGTTTTCCCACACATGTGGACTAACCATAATTTCATTAAACTTCTTTAGGTTATAAAACACATAAAGATATACCCCCATGATTTAATTAATTATGGTATGATGTGAATATGATTTCAATTTGATTAAGTGATTTAATTAATTATCTTATTTAATTTCATTTTAAAAGAGTGAAATGAACTTAGGAAAGGGGTCCAACCCTATTCCTTAGTTCACTTATTTGAACAATGATTAATAAGCTTAATTAACTAATTTGTTAATAATGGGATTAATTAATCATTAATTAACTTAAAAGAGTAGTTAAGGTCTAATTAGTGAATTTTCTTAATTAAGTGAGCAATAAATCCCAAGAAAATCATGGGTGGCAGAGGTCAACCCATAAATTATCTCACAAAATTTGGGATTAATTGCTCAAGTAATTAAAGAGTAATTAAGCTAATTAATTTTGTAATTAAACCTTAATTACTATTCAAAATTAGTTAAAATAATTTTTAGTTAATTCTCCTATTAAATACCATTAAAATTAGCATTTATTTGCATTTTTTTGATTTCCACTATGATTTTTATAATTTTTATAAGTTTCAGCCATTATAACTGATTAATTAAACCTAATTAAAGCCTAATCCTATTGGCTCCATGTGGCGCACTGACGTGGCACGCTTTCCATGTGGTGTTGCAGGATTGGCTACTTAAAACTTATCTAACTCAGTGCCTACATGGCAGTGACTAATGTGCTTTCTCGTCTCACCGTCCATCTAAGATCGAACGACTATAATTAATCCCACAAATTAATAGGATTAAATCATACCGATCTAGCAGATCTAATCATGGTCGTTCATTTTGATCACACAGAATGGATGGTACGTGATCGAATGTCACGCAAGTGAGGGGAATGGAGTCAGTCCAGCATTTCTCACTTGATCCGAGCTTACCTGAGCTTGGACCACACCTTCACGACATTGATCGAAGGGGATCCAACGATCAAGATCACACGAGATGCAAGTTTTCTTCAAAAAGCTTCAACCCAATTTTGCTTAAGGATCAATTTTGGAAGCATACCTTATCAGGGCACAAGGCCAGTGGCTCGAATGATTGAGGATGCTTCATTTAGTGGAGATGAAGCGCTATTGAGAAATAATTGGATCAATTCCTCGATGTTCACTTGGAAGGCCACGAATCAGTGATTTAGAGCTCAACTTTGATCAAAGTCCAACCTCGATGCTCGGGAAGCTTGGGAGATGATTCATTCTTACTCGACAAGGCCTAGAAAAGGTGCGTGCGAAGTTAATTTGAGTTTGATGGAGAAATGGGAAAGTTAGGTGAAAAATGAGAGTGTCTTATTTTGGGACATACGAGAATGGCATTTTCTGATTGAGGAGTGAGCTTGTGAGCTTGGGGAATGGCTCTAGCAACTTATCTTGGGTAGCTAGGGCTCTGAGGAATGATTTTATGTGTTTGAGTGGAAATGAGGGAGTATATACACCCCTTCATCTTGATCGGACGGTGGGATCAGGTTTGGCTTCTAGTGGTTGTCTGGCCATCTTTGGAAGTCATGGGTTGCAGGGAGGAGGTGAGTTATGTTGGCTTGGTTGGTTGAAGGTGTGGAGGTCGCTGCCACGGAAGAATCATGGGTGCCCTATGGGTTTCAAGTGCTCCAATGGGGAGGGTGAAGTGATTTTACCTCCCATGCATCATGCCGACCCAACCACCCCTTGGGTCAAGTTGAGCAGTGTTCTAGGTGCCTAGGCAGACCATTGGGCGAGTATCAAGTGGCCAAGGAATGTAAATGACCACTTACATGGGTGATTTTTCTCATGTGATGCCCTTGAGCTAAGGTTAATATGATCATTTAACATTGGATTTGATTTGGATAGATTTAAAATGAGCCAAAAGTGGGTTAGCCCAAATTTCAAGTCAGTTGGAGCTAATTTGGTTAGGTTTGGCTCAATTTGACTCATTTAGGTCAAATTAGTTATGTTGGGTCAAACCATGGGTTGGTCCAAGTTCATATGATTATTTAAGATGTTTTGGTTCAATTGATTTGGTTTGGATTGACTTAGATTTTATTTTGGCTCAATTGAATTCATTTGTTTCAAATGGGTTAAGTTTAAAAATTTGACCAAATTAGTCAATTTAGCTTGGGTTGTGTGTTGGTTTGGGTTTAATTGACCAATTGAAGGTGATTATAGGCTTTGGTTTCAATTAATTTGGATTTGATTTTGATTTAGGCCAATTTGAACCTTTAGGTCAATTTGGGCTAAGTAGTTTAATTGGGTTCAATTGGGTCCAATCATGGTTTTGGTCAAGTACAACAATCAATTTGGAATGAACTTGACCCATTGGTTGCAATCAATTTGATTTATATTTTGATTTGACCTAATTTGGTCTTCAGGTCGATTTGGGTCATCTTGGGTCAAGAGGGCCAATTGGGTTTTGTTTGACTCAATTGAAGGTCAAGTCATATTCAAATATTAATTTTGATTTGGTATGAATCATTGGTTTCACGGGATTTCTTAGGTTACAATTTGGCTAGTTTGAGTTCATATAGGTTAAGGGGTTGACTTGGTCAAATGACCACGTTGACTTGGTTTGACCCAATTTGTGACAATTGATCAACCTAGGGTGATCAACAATCACAATGGGAGGTTTTGATCGGCTTCATTCAATCCAATTTGGGTAGGATTATAACTTGGCTCAAATAGGTTAGATTGGCCACTTTGGGTCAAGTGGACCAATAGGGTTTAGTTAGCTTAATTTTTGATTGAGTTCGATTTAGTTGAGTTTATATATGGATTTGGGATTGACATATAAATTCAATTACAATTGGCTTGGGTTCAAATGGGTTTTGGTTCATTTGTGCATTTCAAGTCAAAAGGGTTACGTTGGGTTTGACTTGGGTTGATTTTTGTTTGGCTTGATGATTGTAGATTTAATTTATATTTGTGAATATGATTGAAGGTATTATTGATTCTTGAGAAAATAAATTTAATTTGGGTTTTGGAATGAAGGAATTTGGCTAATTCCATGGAGTTGGGTCATGTGGCTTATATTTTGATTTTCATTTAGTTTGATTTAGTTTTGATGATTTAAATGTATATTTCATTTAAATTTGTGAATATGATTGAAAATATGATTGATTTGTGAGAAAATTAATTAAGTTTGACTTGATTTGGAATAATATTTGACTAAGTCCATGGGATAGGTCATATGGTTTAAGAAGGGTTTTGATTTAATTTGATTTAGTTTGATTTAGTTTTGATCATTTGAATGTAGATTTGATTTATATTTAGGAAGATGATTGAAGATATAAATTGATTATGAAAAATCAATTGATTTTGATTGATTTAGATTAAGTCAATGGGATAGGTCATATCTTAAGAAGAGTTTCAACTTTGGATTTGATCGGGCTTCAATCATTTAGTTTTGGAATTTGGGTTTGGATTTGGATTTTAATTTGATGTTTGAATTGAACTTGAGGTTTGGTTTTAGAAGGTGAACATGGATTGGATTTGGGTTGTAGGGTAGGTGGATTATCTAATCCCTAAGGCATAACCTAATCCTATTGTTAACCCTTCTAAGTCTTTAGGCTTAGGTTAAGTGTTTACCTAATTGTTAGAATTGACATGATTCAAGAATTCTTAGTGTCTAGAAGACTCTAAGTCTAAGATGGGAAGATTGATCCACACTCCAATATGAGGTCAATAGGCCTTAAGCTCTATATTGTTGCCCTTGGAGATAGATGATTGGAAGGCCGAAGCCAAGTTTCACATTATAGACTTGGATACATATTTCAATGCTTTGCTTAGGAGACCATGGATACATAAGAACAATATAGTTTCATCCTCTCTACATCAGTATATAAAGTTTGTGAGAGATGGGATCATCTACTGTGTTAGAGAAGATCTCAAGCCACTTACAATTCACAAGGTCAGCATATATGAGGATGCGGCTTACTACTTCCCTCAAAATAAACAAGTCCATTATCATGAACTTGGCCAAATTTTAAAAATAAAAGAAAAAAAAAAGAAAAGAAAGGGTTTAGGGTTTCGTGTTAGTTTAGAGTTTAGAGTTTACAGTTTTAGGGTTTAGGGTTAGTTTAGAGTTTACAGTTTACAGTTTTAGGGTTTAGCCCCGGTGGAACTTAATTAAACAAATCAAGTTTCTCTTCCAAGTGAGACTCATATCAAATCAAACCTCTCATCCCCTTGTGGATGACTTGAACCTACTGGGGTGGGTGAGTCACTGGAGGGGTGAATGGGTGATAAAGAAAATTTTAAAACTTAAATCTTAAATTTTAATTTTTTGTAGAAAATTATTTTGGATTTTATAATGACAGGATATAATTCTTAATGCAACAAAAATAAAAGGGCAGTAAAGTAAAGAGAGACAATAGGCACACAATTTTTACATGGTTCGGCCAAACCCCAAAACCGGACTACATCCCATGCCTAGCCACCCCTGGCTAGGAATCCACTAAATGCAAAAATATCTTACAAATAGTACTCTCCTATAATGGGGCGAGTACAACCCCTACAATAATATGTACTCTCCTAGAAAGTAGTAACCCCAAAATAAATTTTACACAAAAAAAAAGAAAAATACAAAATAATAAATTTTGATAAAATAAATCTCTCACAAATATACCAAGTCTGTCAATGATCTCACAACTTATAAATGATCACTTACAACTTAAAATTTTGGCAAGATAATATGCTCACTTAATATTGAAATAAATATCTTAAAGTGATCTTACTAAGATGTTTAAAAATGATTTCAAAATAATTTTACAATATTCTTTTACACAATAAAATAAATTTCAGCAAGGAATAATTTATTTTACTTTTCAATAAAGATTCTTTCAATTAATGCTAATGATCACAAAGTACTTAAATAAAATGAGTATATGATAGATCTAAGTATGCTAGTAAGCTTTTAATTAAAAAGAGAGATCTAGTAAATATAAAAATAATTTCAGCACAATAATTTATTTTAAATGCTTAAAAATATACTTCTAAAATAGATCTAAGAATAAATGATCTTTCAAAATAATACTAATGAAGAAATATTTCAAGAAACCAAAATAAATTTGTAGGAAGTTAAAATTTTCAGCAAGTTGAAATAGATCCTACAAACTATCACTAGAGTTTATCACAAAAAAATGATTGAGAAACTTTGATGTAAAAAATAATGTCTAAAGACTAATCCACCAAAAAGTATAAATTGGAGAGAATAAATAGATGGTGAAAATAGCATGAACAACTAAAGAGAATTAAAATCAAGAAAACAAACTCAAGTAATTTGAGAAGGCTTGCTTAGTTGAAGATGTTGAAGCTTCCAAACCAAGGATTTGATCTTGCAATATTTGGAGAACACTTGGAAGGAAAATCTAAGAAATTTTCTTAGATTTGTTGGAGGGATTTTGAATTTTGAATGAGGAATGCTTTCATGAAGAGAATGAGGGCTATTTATAGGCAAGAAGATCATATTTTAAAAATATATCATGCAAATCTCATGTTATCAACTAATAATTTAATATTCAATAAAAATATAATTTATATTAAATTTAGCAGCCAAAATTTGGCTATTCACATGGGTAAGTCAAAAGTAATCAAATATGGCTCTTAATATATTCAAAGCATGTAGCATGCATTCATTATAAAAATCAGCTAATGTTTAGAAAATCATAATAAATTCAATTTTAATCCAAAGTGGGTCATGTAACCTCTTAAATTAAAGGTAAAATCCAAGGAATCCGTTGGAGATGAAATTAGATATGAATTCTTTGATTAGAAAATGACTTTGGCTAAAATACAAAATTTTATATATTTTTGTTAATTTTGACATGTGACATTTAAAAATTATGATATAATTTATATATAATCATAAATATGTTAGTTATCTTATAACCAGCAAATTAAATTAAAATACTTAATTATAAAAAATAATTATACTTAATAGTTTTTATCATTTAATACTTTGATAATTTTAATGCTATGTATGAAACATATAATTGAATGTTAATTAAATAAAGATTTATATAAATTAACCTCATTAAAATAATATGTTAAGTTTGAGCAAATTGATTTATGCCAATGAACTCATATAAATAGTCATATAGCCCAAAATATTGAGTCTTGAGCTTCACATTATCCTATTCATTCTTCTACTCTTGCAATTTTCTCAAACATATTATATGTAATTAGCAATTGATATCAAATACATAAAAATATTCATTAGAACATCCAAGCATTTATTTGTTATCATCAAAATTAATCGAATTGAACATGAGGCTAATTAAGCCAACAATCTCCCCCTTTTTGATGATGACAAACTAATGTTGGGTATTGATTTTGATGAAGGTGCAAATTGACCTTTCATCATAATTTTAAAAAAAATTCTCTTAAAAAAATTTATGCATAAGAGATGAATAATGTTGCTCCCCCTAAATGTATGCATGAAATAGACTTAATACTAACCAACATTTTACTCTTCTCACCCTTTTGACAACATCAAAAAGCGAGAACAAACTACATACAATGTTAGGATCTAACATTCCAAGCATGCATCTTAAAGTACAAAAAAGTTCTTCTAGTAAGGGTTTTGTAAAAATATATACAATTTGTAAATCGGTGCTAATAAAATTAATATTAACATCACCTTTCAAAACATGATCCCTAATAAAATGATGTCTAATTTCTATATGCTTGGTCTGAGTGCTTTGGATAGGATTTTAGTCAAACTAATAGCACTAGTATTGTCACATCGAACTAGAATGTGATCTTGCTTAATACCAAAAATTATTGCTTTAACCAAAAGACCTGAGCAACACAACTACCGACAGCAATGTACTCAGCCTCAGCAGTGGATAAAGCTAGAGAATTTTGTTTCCTAGATGACCAAGACACAAGTGATGATCCTCAAAAATGACATGTGCCGATGTTTTTTTCTATCTACTTTGCATCTGCAAAATTAGCATCAGAATAAGCAACCAAATCACATGATAAAGAATTTTTAGGATACCATAAACCTAACCTATTAGTGCCTATCAAATACTGAAAGATACGATTAACTACTATTAAATGAGATTCTTTCGGGTTCACCTAAAAATAAGCACAAGAAAAATAGCAAACATAATATCAGGCCTACTAGCAGTAAGGTATAAAAGTGAACCTATCATACTCCTATAAAGTTTTTGATCAACAGATTTTCCTAATTCATCTAAATCTAATTTTATAGATGGGCTCATAGGAGTTTTACTAGATTTAAATCTTTTCATTTCAAACCTCTCAAGCAATTCATTTGTATACTTAGTTTGACAGATGAATGTGCCATTTTCTTGTTGCTTCACTTGAAGACCTAAGAAAAATTAAGTTCTCCCATCATACTCATTTCAAACTCTTTAGACATCAAAGATGAGAACTCATGGCACAAAGATTCATTTATACTTCCAAATAATATATCATCTACATACACTTGTACCACAATCAAATCATCATCTATGCTCGTAAGGAATAAGGTGGTATCTACTCTACCCTTTCTAAATCCATGATCTATCAAAAGTTACTTAACCTATCATACCAAGCATGAGAGCTGTTTTAAACCATATAATGCTTTCTTTAATTTATACACATGATTTCGATAATCAAGGCTCTCAAATGGTGGTTGCTCTACAAATACATTTTGGTCAATAAATCCATTAAAAATGCACTTTTGACATCCATTTGAAAAAGTTTAAAATTTCTAAAATAAGCATAAGCAAGGAGTAACCTGATAGCTTCTAGTCTTGCTATGGGTGCAAAAGATTCTTCAAAATCTATACCTTCAACTTGTGTGTACCCTTATGCAACTAACCTAGCTTTATTTCTAACAATACAACCTGAATCATCTAGCTTATTCCTAAAGATCCATTTTGTTCCAATGACATTTTGATCTTGGGGTCTTAGGACTAATTCCCAAACATCATTTCTTACAAATTGATTCAACTCCTCTTCCATAGTAATAATCCAAAAATTATCATTTAATGCTTCTTCTAAATTTTTAGGTTCAACCTCAGATAAAATGTTGAATGATCTACAACTTCTACTATGTCTTCTAGTCATAACTCCTTTTGAAGGATCTCCTATAATTAGTTCCTTTGGATGATTTTATTATATTTCCATTCTTTAGGCAATGAATCATCCATATTATCTTCTAAACATATTTTCTTAAAGTTATCAATCTCTTCATCAATCACTTCATTTCTAATAGGATCCATCAAATTTTCATCAAAAATAACTTGTATTGATTATTCTACAATCATTTTTTTTTTATTGTAAACTCTATAAGCTCTACTAGAAAGAGAGTATCCTAAGAAAATACCATCATCTGATTTACAATCAAACTTACCTAAATGATCTTTTCCATTATTCAAAATAAAGCATTTACATCCAAATACATGAAAGTGTTCAATCTTAGGCTTCTTTCCAAAAACAATTCATAGGGTGTCTTCTTCAAAATTGGTCTAAATAGATCCTATTCATTACATAACATGCGTATTCTTCTCCCAAAAATATTTTGGCAATTTATACTCATCAAGCATAGATCTACTTAATTCAATTAATATTCTATTTTTCTCTCTACTACTCCATTTTGTTGGGAGTTCTAAGTGCAGAAAAATTATGTCTAATCCTATGTTCATCACAATAATCCTCAAATAAATTATTTTCAAATTCACCACCATGATTAGTTTGAACCCTATTAATCAAAAGGCCTTGTTCTCTTTGAATATATTTAGAAAACTTTCTAAACTCACCAAAAACATCATCCTTGTAAGTTACAAATAAAACCCAAGTATATCTAGAGAAATCATCAACAATTACAAAACCATAATTTTTTCCACCTAAGCTAGTGATGCTAATAGGATCGAATAAATCCATGTGCAATAATTCTAGAGGTCTAGAAGTAGAAACAATATTTTTACTTTTAAATGAGCTTTTAGAATGCTTACAATGAATACATGCATCACAAACATAGTTTGAATGAAAATTTAATTTAGGCAATCCAACCATTAAATCAAGTTTGACAATTTTATTAAGTGTGTGCTTGTTAATATGACATAGTCTCCTATGCCATAACCATATATCATCATGAGTGCTTTTAAAACAAAGTAAATTCAAATTCACACTATCTATATCAATGACATAAATATTTTTATATCTTTGCCCTACTAACAATACATTTTCATTATTTTTATAATGCAACATGATGCATGGAATACTACATTCAAACCTTTATCACATAATTGACTAATAGAAATTAAATTATGTTTTAATCCTTCTACTAGAAAAGCTTTATCTAAAGTGATAGAATTCTTACAAATAGAACCAATGCCAATGATCTTTCCCTTTGCATTATCTCCATATGTAACATATCCTCCATCACTTCATTCTAAAGTTGTGAATTTATCTTTATCTCTGTCATATGTCTTGAACATCCATCGTCCAAGTACCACATGCCTTCTTTGATTTTTGCTTGAAGGCATTCCTACAAAAGAAACTCACATGTTCTCTTTGGAACCCAAACATGTTTGGGTCCACATTCTACATTTGAAGCAAGATATCTAGCATGGTTTGTGTAGTGCTTGTACCTTTTGGTACCCATACATAAGATGATTTCTTAGTGTTTTGTAATTTACATGCATAGCAACCAAATGAAATATGCCCTTTTCTATCACAATAGTTGCACCAAACATTAGTGTTTGCATATGACTTAGCACGATAATTATAAGGTATATGAGTGGGATGTGTATGATGCAAATAATTTCTATTAAATATTCTTCTTGATGAAGTATTATAATGAACTTGTAATTTCAAACATAATTCTAATCTTGCTTTTAACAAGATATTCTCTCTTTCAAGTTTACATACAAGTAAGGAATAATTTAATAAATAAGTATTTTTACTTTTAAATTATCACATTCATTTTTAAATCACAAAAATGCATATCTAAATTTTTATGTTCTTTTCTAAGGTTTTGTATTTTCTTTTTAATTTTTTATATTCAATAACTAAATCATTAAAAGCATCACTAATTCATCATAAGATATATCATTACATACCTCTTGAGAATCTAAGTCAGATTCTCCATTTGCCATAAGACATATGTCGACCTCTTCATCGGATGAGCAAGTACTTGATTCATTTGAATCTGGATTGGCCCATAAAGCCATCTTCTTCTTCTTATGGTACTTTTTCTCCTTCATATTTTTTCTTCTTTTCACATCAATCTCTTCCTTCTTTGATTCAGCAAGTTCTGGACAATCACCTCTTATGTGTTCAGGCTTTTTACAATGGTAGCAAATGATCCCCTCACCTATAGAAAATTTTTTAGTTTGAAATTTATAGTTTTTAGAATTTTTATACCTTTTATTCTTCTTCCTTAGCAAGTTCCCAAGCCTTTTGGATAGCATGACCACCTCATCACTATCGCCATCTGAGCTTGAGGTGTTATGCTCATCATCCATCAACTTGTAATGCAATGGCTTTTCCTTTGTCCTTCTCCCTTTTTGTTGAGTTATCCATCTTATCCCTTTGAGAAATAACCTGTTCATGTGCTATCAAAGAACCCAAAAGCTGATCAAGTGGATAAGAAAATAAATCCTTAGCTTCACTAATAGTTACTTTTAGCTTCCCATTCATTGAAAGACATCTAAGAATCTTATAGACTAAGTCTTGATTCCTATATGTTTTTCAAGAGAATGCAATGTGTTAATTATTTTCATGAATCTAGTATACATATTAGAAATAGATTCAGAAGGAGACATATAAATAACTCATATTCATGAACAAGTCTATTTATGTGAGCATCTTTAACTTACTAGTTCTTTCATAAGTTATAATGAGTTTATCCCATATTTCTTTTACTGTACTTAACATAGAAATTTTCATGTAATCATCAGGTAATAAAGCACAATGTAAAGTATTACAAGCCCTAACATTTAATGCATCAAGTTCTCTTTTAGCTACGGACCATTCCTTAAAAGGTTTTTCTACTTTAATTCCATTTACTTCTACTGTGGGTGTATGATATTGATGTGTCAACATATACCACATGTGTGCATCTTGACCTCTTAAAAATGTACGAATTCTATTTTTCCAATAGTCAAATGGTACATTATCTAAAAGTGGAGGTCTGTGAGTGGATTGTCCTTCTGGTAGTGAACCCTTTGGGAAACCTTATGCCATTGTGAAAAGATCTACTCTTGGATGTTAATAAAAGAGCCTAGCTCTCGATACCAGTGAGTCACTATAGCACCCAAGGGGTGGTGAAGTGATATTGAAAATTTTAAAACTTAAATCTTAAATTTTAATTTTAGAAAATTAATTTTGATTTTATAATGACAGATACAATTCTTAATGCAACAAAAATAAAAGGCAGAAAGTAAAGAGACAATAGGCAACAATTTTTACATGGTTTGGCCAAACCCCAAAATCGGCCTACGTCCACACCTGGCTAGAAATCCACTAAATGCAAAAATAGCTTACAAATAGTACTCTCTTATAACGGGTAGTAACCCCTAATAATATGTACTCCTAGAAATGCGAGTACAACCCCAAAATAAATTTTACAAAGAAAAGAAAAATACAAAATAATAAATTTTGATAAAATAAATCTCTCACAAATATACCAAGTCATCCAATGATCTCACAACTTATAAATGATCACTTACAACTTAAAATTTTTGGCAAGATAATATACTTACTTAATAATTGAAATAAATATCTTAAAGTGATAAGATGTTTAAAATGATTTCAAAATAATTTCACAATATTCTTTTACACAATAAAATAAATTTTAGCAAGGAATAATTTATTTTATTTTCTAAAAGATTCTTTCAATTAATGCTAATGATCACAAAGTACTTAAATAAAATGAGTATATGATAGATCTAAGTATGCTAGTAAGTTTTTAATTAAAAAGAGAGATCTAGTAAATATAAAAATAATTTCAGCATAATAATTTATTTTTAAATGCTTAAAAATATACTTCTAAAATAGATCTAAGAATAAATGATCTTTCAAAATAAGACTAATGAAGAAATATTTCAAGAAACCAAAATAAATTTGAAGGAAGTTAAAATTTTCAGTAAGTTGAAATAGATCCTACAAACTATCACAAGAGTTTATCACAAAAAAATGACTGAGAAACTTTGATCTGAAAAATAATGTCCAAAGACTAATCCACCAAAAAGTATAAATTGGAAAGAATAAATAGATGGTGAAAATAACATGAACAACTAAAGAGGATTAAAATCAAGAAAACAAACTCAAGTAATTTGAGAAGGCTTGCTTAGTTGAAGATGTTGAAGCTTCCAAACCAAGGATTTGATCTTGCAATATTTGGAGAACACTTGGAAGGAAAATCTAAGAAATTTTCTCTTAGATTTTTTGGAGGGATTTTGAATTTTGAATGAGGAATGCTTTCATGAAGAGAATGAGGGATATTTATAGGCAAGAAGATCATATTTTAAAAATATATCATGCAAACCTCATGTAATCAACTAATAATTTAATATTCAATAAAAATATAACTTATATTAAATAAATATTAAATTTAGCAGCTATTCACATGGGTAAGTCAAAAGTAATCAAATATGGCTCTTAATATATTCAAAGCATGTAGCATGCATTCATTACAAAAATTAGCTAATGTTTAGAAAATCATAATAAATTCAATTTTAATCCAAAGTGGGTCATGTAACCTCTTATATTAAAGGAAAAAATCCAAAGAATCCATTGGAGATGAAATCATATATGAATTCTTTGATTAGAAAATGACTTTGGCTAAAATACAAAATTTTATATATTTTTGTTAATTTTGACATGTGACATTTAAAAATTATGATATAATTTATATATAATCATAAATATGTTAGTTATCTTATAACCAGCAAATTAATTTAAAATACTTAATTATAAAAAATAATTATACTTAATAGTTTTTATCATTTATTACTTTGAAAATTTTAATGCTATGCATGAAACATATAATTGAATGTTAATTAAATAAAGATTTATATAAATTAACCTCATTAAAATAATATGTTAAGTTTGAGCAAATTGATTGATGCCAATGAACTCATATGAATAGTCATATAGCCCAAAATATTGTATCTTGAGCTTCAAATTATCCTTTTCATTCTTCTACTCTTGCAATTTCCTCAAACATATTATGAGATGTATTGGATATGTAATTAGCAATTGATATATCTGAAATACATAAAAATATTCATTAGAACATCCAAGCATTTATTTGTTATCATCAAAATTAATCGAATTGAACATGAGGCTAATTAAGCCAACACCCCTCTCTCTTATGTCTTGGACATAAGTAGAGGCACATTGCTCTAAGCTCCAGATTGCTTCTACACCTTGGGTCAGGGGTAGATTGTTTCTATTACTGCTTGTGATCCTTTGATGTTGTTGATCTTTTCGGTCAACACTAATACGTGTGGTGTTCCTTGTTAGTCACACCACAGCTATTAGGCGCCCTTTGTTGACCTCATTTTAGGATGAGCTCTCAACCCCTCCCTCTTAGACATAAAAATTCTCTTAGACACTAAGGGTTCCTTAGTCTTAAGATACATCTAGTGGTTAGGTGGACACTCAACCTAGCCTTAGAGACTTAGACGGGTTAGCCATAGGAATAGGTCATGCCTTATGGGTGTTAGAAAATTTTGCCTACCCTATAGCTTGAACCGCATTCCTAACTTCCTTCTTTCAACACAAACTTCAAATCAATCTTAATTGATTTTCTCAAACACCAAATCAATCTTATTTGATTTTCTCCAAACTCAAATCAATTCTACATGATTGAAATCAATGATCGAAATTCCAAACTCCAAATCTTGCCTAAGTCCTTTGATTTCCCTTCATGGACTTAGCCTAAATCATATTCAAATCAATTCAAATTCATGAAATTTTCTCATAACTCATTTATATTCTCATTTATATTCACATATATAAATGAAATATAAATTCAAAAGAATCATACTAAATCCAAAATTCAAATCCAAAATTCCAAATCTTTCCCAAGTCCTTTAATCCTCTCTTAAGGATTTAGCCTAAGTTATGTTCAAATCACTTCAAATTCTTGAAAGTTTCTCATAACCCATTTATATTCTCATTTATATTTACATATATAAATTAAATATAAATTCAAACAACCAAAACTAACTCCAAAACTCAAACTTAAATTCAATCAAAATCCAACCAAAACCTTTCAAATCAAATTCTTGAGCTTAGCGAAATCAACTTCAAATCAAGCCAAGCTCTTGATTTTTATTCATGATTCAATCAATCCTTCAATCATGAATCTAAATATAAATACAAACTTCAATCACTTAAACCAAAACTGAATTCAAAAATCAAGCCAAAATCCATTTCATGTTCACCCTTTGAACTTGAAATTGCCAAATGAAGTAAAACCCATTTGACTTCAAGCCACTTGCAAATGGATTTATACTTCAATCATAAGTCCATATGTAAGTTCAATCGAACTCAAATAAAGCTTTGACCAAGCCATTTGATGCATGCAGGCTCACTTGACCTAAAGCGACCTAAAGTACCCTTATGAGCCAAATTTTAATCATAATAAAATTAGATTGAACTAAGCCCACCTATGCCTCTCATCATGATTAACAATCATCATGAGATGATCAATCATTCAAATTGGGTCAAACCAAGTCAAACCTAAGGGTTAATCAAGTCAACACTTAGACAAAATGAAACCTAACATAGCAAAAACCCATCATAGGCCAAATTGTTTGAAACCATTGATCAAAACTCATTCATGACCAATGTTTGAACTTGAACAAGTCAACATTTGAGTATAACCTAGCCCTTAATTGACAAGTTGACCCAACTTGAACTAAAAAAGTCAAAATGTGTCAAACTTGATCTATTAATTGAAACCAATGGGTCAAGTTCATTCCAAAATTATTGTTGAGCTTGACCAAAGCCTCAATCGGTCAACTAGACCTAACCTAGCCCAATTGACCTTGAACCCAACCTAACCTAAAGGGTCAAATTGAGCCAAATTCAAACCAAAATTGATTGGAAATAAAGATATTAATCCATCTCATATGACCAAACAAACATGAACCTACCCATGACGTAGCTCAAATAGGTTAAATGGGTCAAATTGGTCAACTTGATCCATTTGACCTAAATAAAATCATATGAACCAAATTCAAACCTAAACCAAATTGAATCAAAAAAAGCCACCAAAACATTTCAAATTGTCATATGATCTTGACCCAACCCTTAGTTTGACCCAATTTGACCATTTGGTCAACTTGGTAGTTGACCCATTTTGACCTAAATGGGTCAGCATGAGCGAAACCACATCAAACCAAATCCAAATCCAATGAAACTTGGCCGAACTTATTTTATCATCATACAAAACATGCCCAAATTGAAATCAAGGTCAAATGACCAATTTACCCTTAGGCCATAAGGTAAATTTTGGCCAATTCCACTTGGAATTTGGTCAAATCCTCTTCATACCGACTTGACACTCTCTTAGTGGGTCAAGTGAACACTAGGGAGAGTGGTGCACGACATAATGGGTTTGGGTAGCCCAAACCTAACCAATAAACTATAAATGGTCTCTTATTCTATTTGCATTAGCTTTATAAATTGATTGATGATTTGTTTAACTTGCATTAAGATGGCATCCTTTTCCTAGTTTCTTCCTTGTTTGATGTATGTCCCTGTGAATTAGGCTCTTAAGGAAAAATAAATCTTCTACTAAATTTAATAATTTAAAATTAAAATAAAGAACTCATAACCTCACTTAAAGCTTATGCTAAAATCAAGATAAAAGAATTAGTGACCCCTTAGCTGGATGAGAATTTCTTTTATAACATCATGCAAAAATGTATATTATTTTCACTCTTGATTAGAGGGCTTCCACATTTGCTAGAGAAACTTGGCTTGACCTTTAAGAGCCATGGTGGAAACACACCCCTCCCTTCTTGCTGATTTTGTCCAATAATCTTATTTATCATGCATTAGACATATGAATTTTATAAGCCTAAGTCAAATGATTGTCCAAAAATGAAAATAAAATGTAATATGATTTGCATTAGATTTAAGTCATTTGAAGCATTCCCTAACATGATCTAATCTCTTTAAGGAGTCAATTTAAGGACTTAGTCTCTCTCTAAATAAATAATAGCCTAGCTATCTTGCATAAAATATATGACTTGCCTACATGAATTTAAAATTGTAGGAGGTGTTAGTTGGCAACCAACCCTAGGTGGTTGTACCTCCAAACAGTCAGGTGGTTTGTCCTCTCTTGTGGAGGCAAACTAAATACCCATTATCATCTTAGATTTAGGTCATGCTTTTGGCCATCGCCAAAGCTCCCTAGATTTAGGCTCTGAGGTTGCTTCTCCCTTCTATGAGCCATAAGCATAAATTCTCGCCTTAGGCATTTCCATAATCTTGTGTTATGGAATCATAAGCCCTAAACTTCAAATAAAAAGTTAATTCAAATGAATAATTCAATTTTTAAAATATAAAGCCCGACCATAGGATAATTTATGATGCTCGCTAGGTTTCCTAGCATCATGAGCATCTCCTACTTATCTTCCTTTGGCTTTGATAATAACTCTCTCTTTGATCTATCCCATTTGATCTTCCAAAATAAACTAATCGATTGATAGTCCTACCTATTGAAATCTTTGGAGACAATGATCATTTACCTTAATCGAGAGTATTCCTAAGGGATCTCATTCATTAGGATGTAATTAACTATGGGGGCTTGTCCTTGTAGGGAACTTAATGAACCTAGCTTAAAATAAACCCTACTTTACTTTTTCATGTAAAGTAGGGGAAGAATCTTTGGAACACATGCATACCCATTATCTTTAGGAGTCTTTATTGAGGTGATTAGGTCCATTGTATGGTGAATTCTATCTTTAGAGCTAGTACACCTCTCCTCAATGTAGTAACCGATCACCCTCAATAAGAACATCTATGGATCTATGTGGTGTCAAAAGTGCATAAAAAGCAGAAGTACATTTTGATCTTCATTTTATTCCACATAGAGTGAAGATGGAAGTATATTTATTCTATAGAAATTAAAAATTTCACCATAGGGATGGATGGGAATGGCATTTTTTGATCAAGGAATGAGCTTGGGAGCTTAAGGAATGGCTCTAGCAGCTTATCTTAGGTAGCTAGGGCTTTGAGGAATGATTTTTGTGTGTATTTTAGTGGAAATGAGGGGGTGTATACCCACTTCATCTTGATTGGGTGGTGGATCAGGTATGGCTTCTAGTGGCCATCCGCCATCTCGAGAGAGTGGGTGGTGGGAGGAGGTGAGTTGGCTCGGCTTGGTTGGTTGAAGGTCCGGAAGTGGCTACCAAGGAGGAATCATGGGTGTCCTATAAGTTTCAAATGCTCTAATGGGGAGGGTGAAGTGATTTTACCTCCCATGGGTCATGGCTAACCCAACCACCCCTTGGGTAAGTTTGGGCAGTGTCCTAGGTGCTTAGGTGGACCATTGAGAGAGTACCAAGTGGCCAAGGAATGAAAATGACCACTTACATGCATGATTTGTCTTATGTGATGCCCTTGACCCAAGGGTTGAATGATCATTTGGCATTGGATTTTATTTGGCCAAATTTGTATGAGCAAAAAGTGGGTTATCCCAAATTTCAAGTCAATTGGAGTTGATTTGGTTAGGTTTGGCTCAATTTGACTCATCTGGGTCAAATTGGGTTAGGTTGGGTCAAATTGACCAATTGGTCAAATTGGGTCAAACCAAGGGTTGGGTCAAGTTCTTATGATCATTTAGATGTTTTGATTCAATTAGTTTGGTCTAGTTTGGCTTAGATTTAATTTTGGCTCATTTGAATCCATTTGGGTCAAATGAGATAACTTGACCAATTTGACCAAATTGGCCAAATTGGGTTGGGTTGGGTATTGGGGTTTCGTTGACCAATTGAAGATGATTTTAGGCTTTTGTTTCAATTACTTTGGATTTGGTGTTGATTAGGCCAACTTGAACCTTTAGGTCAATTTGGGCTAAGTAGGTCAATTGGGTTCAATTGTGCTAATCATGGCTTTGGTCAAGTTCAACAATCAATTCAAAATGAACTTGAAACCAATGGTTGCAATCAATTTGGTTTATATTTTGATTTGAACCAATTTGGTCTTTTAGGTCAAATTGGGTCAACTTGGGTCAAGAGGGCCAATTAGGTTTGGTTTGACTCAATTGAAGGTCAAGTCTTATTCAAATATTGATTTTATTTGCTAAGAATCATTAGTTTCAAGTGATTTGGCTTAGGATGCAATTTGGCTAGTTTGGGTTCATATGGGTTATGGGGTTGACTTGGTCAAATGACCAAGTTGACTTGGTTTGACCCAATTTGTGACAATTGATCAACATAGGGTGATCAACAATCAAGATGGGAGGTTTTGATGGGCTTAGTTCAATCTAATTTAGGTAGGATTATAACTTGGCTCAAATAGGTCAAATTGGCCACTTTGGGTCAAGTGACCCAATTAGTTTAGTTTGCTTATTTTTGGGTTGAGTTTGATTTAGTTGATGTTATATATGAATTTGGGATTGATATATAAATTCAATTGCAATTGCCTTGGGTTCAAATGGGTTTTGGTTCATTTGAACATTTCAAGTCAAAAGGGTTATGTTGGTTTGACTTGGGTTAATTTTGGTTTGGATTGATGATTGTAAATTTCATTTATATTTGTGAATATGATTGAAGGTATGATTGATTCATGAGAAAATCAATTGAAGTTGGGTTTTGGAATGAAGGAATTTGGCTAATTCCATGGAGTTGGGTCATGTGGCTTATATTTTGATTTTCATTTGTTTTGATTTAGTTTTGATGATTTAAATGTATATTTCATTTAAATTTGTGAATATGATTGAAAATATGATTGATTTGTGACAAAATTAATTAAGTTTGACTTGATTTGGAATATGATTTGGCTAAGTCCATGGGATAGGTCATATGGCTTAAGAAGAGTTTTGATTTAATTTAATTTAGTTTGATTTAGTTTTGATCATTTGAATATAGATTTGAATTATATTTAGGAAGAAGAATGAACATATAAATTGATTATGAAAAAATCAATTGATTTTGGATTGATTTGGATTATGATTTGGTTAAGTCCATGGGATAGGTCATTTGGCTTAGGAAGGGTTTCAAGATTGGATTTGATCATGGGCTTCAATCATTTGGTTCTAGAATTTGGGATTGGATTTGGATTTGAATTTAATGTTTGAATTGAACTTAAGTTTTGGTTTGAGAAGGTGAACATGGATTGGATTTGGTTTGTAGGGTAGGTGGATTATCCTAATCCACAAGGCATAACCAAATCCTATGGTTAACCCTTCAAAGTCTTTAGGCTTAGGTTGTGTTTACCTAATTATTATAAGTGTCTTATGACTAAGGAAGTCCTTGTGTCTAGAAGACACCTATCTAAGATGGGAAGATTGAATTTGCAATCCAAAATTGAGGTCAACTAGCCTTAGGCTCCATAGTGTTGCCTTTGGAGATAGATGATTAGAAGACTGAAGCCAAGTTTCATATTATAGACTCGGATACATCTTTCAATACTTTGCTTGGGAGACCATGGATGCATGAGAGCAACATAGTTCCATCCTCTCTACATCAGTATATGAAGTTTGTGAGAGCTGGGATCATCTACTGTGCCAAAGGAGATCTCAAGCCATTTATAGTTCATAAAGTCGGCATATATGAACATGCAACTTACTACCTCCCTCAAAATCAACAAGTATATTTTAGTGAACTTGGCCAAAGATAAAAAGAAAAAAAAGAAATAAAAAGAAAGAGAAAAAAAAGAAAAGAAAAGAGAAAATGAAAAAGAAAATAAAAGGGAGCAAAAATAAACTTGGAGTAACATTAGATTCCATCCACAGTTCGTTACTCCATTCAAATATATGGATAGGATGACCTGACCTCCACCAGGCAGAGGAAGAGTCCAGTCAGAGGTAGTCCTAGGGTGGAAACCATCCTTATTGTCCACCCAATAGAAGATATATCCTAGTTACTAGGAGTACACCGGCTATCCATATAGACTTAGAATCTAGTTCATAGGATGAGTCTTATATGGTTTGCACACCAACTAGCTCTTCTTAGTAGTAGATTCCCTTGGAGGTGACACTTGAGCCAGATAGTGATGAAGATCGGGCTCAAAGTAAAGCATAAGTGTATCCAAGTCTATATGTGAAATGGTTAAGCATCAGTTGGGAACTTTATCTTTAACTCGACTTTCCTCTCAAAAAGCTGATAGTTTGGTAGTTAAGGAAGCCCTTAAGTCATCCACAGGTGTGATGACTCAAAGCTTCTTTCTAGGAGCATCATCCTCAAGTCAAGAAGTTGATGTAGAACTTGAAGATAATTCTTATAAAGATTTAATAGAATACCTTTTGATTGGTACTTGCCTCATGTTTATAATTTAGCAAAGAAAAAGTTAATCCCACATACTTGGTCAAAGCACAAGCCAAACTACTTCAAAAGAATATGGAAGAATAATTGCAAAAGCTCTCAATCAAGACCAAGACTTGGATTTGGTATAGTGGGTCCAGTCGATGATGATGATTACTACTTAGTCATCACCAATCATTTGGAATCTGATAGGTTCTTTTCAAATCATATTTACTTATATGAGGAGCTATGCTTAAAAACTTCAGATGATCTATATGATTTAAAAGTCAAAGATGTAGCTCTAGAGTTTGAAGAAGAGACCAAGTCAACCATCGATGAGCTCAAGGAAATCAACTTAGGAACATTAGTACTTTGTTGAATGAAATTGAAACCAATGACTTGGTTAGGCTATTGATTGAGTTTAAGGACTACTTTACATGGAGTTATGAAGAGGTGCCTGGATTGGCTCCTGACGTAGCGATCCATAAACTTGCAATAGAGCCTACAGCTAATCCTATCAAGCAAGCTCCTAGATGCATGCGATTAGACATAGAATAATAGGTCTTTTTTGAAGTCAAGAAATTGATCAATGCTAGCTTCATCCGAGAAGAAAAAATCCCTACTTGGTTAGCCAGCGTCATCCCAGTTAAGAAAATAAATGGCCAAATTCACATATGTATCAATTTTAGTGATTTAAATAAGGCATGTACAAAAGATGAATTTCTAATACCAATCCTAGGGATGATGATGGATGTTGCCTCATCTCATGCAGTCTTCTATTTCATAGATGGATCATCTAGATATAACCAAATAAAGATGGCTCTTGAAGATGAAAGAAGCACTACTTTTAAAACCCCGATCAAAATCTATTACTATAAAGTCATGCCTTTCAGCCTTAAAAATGTCAATGCTACATACCAGCGGGCTATGACTTGAATCTTTGATGAACTCATTCATCATCAAGTTGAGTGTTATATCAATGATCTTGTGGTCAAAAGTATAGAAAAGGAATACCATCTCTTTGACTTGAAAGTAGTTTTCGAATAACTAAGACAATTTAACCTTAAAATGAACTTCCTGAAGTGTGCATTCTGAGTAGCTTCAAGGAAATTCCTTGGGTTTGTTGTCTGACACCAAGGAATCAAAATAGATCTAGAAAAGATCAAGGTGATATTAGAAATGCCACCCCTAAAAGTTTAACTAAACTCAGATCATTCCAAGGGCGGTTGGCATATCTAAGATGCTTTATATCCCACCTATCTGGAAGATGTCAGTCATTCTCAGCACTTGTTAAAGAAGATGTCAAGTTCAAGTGGGATGATAAGTGAGAGCTTTCTTTGAAGACATCAAGCATTACCTGATGATGCCACTGGTTCTAGCAGCCCCTATCTTGGGCAAGCTACTCATACTTTACACTGTTACGTTAGATGACTCCCTTGGTGCTTTCTTGGCCTAAGCCAATGATGAAGGGAAGGAAAATACACTCTACTACCTCAGCCATCATCTAATCCCTACTAAGGCTAATTATCCATCCATTGAGAAGCATTAATTAGATTTAATCTTTGCATCCCAAAAGCTACACCACTACATACTTCCTCATAAGGTGAACTTAATCTCTAGGATCAATCCACTATAATATCTCATGACACGGATGATGCTATCCGAATGATTGGCAGGATGATCCATGACCATCTAACAGTTTGCATTACCTTCGTACCCCTTCGTATGATAAAATGACAAGCACTAGCAGATTTCTTAGCAGCACACCCACTTCCGACTTTCTGCTTAGTGATGATCTCCTCGATGAACAAATCATAAACTTAAGGGATACTAGCATTCACCGATAGGAGATGTACTTTGATGGTGCAGCTTCCTCTCAAAGAGGAGAAGAATCGTAATCCACTATTCCATGAAAGGTAAGGGTAGGAATAGTTCTCTTCACTCTGGACAACGATGTGATGAGATTCTCATATCATTTGTCCAATCCTTGCACCAACAACAAAGCTAAATATGAGGCTCTGATTGCTGGTCTGGAGTTAGCCATTACTCTAAGCATCCAAAACATCAACATCTTTATGGATTCTCAGCTATTTATCAACCAAATTACTAGGTCTTCTAAAGTTATAAAGCCCAAGTTCCGTCACTACCACAAGTACACCATGGAGTTGTTGGCCCAAATCCTAGAGGTTACCATTTCTAAGATTCCTCAAGGAGAGAATGATGTAGCGTATGCTTTAGCCAAGCTTGTGAAGGTGTTGGCATGTTCGAAGGATTAGTCCATATCAATAAAGGCCCAAAATAGATAAGTCTTATCCCTTATTAATATTGAACTCATCAAAATTATTCTCTTGAAGGGAGGTTTCCATTACCAAGAAGGACAAGGAGTTATATTTCATGGATTACCCAAATAAAGGCAAACTACCTCAAGAGAAGTCTCAAGCTTTTTAGATGAAGTAGAGAGCAATTTCCTATGCTCTTATGGATGGTGTCTTGTACTGGTAGTCTTTCGATCATATGTAGTTATGTTGTTTAGACAAGCATGAAGCCCATAAGATTGTGATCGAGGTACACTCAAGATTATGTGGAGCCAACCAATCTAGTCCAAAGATGAAAGCCAAGATCAAAAGACTAGGATACTATTTGCTGTCGATGATCAAAAATTGCATGGATAAGGCTAGGTGATGCCACCAATGTCAAATACACGGTGTGGTCCTACACCAACCACCTAATGGGTCAATTTCATTCCTCTCAAAGTCAAAATGTGTCAAAACTTGATCTAAGAAAAATTGATCGAAACCAATGGGTCAATTTCATTCCTAATCACTTATTGAACATGACCATAGCCTTAATTGGCCAACTAGACCTAACCTAGCCTAATTGACCTTGAACCCAACTTAACCTAAAAGGGTCATGTTGAGCCAAATTCAAACTTAACAAAAATTTATTGGAAACAAAGATACCAATCCACTTAATATGACTAACCAAACCTAAACCTACCCATGACCTAGCTCAAATAGGTCAAATGGGTCAAATTGGTCAACTTGACCCATTTAACCTAAATAAAGTCATATGAGCCAAACTCAAAACTAAACCAAATTGAATCAAACTAAAGCCACCAAAACATTCCAAATGGTCATATGAACTTGACCCAACCATTGGTTTGACCCAAATTGACCAATTTGTCAACTTGACCCAAGTTGACCCATTTTGACCTAAATAGGTCAACATGAGCCAAACCATATCAAATGAACTCTAAATCCAATGAAACTAGGCCAAACCTATTTTCTCAATATACCCAACATATTTAAATTCAAAAATTAGCTAAATGACTATTTTACCCCTAGGCCATAGAACAAATTTTGCTTAAATCCATGCTGAATTAGGTCAAGCCCTCTCCATATGTACTTGATACCTTCTTAATGGGTCAAGTAGATCCCATGGAGGGTGGTGCACCCAACCCAATGGGTCTGGGTTAGCCAAAATGGTCCCAAGTCCAAAATTGACCACATAGCTCAAATTGTCTCTATGTGAAACCTCCCTCCACTCAATTTGAAGCACATGGGTGGATACCAATCCACCCCTTAGCTCAAACCGACCATGTGCCAACTCCTAATAGCTCAAACAGACCTTTCCATATTAGCAATTAGTTCAAAATGGTAAGGATAGCTTTGGCCATCCTATTTCCATAGGAAGAGATATATTATCCCTAATTCACTTCAATTTACATATACTCATTATCGATTGAGTAAGGGAGAGAGTTAAGAGCCATCAGAGAGTGATCCCAAGCCTCCTAGAGCTCTGGCCATTTTCCCATTCTCGCCTTTTGCATTGTGAAAATAGGGGAGGAAATTATAATTCTAACTTTCTCTTCACTCAAAATCAGTGCAAATCCCATTTGCACATTCCATCAGGGGGCTAAGTCGAGTGCACCCAAGCCTTCACATGAGCTCCAAAGGCAAGAGGAGAGCTAGTTCAATCAAGGCCGCAAGTAAGAGCAAGGCGAGATGGTCCATAGAGCAAACTACTCAACATCAGGAGCTAATTCTTTTACCACAGCTTCGTCTCAACCAGATGAAGCTCTTCTAAGGGAATCGAGCATCAGGGATCACCTTCGGTGAGGTATGGCATTTTCTGATCACTAGACTTTAGGTGGTCCTTTGTGAAAGAAATGTTAATGAAATGGGAATTTGACCATTGGATGTAATTTTCTATGCTTTGTGATGGTGTGTACAAAATTTTATCCCAATCTTAGCTCAATCGAGCTCAAATCAGGGCTTAGATCATGGATCATTCCTATGATTCACAGGCTTTGGAAGGGATAGATCTTTGACAATCCATCCACACATTTTGGATGGACGGTCAAGATCAAACATGTGCTTAGATCTTATTTAATCCTTTTGGAATGATGACTTTAATCTCAGCCATCTGATCCTTGATCGGACGGTTGAGGCTAAATCGCCACCGCCATGTCTGCCATGATGGGATGTTTAAGTGGCCTCTCCCTGAGCATCACATGGAAAGTGCACATGATCGCTGCCACCACATGTTAGTCTATGGATTTAGAGATTCAATTAGGTTTTAAAATAATCTAATTAACCCTCTAAATTTTAAAAATTCATATCTCTTCAAAAAAAAATCAAAAAAATATGAGGTAAATTGCCACTGAGAGAAAATGTAATCTAGAATATTTTAAAATTGATTTTAATGGATTTTAAATTATATATTTTTCTGATTTTGTGTTTTGATGGAAATTTTAATTTTGAAATTACTCCCTAATTAATCCACTGATTAATCTCAAACTTCTTGGGCATATTTTGGGGGATAACCTCTATGTCCTCTAATTTTGTTGGGATTTATTGATGGTGTAATTGGGAGAATTGCAAATGCATTTCATAGTTACCCCCTTTATGTAATTAAGGATAATTAAGGGCTTGATTAGTGTTTTAATACCTTATTGAAGTTGATTAAGGTTTGATCCAGTGAATAAGAGGCTTAGAGAATAATTTTGGGATATTCCCCCTAAGCTATTCCCTAGACCCACTTTTCTTTCCTTAATCCTCTCTTAATTAAGAGCTAATTCATTAATTACCCTCTTAAATAATTTCTAAAAATTCTAAAACTTTCCAAAAATAAATTAACCTATTTTGGGTAGATGCTTAGGTGTTCAAGAGCCTAAGTTCAATTAAGGAAATCAAAACTCAACTCATATGTGTGAGGGGTGTTTTGAAATTAGTTAAACCCCTTAAAATTAACCATTAATCATGAGCCAAATTGCATTAGGAAATTTTATTCCTAGGTGCATTGCAAATTTAAATTTATTGTGAGGTTTTATGTCATCTCATTGGCTAATAATTACTTGGTTTACTATGCTAAGTGGTATAGGTAAGGGTTAATTAACATGCTTAATTCATACATTAACCTAATCAAAATCTAAAAGAAATATAATCATCTAAAAATTAAACAAAAATGTCAAACTCATATGGGAATGGGTTAGGAATAGCAAACTCAGTCCATATTTTCAAAATTAAATCAAATTTTAGATCAAAAAAAAAATCATACTAAATAAACTTTGATTTACTTTAAGCTTTCTTATTTTCATATGATTGTCTTTAGGATTTAATTAAAGTGAATGTGTTTACATGCTTTCATTGCTTTAGTTATTCCCCATCATGTTAAATATGTGTGTCATGTGGTGTCATGCATCCATACTTTTCAAAATTCAAGTTTAAAATAAAAATGTTTACTTTATGTCAAATTTGCATGTGTTGGCTAAAGTAAAAATATGAGTTATTATTATCACTATTAAATTAAAATTATTTTCAAAATATCTGAATCAATTATCAAAATTGAAAGTGTGCTACTTATATTTTAATTATAAGCATGTGAGTAAGATATAAGGATGTGCTTAATATAAGTTTTCTTCTCTTCTCTTTTAGTATAGTTTTGAATAAGATTTGGTAAGATGTATGGTTCATTTGAAAAGAACCTAACACTTGCCTAATTCCATATCATATTCATCCCTACACTATCACTTAAGAAGGATACCTATGCTTTCACATATAAATTACATAAACAAAAATAAATCAACTAACACCAACTTTTGCAATCTTTCTTTTCCATTCTTTTCTTTGGTACACATGTTTGTGTTTAAGGAAAGTGGTATATTAGTCTAGATAACTCCAAGGTTATGAGGTTTTAAGTAGCCCTAAGTAAGTCTTATACCTTACACCTCTGGTTAACAATGGCACTGTACTCACTTATGCCTTTCTTACTTTCATGTGTGCATGTGAAAATTGGATAAGAAGTCCCTTTTCAACTTAATGAAAATCATGCATCATGAACTTTCAAATTTCCTTAAAGGAGTCACTTAGCATGCATCATAAAATGTGTTAAACATTCTCATTTATGTGTATAGATATGCTTAGGACTCATTCATATGCATGTTATACATGCTGGAAAAGAAATGAAGTGATGTATGTTTTGTGAATTTAGTTCATTTTATTTAATCTTAAATGCCTTTATTTGAATAGGTTAGTTTAGAGTTCATCTAAACTTAGGATTAATTAGAACACTTAATCAAAACATTCACTAAACAAAATCAAAATATAAATCTACTTTAGAAATTACTTATGTGAGGGAAGGAAAGAGAAGTTCTCTTCTCTTTCCCTATCTTTATAACTTAGTAATTAATTGTAAAATACAATCAAACCTACAAAAAATGAAATAAAATCAACCCAAAATAATTAATTCACTTAAATGAAACCCCCCTCTAAGTTTAACATGCTTCACACTTAGAAATTTCTAACTTAAAGCCATAGCTAAGCATACCACACAAACCTCTAAAGCACACACATTAGGCTAAGTCACCATTTCTAGCTTTAGATTAGGGCGGTGCATGGTTTAATATTTGCGTTTATTTTGTGATATATGTTTTAGACTAGATGTTAGGATGTATGTGTGTAGAATGAATGGTATGTCGATCTTAGTCTAAACATTATCTTATGTAGGGGATTGTGCTTAAGGGGTGCTATAATAAATTAAAATATAAATACATTTACTATGTAGGTGTTTATACCCCTAAGCATAATCCAATAGGCCAAGTGGGGTGATAATTCCAATATACATGCTTGGTTTTTGGTGGTTTGTTTAGATAACCTTTGTTTTATAGGTGTTAGCTAGATTTACTTTTTCCTTTTCATGTAAAATTTTCAATTAGGATTTTGGAATGATTGTTATGGGGATTAGGATGAGCATTGGTCATCAGATTTCATTTTATGTACCATGTGAAGCCTTGGAGCAACCACCTTCCAACCATCCAAAATAAAGAACCAAAGAGGAAAGAAGAAAAGAAGAAGAAAAGAATGAAGAAATGAAACTTGAAGACCCCCATATCAATGAATTCCTTAATTTTATTTAATTCATTTGTAATCCGAGTTGTATAAGGGTAGAGCTCGCTGACTCAATTTGTTTTTGGGTTTATGCAGTGGTGCCCAACCATAAATGACTTCTTATTCTTTTACATTAGCTTTATAAATTGATTGATAATTTGTTTAGCTTGTGCATTAAGATGACATCTTTTTCCTAGTTTCTTCCTTACTTGATGTATGGCCTAGATGTGGATTAGGCTCTTAGGGAAAAATAAATCTTCTACCAAATTTAATAATTCAAAATTAAAATAAAGAACTCATAACCTCACTTAAAGCTTAGGCTAAAAATCAAGATAAAAGAATTAGCAATCCCTTAGCAGGATGAGTATTTCTTTTGTAACATCATGCACAAAAGCATATTGTTTTTACTCCTGATTAGTGGAAATACACCTCCTCCCTTCTCACTGATTTTGGCCAATAACCTTACTTCTCATGCATTAAGCATATGAATCCTATTAGCCTAAGTCAAAATGATTGTCCAAAAATAAAAAAATTGTAATATGATTTGCATTAGATTTAGGTCATTTGAAGCATGCCCTTACATGATCTAGTCTCTTTAGGGAGTGAGTTTAAGGACTTAGTCTCTTTCTAAATAAATAATGACCTAGCTATCTTGCATAAAGTGTATGACTTGCCTACATGAATTTAAAATCATACGAAGAGTTAGTTGGTGGCCACCCCCAGGCAGTTGTAAGTCCAAGTAGTCATGCAGTTTGTCCTCTCTTATCGAGGCAAACCAAATACTCATTTTCACCTTAGATTTAGGTTATGCTTTTGGCCCTCGCCAAAGCCCCTAGTATTTAGGTACTGAGGTTGCTTCTCCCCTTTGTGGTCCATAAGCATAAATCCTCACCTCTTAGGCATTTTTATAATCTTATATTATGGAATCATAAGCCCTAAATTTTTAATGAAAAATTCAACTCAAATAAATTAAATCAATTTCAAAAATGTAAAGACCAACCATAAGATAGTTTGAGATGCTCATTAGGCTTCCTAGCATCATGGGCATCTCCTACTTATCTTTACTTTGGCGATAATAACCCTCTCTTTGATCAATCCCATTTGATATTCAAAATGAACCAATCGATTGATAGTCTTTTCCTAATGAAATCTTTGAAAATAATGATCATTTACCTTAATCGAGAGTATTCCCAAGGGATCCCGTCCCTTAGGATGTAATTAACTATGGGGGCTTGACCCTGAAGGGAACTTAATGAACCCAGTTAAAAAATATACCCTGCTTTACTTTTCCATGTAAAGGAGGGGAAGAATCTCTAGTACATATGTAGACCCATTGTCCTTAGGAGTCCTTATTGAGGTGATTAAGTCCATTAAAGGGTAGTGACTTCAATATCTTGAGATAGTATACTATTCCTTGATGACGTATCCAATCACCTGAATAAGCACATCTGCAGATCTGTGTGGCATCCTAAAAAGATGAATTTTTTATATTCTTGCTTTTCACCACGATGAAGGAATCAGATAGAAATTTTTCACCACAGGTTCATAGGAATACCATAATATTTAACATCATTTCTATCCATCCAGATGAACCTAATAAGAAAGCCACCCATTCAGAATAGATAGTGCATTAGTTAGTAACCAAGTAGGTAGTAGCATAATCACAAGCAACAAATAAAATAGCAAAGCCATTATTGCATTCACCATAAGATAAATCAAAATAAAATAGTGATACAACATAGGCACAAAAGGGGTTCAAAGGAGAGCCAACAATGGAATCCTTCAAGACAAAGAAAAGCATACCAGCAGTTAAGCCAATAGCATTAGTAAAAGCAGACTGGAAAGAAGAAAAAAAGAAAGTCCAATTCTGGAAGGAGAAAATAATAATAATAATAAGGGTATAATAGTGTCTACCCATATAGGTTAGGGAGATGAGATTAACAAGAACAATAAAAAAACCAAGACAATAAATAACAAAGACAGCAAATAGTCAAGATAACAAATAACAACTAGCTGACCATAAACCACCCATTCAGAATAGACAGTGCATAAGATAACACAGGGATTTGCACAAGTCTAATAGAAATAGGATTGAAATAAAAACATTAGATTAAGTAGTCCACAAATATCAGATGATAAGCAGCAACCTAGTCACAAACAACAAAGACAATCAGATAAACAACCCCAGAATCAGTCTGCTAGACTAAAGGCCCGATAATTTAATAGCCAACAATTAAAATAGCAAAACAATTGTTGCACCCACCATAAGATAAATCAGTAAGGAATAGGGAGACAACATAGACTCAAAAGGGGTTCAAGAAAAAACCATCATTGAAATCCTTCAAGACAAAGAAAAGAAGACCAGCAGGTAAGCCAACATCACCAGGAAAAATAGGCTAAAATGAAATCAAGAATAAAATCCCATCCTGCAAAGAAATAGTAATAATAGCAAGGTTATTGCAGTTTATCTCCTTACAGGTAATGGAGGTGAGGTTAGAAATCATAGGAGGGGGCACAACCCTATTAAAGAGAGAAAAGATAGATAAATTCGAGCCTGCCATGAAGCTATTCAAAATTATAACAATTACATAATGAGACAGCAAAGTCATGAGGCCATGAAAAAATTTCCAAATTAAGGAAAAGAGAAAAAACACAGTCTTAATCATATAATGGAAAATTATAGTAGGACCTATAAACAAAATAACGATAACAAGAAGTCTGTCCCTATAATGTAGAAAGAAAAGCATAAAATAATCCAACTCCCTCCAAAGATAGGAGAAACCTTACCAAAAGTAGTGGTTTTAGTGGAAACAGCCATAGTGGAAAGGGGTAACAAGAATTAACATCAGCAAAATCCAGAGAAACATCAAAACTAAACAGAAGTTGATCATGCAGTTAAACAGGTAATGTAACAGTCCAAACTAATAGGATGGATTAATTTCTGATGTAAGGGAGTCCAGTATTGTCCAAATTAACCAAACCACAAATGTTTAGGAAGTGTAAGTTGATCAAAGAATTTTATGCCATCCAACCTAGCACCCAGATTATCAAGGTAATCAGTACATGCATTACCTTCATGCCATACATGAGTGATTTTAAAATAAAGTTAAGAGAGGAGAACTCTAGTCTGCTTTAGAAGGTAGTACAATTATGTATTGCCCATTTTGGTGGAAGTTTAAAGATCAATCAGCAACAGGGCATCCACCTCAATCCAAATATTGAGCCAACCTTTTTGAAGGCAAATCTCAATAACTTTGTAAACTGCCTTTAGCTCAGCAAAAGGAATAGAGCAAGTATTAAGGGGGTAAGAAAAAGCATATAAGACTTTATCATTAAGGTTTACAAAAATGCCACCACGCCAGAAGCATTTTGAGAAATAGAGTCATCATTAATTTTAATAGTATTAGCTTGAGGTTTTATTCAATAAACATTCTTGTCATCCTTACCGTTGGGTGGATCCAACAAGTTAAAACCTAGTTTATTGGCCACAAATTTATAATCTTTAAATTGATTGTAGTTAATTAAATTAGCATTAAACAAGTCACGGATTTTATTTTTAATTCTAGCAATTATCCTCTTGTGGTTCATAGGAATCCCACGATGTTTTGCATCATTTCTGTCCATCCATATGAACCAAATAAGAGTGATAACAGTTATGACTTTTATGTGGCCTTTAATTGTGTTTTCAAAATAAACTTCAAGAAGTTGGTATAAAGTTAAGGAGCCATTGAATTTTTCAATGTTAAAGAGATCATCATACCAAATCCAAATTTTGGAAGCAATGGCTCCGTTAACAAAAACATGATTCACATTCTCAATGTGAAAGTAGCAGTAGCATTTACCCCACATCAAGGAGTCAACAGGGATGAAGTTTTTTAGGATACACCAAGTTAGAACATAATAAGAAATAGGAATAGTGTTATTCAAAATTTTGAAGAACACATTGGAAAAGTCATGAACTTCTTTAATATGAATCCAAACATTTTTAAGGTTGAAGTCACCATTTTGAGAAAGCTTAAAAAGGATCTAATCATGAATGCTAGTAATGATAGGAATAGTAGTAAGCTTTTTTAAAAGAGAGAAAGGAATATAATCAGTAAACTTAATATTGTTGCACATATTATTTTTCCAAAAAGAGTTCACTTTAATAGCAACAGTGGAATGGGTAAAAAGGAAGTCATCAATGGACCCACCTCCAGTCCAATTATCTTGCTAAAAGAAAGAGGTACCAGAGTTAATCCCCCAAGATATTAATGATTCAGATTCCCATTTGATGGAACAAAGTCTTTTCCAAACAGGAGAGTCTCCGCTCTATATGGGAAAATGAGAGGGTGCTTACCCTAGCAGTATTTGGCAGTCATGAAATTTTCCCAAAGACTATTGTTGCTCCTAAAATTCCACCAAAGTAAATAGGAAAAAATAGTGATAGCTTCCTTGATTGGCTTACATCCAAGACCACCTTCAGCAAGAGTGCCACAACTTTTATGCCAAGAGGTCCAATGCATTCTTTTAGAAGAATTATTAGAACCCCAGAAGAATTTGTTAAGGAGGCACTCAATTCTGTTAATGGTAGAATTGGTCGGCACAATGGTTTGAATGAGATATAGAGGCATGGAGTTAAGGGTGCTCTTAATCAAAGTGAGCCTACCATCAAAATAGAGTAAATGAAATTTCCAAAAAGAAATTTTATTAGAGATTTTTTGGATTAGCTCATCAAAGAGATGTGATCTTTTCGACCTTTAAAAGGAGCACCAAGATATTTAATAGGAAGTTGTTGTTGAAAGTTAGTAATTCTCAAGATTTGGTTGATCCTATTACTAGGGATTTTTGAGGAAGGAATGAAACAACTTTTATCTTAGTTAAGAAAAGGCCACTTTCATTACCAAATTTATTTCAAAGATTCTTAATAGTTTTAATGTGATGAATAGAGGCATTGCAAAAGATTATGAAGTCATCAGCAAAACTAAGATGAGAGGAAGACCACCTTGAGTTCTAAAAAACATGCGGGATTATTGTTGAAAAGATCATTAAGGCTCCTCAAAAGCTATTCAACAAAGAATAATAAAAGAGAGGGTGATAAGGGATCTCCTTATCTCAAACCATGAAGGGAAAACCAAGGGACTCACCATTCATGATAACAGAGAACCAAACATTGGTAATACAATTTTTAATGAGGTGGATAAAATAGTCAGAAAAACTAAACAAATGAAGAACTTGGAAGAGGAAATTCTAAGAGAGGTTGTCAAAAGCTTTAGAGATGTCAATTTGAAAAGGATGTTACCACCTCTAGAAGCATCAATGTCATGAATCACTTGGGCAAGAAGAATAGATATAGCTCTACCTTTAATGAAGGCTAGTTTGGTTGGGTGAAATAATTTTAGGCGAAATAACTAATTCTATTGACAATTAATTTAGCAATGAGTTTATGAAAGAAGGTGCAAAAACTGATAGGTCTAAAATTGCCCCAAGATTCAGGATTATTAATTTTGGGAATGAGAACAATGGAAGTGCTTGAAAAGTATCTAGGTAAAGGATTGCCATCAAAAAATCAACAACAGATCAACAAGGTCGACTTAATAATAGGCCAACAATACTAAAAAAAATTGAGTCATGTAGCCTTGTACAGAACAAAATTAGTGTTCATGCTATTTAAGAATAATCTCAAATCTCGTAGGATGAAACTAAGCAAGTGGTTGTCATCATTAATAATCATTGAGGGAATCAGGTGCGATTTACTAGCAGCCTTTTACTGCCAGTAGGTTTCTTCCATAGTCTGATATTTAACCAAGTTATCTTTAGCTACATTCAACTCCTCAAGTGTAGTAGATCAAAAACAAGACATCTTCAAGAGAACAAACTAATTATTCCATATTTTTGAGATTAGAAAAAATATTTTTAAAATGATGCTTGTTCCACCAATTTAGGTTTTATTTAAGCCTTTTAAGCTTAAGCCAGAGGTGAATCATTCCCTTAATGAAATTATCCAGATGAAGAGGGGCCATCTAGTTAATGGATACAAAATTTATGAAATCAATGTGTTGGATCCACATATTTTGGAATCTAAAAGAAGTGGGGGAGGATAATCTACTGGAGGGATTTTGGATAAATCAAATGCGAGCATGATCGGATAAAAGTTCTCAAATATGTTCAACGTAAGTAATGGGTCATTGATTGATCCAAAGAGAATTAAAAGAGTCCTATCAAGCTGCGAGTCTAGAGTTATGCCAATATAGTCGAGCGAAAAGCCAATATCAATCGATTAATCAAGAATCATATTAAAATTCTTCCATGGAATGAATGTTAGGAGAGCAACCTCCCTTCTTTCGGGAAGAGAGAATAGTGTTGAAATCACCCCCAACCAACTAGGGTTAGTTGACCGAGGAGGAAAAGGTTCTTAAGTTATCCCAAAGGATGTTCCTACACTCTATTACAAGAAGCATAAATAAAGGAACCAAGAACGTAAAATTCACCCAATAAGATGTGGACATTAACCAATTGTTGAAGATCATCAAGGATAGAGATGTTGACTAAATTATTCCAAAAACACCTAATTTTATTGCTAATATTATAAAACAAATTTTGAAAGCCAAGCATTTTAGCAACATGGTTGTTCTTAGAAGAGTGTATGAATGGTTCAATAACAACAAGTAAGGCTATGTTATGAGTACGGCAAAGTCTTCTAATACAGTTGTGGACAATGAGAGTCCTAATACCCCTAACATTCCAAATAAGTAAATTGATCATAATAAAAAAGGAAGGAAACAAAAAGAGATAACTAAAGAAATAAAAAGCAAGAAGAAAAGATAAGTACATGTAGTTATTTAAGGAAAGTTAGAGAAGATCTAGTAGTTCTAGTGGAGCTATTAGTGAACATTCTAGCTTTAAGGGATTTTTTTTAAAAATAGTTTGAAAAGGTCTCTCTTTTTCCAAAGTATCCCCATCCGAGAGAGAGTGATTTATGATATTGAATAGGACTGATCACCAAAGAATTCTAATGGTAATTTCCCCTCTTTAGTGTCAATTAAGTTGAGAAAGAGGGTTAGCATGTGTATCACTCAAGGGTAGTAGAAGGAGTGGTTTTGATGCCATTAATTAATGCATTTCATGCTCATTTTCAATTACTTTTCGATTTTGTTCCATCATCAAAGGATCAATAGTTTTCAAATTTTGCTCTTGATCAAAGGATCAATTTTAATTTGTCTCCTGTTCACTAGCCAAAAGGGATAGGTTAGAATGAGTGAAGGTATTGTCTTGAGGAGCCAATTTATTACAATTAGAAGCAATGTTAAGTAAGTTATCATTAGCCTCCTCCTAACCTCAAACATAATTTGTAACATGCTCAGATTGCTCCAATAGGCAAATCAGTGGATAAAAAAGGAGTAGGGGTAGGGGGATGATTCCCATTTTGAGTGACTTTAGGAACATAAGCAAATTTATTGATTTTTTCATTTGATAGAGTAGGATTAGGATCTAGCAAATTATTCTTTTTAAGATGAGGATGCAACACAAAACATTCAAATTGATCATGGCCATATATCTTACAATGTGTGTAAAAAATAGAAAAATTCTCAAATTCCATTTTTGATTATATCCAAATTTCTCAGAGCCGATCCAAACTTTTTTAGGATGCTTTTTAGTAATATCAATCTCAAACAAAATATGAGCAATAGAAGGCCGTGATCTCACAGCAGTGGTCTGATCAATTTGAAGAGGCCGACCAAAGAGAGCCCCAACTGCAAAGAGATCTTGATGTGTAACATAATGTATTCTCATATTAGGAGGAGTTAGTCATATAAGAACAATTGGGGATTCCTCTTTTATATCAAAAAGAGGAGACCATTTCACAAGTCGCATTTGACAAGTAAATACAAAGTAAGAGCGACGAGCAAAGACTCTTGAGTAATCTAAGTCATTACAGAGCTGAATTAAAATATGCCTAAGATCAAGCAATCCGATAGTGAAAATGCCAGAAAGTTTAAGGTTATGAAAAAATGATTGGATGTTATCGAGAGTTGGCTGGCGTAAGGAAAATTTACCCACAAAAGAGAATTCAAAAGGCTTCGCTAACTTTTCCATGCCTATATCCGAGCACATAACAGTAGGCATCTCACAAAATGAGGTCGAGATCAAATTCACCGAAGCATTAGGGGAAAGATTCTTACTAGATAATGCATCCTTGAAGGACTTAACGAAAGTGAGTAGGATGATTTGGATCCATAATTCCATGTAAATCGATGCCCTAGACACCTCCAAGTTCAAAAGCTTGGTCGCTGAAAGGCTTCTCTGCCATTTAAAGAGCAAAGGGAAACTCACATTAGTGGAAAATCAGAGAAAAATATTAAAAATTACGATCGGGAATGATCAAAAATTGGCCAAGCCGCAATGAAAATGAAAGGGAAATCGCAATCGCTAGAGAGCGCCGAGGGTTTAGGTTTAGGTTTAGGGTTTTTTTATTTTTATTTATTTTTTTAAAATTTATTTATTTATTTTATTTTATTTATATTTATTTTATTTATTTATTTTTTAATTTCTTTATTTATTTTTTTATTTTTTTATTTTTTATTTTTATATTTTTATATTTTTATTTATTTATTTTTATTTATTTATTTATTATTATTATTTTATTATTTTCTATTTATTTATTGATTATTGTTATTTTTAATTTATTATTTATTTATTTATTTATTTATTTATTTAACAGAGAATAAATTCAGATTCAACATTTATTCTTTTCATTTGCAGTAACCAAGTAACACACCAAGGTTTCTAAGATGTAAGAGACAATACAGATAAGAAATAAGCATGCATCGAGCAAATAAAAATCATTAATAACTGGAACCATCTCTACTATAATGACATAGTTCCATAAGCAGCAGATCGGATCGACCATTCTTTAATTTCTCCAGTTCCCATCAGAACTAACTTAACCTCTCGAGTAACGGGATCGACCATCATATCCCCGATGTCTCCCTCCGCCACCACCACGGTTGTAACCTCTGTCACTCCACCTGCCTCCATAACCACCACTTCTTAGACCACCACCTCCATATCCACCAGCACCTCTAGATCCACCCCCAACATTATGATAACCTCCACCTGCCTCCACTGCCAGATCTAGACTGAGCTAGGTTGAGGGTGATGTTCCTGCCATCAAGGTTTTATCCAATTTTAAGGTTTAGGTTTAAGCTTAGGTTTATTTGGTGTTAGTGTTTATGTTTATTTTTTAATTTATTTAGTAACTTTAGGTTTAAGTTTAGGGCTTGGGGTTTAGAGTTTAGGGTTTAGGGTTTTGATTTAGGTTTAGGGTTTAAGGTTTAGGGTTTAGGGTTTTAGGGTTTATCTTTAAGGGTTTAGGGTTTAGGATTTTTAGGGTTTAGGTTTTAGGGTTTAGAGTTTAGGTTTTAGGTTCAGGGTTCATGTTTTAGTTTAGGGTTTAGGGTTTTTGGGCTTCTTTTTTTAAACAGTGAACAAATTTAGATTCAGCATTTTTTCTTTTTGATTTCATCAACCAATTAGCACACCAACTTTTCTAAGACATAAGTGATGACATAGATAAAAAATGAGCACGCATAGAACAAATCAAAAGCCTTAGATAACTAGAATTGTCTCTACTATAAAGACACAGCTCCATATGTAGATTGGATCAGCCATTCTTCTGTTTCTCCAGTTCCCATCAGAACCACCCCGGCCCCTTGAGTAGTGGGATCCACCATCATATTCCCGGTCTCTCCCTCCGCCACCACCACGGCTATAACTTCCATCGCTCCTCCTACCTCCATAACCACCACTACTCCAACCACCACCTCCATATCCACCAGCACCTCTAGATCCCCCACTACCACTATGATAACCATCACCTTTGCCTTCCCTCCACTACCAGATCTAGATTGAGCTTGGTTGATGGTGATGTTCCTACCATCAAGGTTCTGCCTATTCTTAGGGTTTAGGTTTAGGTTTAAATTTATTATGTTTTAGGATTTAAGTTTATTTTTAATTTATTTAGTTACTTTAGGATTTGGGTTTGGGGTTTAGGATTTAGGGTTTAGAGTTTAGGGTTTATGGTTTAGGACTTAGGGTTTATGGTTTTAGGGTTTAGGGTTTAGGATTTATGGTTTTCTAGGGTGTAGGGTTTAGGGCTTAGCGTTAAGAGTTTAGGGTTTAGGTTTTAGTGTTTAGGGTTTAGGGTTTTGGGGTTTAGGGTTTAAGGTTTAGGTTTAGGGTTTTTAGGGTTTAGGGTTTAGGGTTTAGGTTTTAGGTTTATGTTTTAGGTTTTGATTTAGGGTTTAGGGTTTTTGGTTTATTTTTAGTAGAGAATAAATTCAGATTCAACATTTCTTCTTTTCGATTTCATCAGCCAAGTAACACACCAAAATTTCTAAGACACAAGCAATAATATAGATAAAAAATGAGCATGCATAGAGAAAATCAAAAACACTAGATAATTATAACTATCTCTAATGTAAAGAGAGAGTTCAATAACCTGTAGATCAGATCAGCCATTCTTCAATTTCTTTAGTTCCCATCAGAACCACCCAAGCCTCTCAAGTAGTAGGATCCACCATCATATCCTTGATCTCTCCCTCCGCCACCACCATGGATGTAACCTCCATCGCTCCTCCCACCTCCATAACCACCACTACTCTAACCACCACCTCGATATCCACCAGCACCTCAAATCTCCCACCACCACTGTGTTAACCACCACATCTGCCTTCGCCTCCACCGCCAAATCTAGACTGAGCCTGCTTGGCGGTGATGTTCCTGCGATCAAGGGTCCGTCCATTCTTAGGGTTTATGTTTTTTTATATAGAAAGTTAGAATTTTATTACTTTAAAAATAAAGGATACCATGTCCTTAAAAGGGGTAAAGCTCAAATTTCTACTGCTCATATAGCTACAAAAATTTTCAAGAGCTAAATCCACATCTAAGTATAATGTTGAAAACAAAATTAAAAAGAAAAAGGAATAGAATAAATAAAATGAGAAAAGACATAAAAAGGATTAATAAAACTTAAGAAAATTGTAAACGGATTAGTCAACAACAACTCATGATCCCTTTGAGAAGGCAATTTAAGCAAGATCCATGTCAACAGTACTTGAGTTGGCTGAGTGAAGATCATTCCATCTGTGAGGTTCCAACCTGCAAAAGAAATATACAAAACCCTACAAAGGCAATGCTCATAGCTCAAGGAAAAAAATTATAAAGTAAACAATTTAGAAAGAGATGAGAAAGAGAAGGCTCAGGCCCAGTTAAGATCATCTCAAGGGGTAACAATACATATGAGCATCCAAACTTCATGAGAAGGGTTGCAATCATATGCATGCTACTAACTAGAGAGAAGATATGGGGAAACATCAAGGCCATCATAGCAAGAATACCTAATATAAGCAATCATCCAAGACAAAACAATCCATAATGATGCAATTCTTGCACCAAAAAATAGAGAAAATAACCAAGAATAGCCCAAATTAACCCACCAACCAAAATCCACAATAAACCAAGCACATAAAGTTAGCATCCCAGAAGTTATAATAGGGTCAGTGGCCAAGAACAACCCACAACTATCTCCAGGGCACTAGCAATCCAAATTCAAAAGAAAAAAACCTCCACCCATATATCAAAATAGTAGAAGATAAGCAACACTAGAGAGAAGAAATCCATAGCATAGAGAGACCAAGAGGGCATCCAAAAATTACCATCAAAACCACCACCAAGGCAGCCAAAATGAAAGCAAATCCACCATCACTAACCAAGAGGAAAATATCAGGAAACAAGGAGAGCCAACTAAACCAAAGGGAGTCAATACCAATAGCCAACATAAAGCCGAAAACACCAAGCCACGGGACAAGCTTCCAAGGCAAGATAGCAGCCACCAAAAACCCCTCAAGCAGCCAACCCCCAATGACAAGTTCTAAAATAGGACCAAAAAAACCACAAGAGCTCATATCCTCCACTAGCAAAGCAACTAATAAAACCACCCAAGCCAGCAGCCAACAGGAAGAGCAGCAAGAGAAGTTAGAGTAGTAGAAAAACTAACACCCAAACCAGAAAAAGCAAAAAATAAAGGAAAAATAGCTGCACCCAAGAGAGGATAACCATCCTAGGAGCAGACCAAAAACCCAACCAAAAGAACCCAACTGAAATCACCTAAGCAAACCATCAAACATAGCCAAAACATCCACCCAACCAACCAATCCAACTAGCCAAAATAGCCAATTAGCCTAGTCAGCCAACAAAAAAAACCACCAGATAGAGCCAATATAGAGCCCAAAAAAGAGGGAAAAGAAGAACAGTAGACAAAGCCACAACCCACCTGGAGATCTCCAAAATAACTAAGAAACAAAAATGGTAGTCACCCAGCCAAACTAGAAAAGGCCAAGGAGGACCACCCAACCACAAGCAGCAAAACTGTAAGGAAAGGAATAAGGCTAGAGGTAAAAAAACCCCTTCCAAATCCCAAAGAGCAGATAATCACTGTAAAAGAGAAAATAGGGAGAAAAAATGATAGAATAGCTAACTCCAATTCATAAGGCAGATGGAACCAACCAGCAAAAACCTCTAAGCCAAACCATGAAAGGAGAGTAACTACCACCAAAAAACTCAAAACTAAGCAAAGCTAGAAGAGGCCAATAGTAGCCATGAAAAAATAACCACCCAAAATAGCCAGGCAGATGAAAGAAACAAATAACATCAACAAGCAGAACCAAACCATAGCATATGCAAATCCAATTTGAAAAAAGCCATAGCTAGCCAAAACCAGAGGCAAATCCAACATTCATTGATAAAAGGGGTAGGCCAAAATCTATCATAGCCACATCCTAATAGGAGACACAAAGCATGATCCATAAAAGGAAAACCACCAGGCTTAGAGGATAGAGAAACTAATCAAAAATAGCACCACTATGACCCAAAAAAAGATCAGGCAAGTATAGAATGGGGTAAACAAGAAGGGGATTTAAGTATAGAAATAAACTCAGCAAAAAGCACTTCCTAGTGAGGGGAGCACAAAAAACAACCAAAAATAGACTGAATAAAACCACCATAGTGAAAGATTAATAAAAGAGTGTAAGGTTAAAATCTGAGGTAATGTAGTACAATGTTATCCAAATTGAATAGATCATGCAGATTCTTAGGCAAGCTATGGTTATCAAATAAAGTAAGCTCATTTAATTCCCCTCCCAAATTATCCAGGAAATCAGCACAAGCATTACTTTCATGAAGAATGTGAGAAATTTTGTAGCAAACTTGAGAAAGAAGCTTTTTAGTGTAGAAAATAAAATAAGTCAGCATTTCCCATTATACTATTATTGACTATATCAAGTAAAATAAAAGCATCAACTTCAATCTAAATATTAAAGAGGCCTTTGCTTAAACAAATATCAATAGCTTTGTTAATAGCCATGAGTTCATCATAAATAATAGAACAAGCTTTGAGGGGGAAGGCAAAAGCACAAATGATAGTGCCTTTAGAATCTCTAAGAATTCCTCCATAGCCATATTTGTTTGGGGAAATAGAACCATCAGTATTGATCTTAATAGAATTTTCTTTATGCTTAATCCAATATATAATCCTAATACTCTTGTAGGAAGGATCATCTTGCAATGTGATACCCAATTTTTTAACCAGAAATTTATAACCTCTAAAGTGAAAATTGTTAATTAAATTTACATTAAACAAAGTTTGAAATTTTTCTTTAGTTCTAGCAAGGATCTTTTTATGGTTCATGGGGATGCCATGATATTTAGCATCATTTCTATCCATCCAAATAAACCAAATAAGGGTAATAGCAATTAAAACTTTGATATGACCTTTCATAATTTATGGAAACAAACTTCAAGAAGTTGATATAATGAAAGAGAGCTGTGAAAATAGTTAGTGTTAAATAAATCATCATTCCATATACAAAGCTTGGAAGCAATAGCACCATTGATAAAAAACATAATTAACATTTTCAATATGAAAGAAGCAATAGCACTTAGAAGGTAAGTAAAACCCTTTTAGCCAGAGCAAGGGATCAACCGGGATGAAGTTATCCAAAATCCTCCAAGCTAAAACTAAATAAGAAATGGGAATGATATTGTTCCAAAGTTTAATGAAAACATTACAGGTGTTTAGTTTGTTTCTAATAAAATTCCAAACCTCTTTAAGAATAATATCATTCCCATTTTAAGAGAGCTTGAAAAGGATTTGATCCGATTTATTAGAAAATATAGCAATGTTGTAAAACTTGTCAAAAATAAAAATAGAAATGTAGTTCTCAAGTTTATTTTCATTCCAATTATTATTAAGCCAGGTTGTAGGTTTAGTGTTATAGGTTTAGAGTTAGTTTTATGGTTTAGGGTTTAGGGTTTAGGGTTTAGAATTTAGGGTTTAAGGTTTATTTTAAAAAAAATAAGTAAACCAATAGGTTAAGGTTTATTTAGTATATTTAGTTTATTTTTAATTTATTTATGGTTTAGGATTTAGGATTTAGAGTTTAATTTTTAGGGTTTAGGGTTTAGGGTTTAGAGTTTTAGGGTTTAGGGTTTAGGGTTAGTTTAGGGTTTAGGGTTGTTGGTTTAGGGTTTAGAGTTTAGGTTTTTGTTTAGGTTGGTAGGGGTTTATGATCTGGAGGGTTTAGGCTTTAAGGTTTAGGGTTTCTTTTAAAAAATTAAGTAAGCTAGTAGGTTTAGGTTTATTTAGTTTATGTGGTATATTATTTATTTTTTTAAGTTTATTTTATTTTTTAATTTTATTTAGTTTAGTTTATTTATTTTAGGTTTATTTATTTTAATTTAGGTTTTTTATTATAGTTTAGTTTTTAGGGTTTTATTTTTTTTATATATTTTGGTAGGTTTATTTTATTTTTTATAGGTCAGGTTTAGGTTTTTATTTTGGTTTAAGTTTAGGTTTTATTGGTTTATTTTAGGTTTTATTTTAGTTTTTTTTTTAGTTATTTTTTTTAGTATTAGAGTTTAGTTTATTTTATTTTATTTATTTTAGCTTTAGGTTTTTTATTTAGATTAGGATTTAGATTTTATTTTTTATTTATTTTTAGGTTTTGATTTTAGGTTTAGGTATTTATTTCTTTTTATTTTATTTTATTTTATTTTTATATTATTTCTATTTTTCATTTGGGTTTTATTTTATTTAGGTTTTTAAAGTTTATTATATTTTTTTAGTTTTGTTTAAGCTTTTATTTTGTTTATTTTACTTTAGTTTTTATTATTTATTTTATTTTATTTTTAGGTTTAGGTTTAGTTTTAGGTTTTAGGGTTTTTATTTTATTTTATTTTATTTATTATATTTAAGTTTAAGTTTTTATATTTATTTTATTTTTAGGTTATATTTAGTTTAGGTTTTAGGTTTAGGGTGTGGGTTTAGGTGGGGAGGTTTAGGGTTGGGGGGGTTTAGGGTTTAGGGTCAGGAGGTGGGTTTATGGTTTAGTGTGAGTTAGTATTTTTTTAATTTAATTTTAAGTTTTTAGGGTTTAGGTTAATTTGGGTGAGTTTAGAGTTTTAGTGTTTTTATGTAAACCATTAAGATTAGGTTTATTTTGTTTTTATTTCTTTAGTTTATTTTATCATTATTTTGTTTAAGTTTATTTTTATTTTATTTGTTTAGTTTATTTATTTTAGGTTTTATTTTAGTTTAGTTTTATTTTAGTTTATTTTTTTAGTTTATTTTTATTTAGTTTATTTTATTTTATTTTAAGTTTAGGTTTTAGGTTTTTTCATTCCTTTTAAGTTTAAGTTTTGGGGTTTTTACTTTAGGTTTATTTTAGGTTTATTTTTTTTAGTTTAGGTTTAGGTTTATTTTAGTTTATTTTATTTTATTTAGTATTTAGGTTTAGTATATTTTAGGTTTCATTTAGGTTTATTTTATTTTAATTTTAGTTTTAATTGAGTTTAAGTTTAAGTTTTAGGTTTTGTGGTTTAGGTTTAGGTTTAGGTTTAGGATTTTAGGGTTTAGGGTTTTGGGTTTAGGGTTTAGGTTTTAGGGTGTAGGTTAGGTTTAGCAGGGTTAGTTTTTAAGGTTAGGGTCATTTTGAAATTAACTAAACAAGGTTTAGGTTTATTTAGATTATTTTTTATTTTTTATAAATATTACTTTATTTTATTTTTTATTTTATTTAGGTTTATTTTATTTTATTTAGTTTATTTTATTTACATCATTTATTTTAATTTAGGTTTTATTTTAGCTTATTTTAGTTTTAGGTTTAGATTTAGGTTTAAGTTTATTTTAGTTTAGTTTTATTTTCTTTTTAGCTTTAACTTTATTTTTTATTTATTTAGGTTTAGGTTTTATTTAATTATTTTAGGTTTAGGTTTTTATTTTAAGTGATTTAGGTTTATTTTAGTTTTATTATTTATTTTAGGTTTAGGTTTCATTTATTTTTGGTTTAGGTTTACATTTTTTTATTTTAGTTTAGGTAAATTTTTTTTATTTTAAGTTTAGGTTTTTTTTAGTTTAGGGTTTAGGTTTTATTTATTATTTATTTATGTTTATTTTATGTTTAGGTTTAGTATATTTTTATTTTATTTTTATTTTATTTAGGTTTAGTTTTATTTGATTTAGGTCTATGTTTGTTTAGTTTAGGTTTTATTTATTTTATTTTAATTTAGTTTTATTTTTTATTTTATTTCTTTTATGAGGTTTTAGTTTATGCTTTATTTTATTTTATTTTTGTTTAGGTTTTATTTTATTTAAGAGTTAAGTTTAGGTTTTAGCTTTAGGGTTTTTTGGGTGGTTTAGTTTAGGTTTAGGATTTAGGGTTTGGGGTGTGGATTTAGGTGTTTATTTATGGTTTAGGGTTTATGGTTTAGAGTTTATGAGGGTTTAGTGTTTAGCGTTTAGGGTTTTTTGGGATTAGGGTTTAGGGTTTAGGTTTTAGGTTTAGGATTTAGGTTTTAGTTTAGGGTTTAGGGTTTTTAGTTTGTTATTTTTTTAATAGAGGACAAATTTAGATTCAATATTTCTTCTTTTTGATTTCATCAACCAAGTAACACACCAAGATTTCTAAGACCAAGTGACGACATAGATCAAAAATGAGCATGCATAGAGAAAATCAAAAACTCTAGATAACTAGAACCATCTCTACTGTAAAGACACAATTCCATAAGTAGCAAATAAGATCGATCATTTTCGCTTCTCCCATCAACCACATGGGCCTCAGTAGGCGGGATCCACCATCATATCCCGATCTCCCTCTGCCACCATCGCGGCTGTAACCTCCGTCGCTCTTCTCGCCTCCATAACCACTACTGCTCCGACCACCACCTCCATATCCACCAGCACCTCTAGATCTTCCACCACCACTACAATAACCACCACCTCCGCTTGTGCCTCCACTTTAGGGTTTAGGGTTTTTTTAAAAAAAAAAATTAATTAAACTGACAAGTTTAGGTTTATTTAATTTATTTAGTTTATTTTATATTTTTACATAGGTTTATTTTTAAATTTTATTTAGTTTAGTTTATTTATTTAATGTTTCTTTATTTTAGTTTGTTTTTTCATTTTAGTTTATTTTTTAGGTTTAGGTTTAGGTTTATGTTTATTTTTTAGTTTAGCTTTACTTTTATTTTGTTTATTAGGTTTAGGTATTTTTTTATATTTAGGTTTAGGTTTAGGTTTTTATTTTATTATTTTAAGTTTAGGTTTTAGGTTTATATTTTAGGTTTATGTTTAGGTTTTATTTTTTAGTTTCAGTTTAGGTTTATTTTTAGTTTATTTTAATTTATTTAGTTTAGGGTTTATTTTCATTTTTAGGTTTAGGTTTAGGGTTTATTTATTTTTAGTTTATGTTTATTTTTTATTAGGTTTTTTTTCATTTTTTAGGTTTTTTTTTTAATTTATTTTAGCTTTTAATTTTGGTTAATTTTTAGATTTAGGTATTTATTTTTTATATTATTTTATAGGTTTATTTAATTTTATTTTAATTTAGGTTTATTTTATTTAGGTTTTAGGTTTATTTTATTTTTTAGTTTTGTTAGTTTTTATTTATTTAATTTTAGTTTAGTTTTATTTTATTTTATTTTATTTTTTTGGTTTAGGTTTCAGTTTAGGTTTAGGTTTAGTTTTTAGGTTATGTTTTTATTTTATTTTATTTTATGTAGGTTTAGCTTTATTTATTTATTTTAATTTTATGTTTTATTTAGCTTAGGTTTAGGTTTTTAGATTTTTAGGGTTTTGGGTTTGGGGTTTAAGATATAAGGTTTAGGGTTATATGTTTTGGGTTTATGGTTTTGGTTTTAGGGTTTATTGCTTTTGGTTTAGTGTTTAGGGTTTAGGGTTTAGGGTTAAGGGTTTTAGGGTTTAGGTTTAGGGTTGTAGGGTTTAAGTTTAGTGTTTATGATTTAGGGTTCAAGTTTTAGTTTAAGGTTTAGAGTTTTTATTTTTTTTAATAGAGAATAAATTCAAATTGAACATTTCTTATTTTGGATTTATTTATCCAAGTAACACCCTAAGTTTTCTAAGTCACAAACGATGACATAGATCAAAAATGAGCAAGCATGGAGCAAATCAGAAAACTTAGATAATGAGAACCGTCTCTACTATAAAGACACAATTCCATAAGCAATAGATCGAATCAGTCATTCTTCAATTTCTCCAGTTCCCATCAGAACCATTGTGGAATCTTGAGTAGAGGGATCCACCAACATTTCCATAATCTCTCCCTCCACCACCACCACTATTGTAACCTCCATCGCTCCTCCCACCTCCATAACCACCACTGCTCTGACCACCACCTCCATATCCACCAGCACTGCCAGATCGCCCACCACCACTACAATAACCACCACCTTCGCCTTCACCTCCACTGTCAAATCTAGACTAAGCCATGTTGACGGTAATGCTCTTGCCATCAAGGTTCTGGCCATTCTTAAGGTTTAGGTTTATCTTTATTAGGTTTTAGGGTTTAGGTTTATTTTTAAATTTATTTTGTTATTATACATTTAGGTTTAAGGTTTGGGGCTTAGGGTTTAGGGTTTTGGTTTAGGGTTTAGGGTTTAGGGTTTAGTGTTTAGGGTTTAGGGTTTTAGGGTTTATGCTTTTAGGGTTTTAGGTTTAGGCAGTTTATTTTAGGGTTTGGGGTTTCTTTAGGGTTGTGTTGTGTGTTTAGGTTTATATTTTAGGATTTAGGTTTATTTTTTTGAAAATAATTAAGTAAACCAAGTTTATGTTTATTTATTTTAGTTTATTTTATTTTTTTATTTTAATCTAGGTTTATTTTTTTTAGTTAGTTTAGTTTATTTACTTTAGGTTTATTTATTTTTATTTTGGTTTTTTATTTTAGTTAATTTTTTCGGTTTAGGTTAGAGTTTAAGTTTGTTTTTTAGTTGAGTTTTTTTTTCTCCTTTAGGTTTAGTTTTCTTTTAAAGTTTAGGTTAAGGTTTTTATTTTGCTATTTTAGGTTTAGGTTTTTTTATTTTTATTTTAGGTTTATTTTAGGTTTTCTTTTAATAGATTTTAGCTTTATTTTTAGTTTAGTTTATTTTATTTAGTTTAGGGTTATGTTTAGTTTATTTAGGTTGAGGTTTTATTTATTTATTTTTAGTTTATTTTAGTTTCTTTTGTTTTTTTATTTATTTTATTTTAGGTTTAGGTTTTTATTTTAGGGTTTAAGTTTTATTTTATTTATTTTTTATTTTTTTTTAGGTATTTTAGGTTTAGGTTTTTTATTTAGTTTATTTATTTTATTTTATTTTATGTTTAGTTTTATTTTATTTAAGATTTTATTCTTATTTTATTTTATTTTAGTTTAGGTTTTATTTATTTTAAATTAGTTTATTTTATTTTATTTTAGGATTAGGTTTGGTTTAGTTTAGGTCTTTTAAACATTATTTAAGATTAGGTTTTTTTTATATTTTATTTTTTTTTTAGGTTTTGGATTTGGAGGGTTTAGTTTAGGGTTAGGTTGTAGGTGATTTATGATTTAGTTAGTTGGGTGGTAGTTTAGGATTTAGGGTTGTTTAGGGTTTAGGGTAGGATTTAGGGTTTAGGATCAGGGTCTGGTTTAGAGTTTTTGAAGCAAAACAGTTTTAGGTTTATTTAGGTTATTTTTTTATTTTAGTTTATTTTATTATATATTTTTATTTAGGTTTATTTTTTTATTTTATTTATTTAGTTTATTTTATTTACATTTATTTATTTTAGTTTAGGTATTTTATTTAGTCTTTTTAGGTTTAGGTTTAGTATTAGTTTAGTTTTATTTTTTTATTTTATTTTTAGGTTTAGGTTTTATTTTTATTTTGGTTTATGTTTAGGTTTTATTTTATTATTTTATTTTATCTTAGGTTTATTTTAGGTTTTATTTTATAATAGGTTTAGGTTTATTTTTTTATTTATTTATTTTATTATTTAGGGTATAGGTTTAGGTTTATTTTATTTTATTTTATTTAGGTTTAAGTTTTTTTTATTTTAGTTTTGGTTTTTTCTTTTAGTTTATTTTTTTTAGGTTTTAGGTTTAGGTTTTATTTAGTTTTTATTTAATATTATTTTTTATTTTACATTTGGGTTTTATTTTATTTAGTTTTTTATTTTTAGGTTTATTTAATTTTTTTAGTTTAATTTATGTTTTTCTTTATTTTATTTTCTTTTTATTTTTATTTTTTATTTTATTTTATTTTAGGTCTAGGTTTAGATTTTAGTTTTATTTAATTTAATTTTGATTTTATTTATTTTATTTTTCTAGGTTTATGTTTTTTATTTATTTTACTTTTAGGTTTTATTTAGTTTAGTTTTATGTTTTTAGGTTTTTAGGGTTTAAGGTTTAGGGTTTATTTTAGGGTTTAGGGCCTAGGGATTATGATTTAGTGTTTCGGGTTTAGGGTTTAGGGTTTAGAATAATTCTAAAGTAAGTAAACCGGTTTAGGTTTATTTTATTTTAAATATTTATTTAGGTTTATTTTAAATTTTGTTTAGTTTCTTTGTTTTTTGTTTTTTTATTTTAGTTTAGATTTTTTATTTTAGTTTATTATTTAGTATAGGTTTAGGTTTATGTTTATTTTTCTAGTTTAGTTTTATTTTATTTTATTTTTAAGTTTACATTTTATTTTTATTTTTATGTTTAGGTTTAGGTTTTATTTGATTTGGCATGGTATTAGATTTTATTTTTAATTTTATTTTAATTTTATTTTTAGTTTGGTTTAGGTTTATTTTATTTTATTTTATTTTATTTAGTAGGTTTAGGTTTAGGATTAGTTTATTTTATGTTTAGGGTTTATTTATTTTATTTATTTTATTTTAGTTTAGGTTTATTTAATTTTGTTTATGTTATTTTATTTTATTTTAGGTTTAGGGTTTTTTTGGTAGGGTTTAGGATTTTATTTATTTATTATAATATTTTACTTTTAGGTTTATTTTTTAGGTTTTGGTTTTAATTTAGTTTTTATTTTATTTTATTCTAGGTTTATATATTTTATTTCACATTTAGTTTTTATTTTATTTATTTATTTTATTCTAGCTTATATTTGTTTTAGTTTAATTTTATTTATTTCATTTTAGTTTTATTTATTTATTTTATTTTATCTTATTTTGAAGTTTAGTATTTATTTTATTTATTTTATTTTCTTATTTTATTTAGGTTTAGGTTTTATTTTTGTTTGAGGTTTAGGTTTTAGTTCAAGTTTTATTTATTTTATTTTATTTTATTTAGGTTTAGGTTTTTAGGGTTTTGAGTTTGGTTTGGTTTAGGGCCAGGGTTAGCATTTAGGAGGGTTAGTTTGGGGTTTAGAGTTTAGGGTTTAGGGTTTTTTAGGGTTTAGGGTTTAGGGTCATAAGTTTAGGGTTTAGGGTTTAGGGTTAGTTTAAGGCATGTGGTTCAGGTCTTTGTGTTTAGGGTTTAGGGTTTAGGGTTTTATTTTAAAAAAAGCAAAAATAAGCAAACCAATAGGTTTAGGTTTATTTAGTTTATTATTTATTTATTTTATTTTATTTTGTTTTCTATTTTTATTTATATTTATTTTTAATTTTTATTTAGTTTAGTTTATTTATTTTAGTTTAGGTTTTTTATGTTAGTTTATTTTATAGGTTTAGGTTTATTTTTTAGTTTTTGTTTAGGTTTTTATTTTATTTTTTTATATTTAGGTTTTAAGTTTTAATTTTAGTTTTTTTTTAGTTTAGGTATAGTCTTATTTTATGTTTATTTTATTTTATTAGTTTAGGATTAGTTTATTTTAAATTTTATTTATTTTAGGTTTAAGTTTTTTTTTAGTTTAGGGTTTAGATTTTATTTTCTATTTTTTATTTTTTATTTAATTTTATTTTAGGTTTATTTTATTTTTATTTTACATTTTGGTTTCATTTTATTTAGGTTTTTTTTATATTTAGTTTTAGTTTAGTTAATTCTTGGTTTATTGAGGTTTTGTTTAGTTTAAATTTTATTTTTTTATTTTATTTATTTAGTTGGTTATTTTAGGGTTTTTTAGGTTTAGTTTAGGGTTGTAGGTTTAGGGTTGTTGGTTTATGGTTTAGTGTTAGTTTTCATATTTCAGGTTTAGGGTTTAGGATTTATGGTTTAAGATTTAGTGTCTAGGGTTTAAGCTTTAGGGTTTAGCATTTTTTTTATTTAAATTAAGTAAATCGATAGTTTTATATTATTTAGTTTATTTTATATTTTTTAGGTTTATTTTTTATTTTTATTTAGCTTAGTTTCTTTATTTTTTATTTATTTAATTTAGTTTAGGTTTTTATTTTAATTTTTTAGGTTTAAGTTTAAGGTTTAATTTTAGGTATAATTTTTTAGTTTATGTTTATGTTTAATTTTAGTTTAATGTATTTTTTTATTTTAGGGTTTAGGTTTAGTTTATTTTCAGTTTAGGTTTAGGTTTTACTTATTTTGGTTTAGTTTATTTTAGTTTTGCTTTAGGTTTATTTTATATTGTTTATTTTAGGTTTAGGTTTTTTTTAGTTAAGGTTTTAGGTTTTATTTTTTATTTATTTTTAAGTTTAGGTTTTTATTTAGTTTTTATTTTACTTGATTTTAGGTTTATTTTATTTTTATTTTATGGTTAGGTTTTATTTTATTTAGGTTTTATATTTTTTAGGTTTATTTAATTTTTTAGTTTAGTTTAGGTTTTTATTTATTTTATTTTAGTTTAGTTTTTATTTTTATTTTATTTTATTTTTATGTTTAAGTTTAGGTTTAGTTTTAGGTTTTAGTTTTGGTTTTTATTTAATTTTAGTATTTTTATTATATTTAGGTTTAGGTTAATTTATTTTTTTCATTTTTAGGTTTTATTTATTTTAGGTTTAGATTTTTAGGTTTCTATGATCTAGGGTTTAAGGTTTAGGGGTTAGGGTTTAGGGTTTAGGATTAGTTTTAGGGTTTATAGTTTTGGGTTAGGGGTTTTTTTTAAAAAAAATTAAGTAAACTAGTAATATGTTTATTTAGTTTATTTTATTTATTTTATTTTATTTTTTTATTTTTATTTAGGTTTATTTTTATTTTTATTTATTTATTTTATTTATTTTAGGTTTATTTATTATTTTAGGTTTATTTATTATTTTAGGTTTAGGTTTCGGTTTATTTTTTTAGTTTAGTTTTATTTTATTTTATTATTTAGGTTTATGTTTTATTTATTTATTTATTTTTAGTTTTGGTTTAGGTTTTTATTTTCTTATTTTAGGCTTAGGTTTATGTTTTATTTAAGGTTTATTTTAGGTTTTATTTTAGTTTATTTTATTTATTTAGTTTAGGTTTAGGTTTAGGTTTAGTTTATTTTGGGTTTATATTTAGGTTTATTTATTTTAGTTTTGTTTATTTAAGTTTATGTTTAGGTTTATTTTATTTTAATTTAGGTTTAGGTTTTTTTTTTAGGGTTTAGGTTTTATTTTTTTATTTTTAAGTGTTATTTTTTAGGTATATTTTTTAAGTTTAGATTTTTATTTTGTTTTTTCATTTTATTTTTATTTTAGGTTTAGTTTTTATTTGATTTAGGTTTTTTTATTTTTTTAGTTTAGATTTGGTTTCTATTTATTTTATTTTACTTTAATTTTTGTTAATTATTTGATTTTATTTTTAAGTTTATGTATAGTTTATGTTTGTATTTTATTTTATTAATGTTATTTTATTTTGGATTAGGTTTATTTATTTATTTTATTTTTAAGTTTTATTTAATTTAGGTTTAAGTTTTAGCTTTTTAGGGTTTAGGGTTTAGGGTTTGGGGTTTAGGGTTTAGCATTTTTTTTGGGTTTAGGGTTTCAAGTTTAGGGTTTAGCAGGAATTCTGCTAGCTTTTCAGCCGGTTGTCTATTGTTTCTTTCTTCTGCCTGGCCTTTTCTACTGTCGACTTGTGGTGGGTTTTCCTGCTGGCTTAATTTTACTCTTGGATCTTGTACTAATAAGGTGGATGTGGCCAAGATGGTTCATTTTTATATGGGTAGGGATTCTCATGCTATGGTGACTATAATGGTGATACTTATCCATTATCTTTGATGTCTCCTTCTCTATAGTGTATATGGCTTTGTTTAGGTTTGCAGGTACTAAGCCTCATAAGACTTTCAACAAATGGCTGCTATCTTCCCATAGGTTTGTAGGCTATGATGGCTGAAGTTTGGATGCTCTATATACATGCTAATTTGGTGTGATAGCAGCCTTCTCTCACACTTCTCTATAATTTTTCTCGTTTATGCTTTTACCTTCCACTTTGTTTGTATTACTCTAAATGCTAATTTTTTTCGTTCTACATATTTGAGATGCATTTTTCTCTTGCGGTTTGCTCCTAGTGGCATGCATTCTCTCATCTGATGAGCTTTGGAATCTATCCATTGGCTTCTCTATGTTAATCATTTTGTATCTTTTGTTTCATTTTCTCTTTTATTTTGCTTTTGGATGTACTTAGATAGGATTTACTCTCTAGGCGAGCTCTTTGAGCGATAGTTTTAGAGTTTATCCCCTCTTAAGGATCTTATAACCCTCTTTTTGTGACAATAAAATTCCCCCTATATGGGATTTCAAAAAAAAAACCCTAAACCTGAAACCCCAAACCCTAAACCCTAGACCCCACCCTAAACCCTAAACCAACCCTAAACCTAAGAATAAGGGAGAACCTTGATGGTAGGAACATCATCAACCCAGCTCAGTCTAGATTATTGGTGGAGGTGGGTTATGGTGGTTATGGAGAGGGGAGGGACGAGGTTATAGCCGTGTGGTGGTGGTGGAGGGCAAGATTGGGATATGATGGAGGATCTGCTACTCAAGAGGAAGGGTGGTTCTAATGGGAAGGGAAGAATGGTCAATCATTGCTTATGGAACTATGTCTTTCTGGTAGAGATGGTTCAACTTATCTAGGGTTTTGATTTGTTCTATGGGTGCTCATTTTTACCAATGTCATCGCTTGTCTTAGAAAACTTGGGTGCTACTTGCTTGATGAAAGAAGAAGCAATGTTGAATATGAATTTCTTCTGTTAAAACTTAAACCCTCCTAATCCTACCCACACCCCTAAACTAAACCCTAACCCCCCTAACCACCTCTAAACCCTAAACCTAAACCTAAACCCCAAACCCTAAACCCTCCCTAACCCTAACCCTAAACCTTGAAAAGCTAAAACCTAAACCTAAATTAAATAAACCTAAATAAATAAAATAAACTAAACCTAAACCTAAACCTAATAATACATAAATAAAAATAAAACTAAACTAAATAATAAAACTAAACTAAAATAAAACCTAAATAAACTAAACAAAAATAAAAAATAAAAATAAAATAAAAAAAACCTAAATAAAATATAAAATAAACTAAACTAAAAAATAAATAAAACCTAAACTAAATAAAAAATAAAACTCAAATAAACCTAAAAAAATAAACTAAAATAAACATAAATAAAATAAAAAAATAAATAAACTAAATTAAATAAAATAAAAAATAAAATGAAATAAAAAATAAAAACACTTGAATAAATAAAAATAAAATGAACTCAAAAAATAAAAAAATAAACTAAATAAACTAAATAAACCAAACCTAAATTAACTTAATTTTAAAAAATAAACTCTAAATCAAAACCCACAAACCTAAATAAACCTTCTATCCTAAACCCTAAACATAAACCCTAAACCTAATCCATAATCCCACAAACCTAAACACAAAACCCTAAACCTAAACCCTACCATAAACCCACAAACTATAACCCCACAACCCACCTAACTAAACCCCAACCTATAACCCTAAACTAAAACCCTAAACTAATCTAAACCTAAGAATGGGTAGAACCTTGATGGCTGGAACATCACCATCAACTAGGCTCAATTTGGATCTAGTGGTGGAGGAGAAGGTAAAGGTGGAGGTGAGTTATCCGTTAGTGGGGATGCGGAGGTGCTTGATATGGAGGTGGTGGTGAGCAGGTGTTGGTTATGGAGGTAGGAGGATAGAGGTTATAGTATGGTGGTGGCGAGGGAGAGATGGGGGATATGATGGTGGATCCTACTACTTGAGAGAGGTGGGGGTGCGATGGGAATTGGAGAATGAATCGATCTAATTTGCTCCTTTGAAACTATGTCTTTACAATGAGATGGTTCTACTTAGCTAGGGTTTTGATTTGCTCTATGTGCTCATTTTTCATCTTTGCCATCGCTTATGTGTTAAAAAACTTGGGGTGCTACTTGGTTGATGAAATCAAAAAGAAGAAATGTTGAATCTAAATTTGTTCTATATTAAAAAAATATTAAACTCTAAACCCTAAATCCTAAATTAAAACCTAAATCATAAACCTAAAGTTGAAACCCTAAACCCTAAACCTTAAACCGTAAACTCAAAACACTAAACCCTAAACACTAAAAACCCTAAACCCTAAACACTAAACCCTAAACCCTAAACTCTAAATCTTAAACCCTAAACCCTAAACCCTAAACCCTAAAACTCTAAACTCTAAACTCTAAAACCCTAAACCTAAACCAAACCCCAAACTAAACCCTAAACCTCTAAACCCTAAACTCCTAAACTAAACCCTAACCCAAAACTCTAAACCCTAAACTCTAAACCTTGAATAAGGATATCATTAGGAGTAGATCTAAAGAATGAATTAATCCTAACATAGTTATGGTAGATAAAGAAAATGTCTTCAAATAGCTTTCCCTTGACATTAGAGATTTAAATACCCTAAACCCTAACCCTAAATCATATTATATTACCATATTTTGGTGTTTATTTTTAGTTCATGTGTTTGTGTGTGTGTATAGGGGGGACACCATGTAGATGAGGATGTAATTGAGGTGATCAAGTATGACATCAAAAGGAATAATACTATCTCAAAATAGAAATCACTACAATGATGGACTTAATCACCTAATAAGGACTCTAAGGCATCTAATGTACCATAGATTTTTTACTTTATATGGATGAATAAAGTAGGGTTTATTTAAATCAGTTCTAAAGTTCCCAATGGGGAAAGCCCCATAGTTAATTACATCTAAGGAAGGTGAATTCCTTTGGAATACTTTCATTAAAGTTGTGTCTAGAAAGATAGCAATCAATTGGTTATATTTGAAAACAAAATTAAGGAAAACTTATTAAAGGGATGATGATGAGCATCCTAAAATCCTATGGATGGTTGGGCTTTATATGTTTGAAATTAAGGAAATTATATGTTTGAGTTTTATTTTGAAATCTAGGACTTATAATTCCAATACAAGATTGTGGAAATGCTAAGAGGTGAGGATTTATGCTTGTAGCCAAAATAAAACCTCGGATCCTAAATCTGAACTTTACCAAAGAAATGGCTAAAATCTAAGGTGAAAATGGCTATGTTGTTTACCTCCACACGAGAGAAATCCAACGTAGACTTATAACCGGTAGTAACTCTCCTGCATTTTAAAAACATGTGATCAAGTCATATATTTTAACAAGATGGCTAGGTTATTATTATTTAGAAAGACACTAAAGTCCTTAAGCGGACTCCCTAAGAGACTAAAGCATGAGTGATATGAATAATCAATTAGTCTGATGCAAATTTTATCAAATTTTATTTTATTTTAACTCTTTATTTTTGGCGCAGGCCATTGGATTTTATAAGCCTAAATGCATGGTGAAGTTGATTATGGGCTAAATCAAAAGAGAAAGAGTTGTTTATTCATCATAGGCTCTCAAAGGTTAAGCCTTTTTACTATCTAACAAAGATGAAAACCCTCTCTTAGCAAGAGTGAAATAAAATGATATGTATGATATTAAGCATTCAACATCCAGCTAAGGGGTTGCTAAATATTTTCTTATCTTGATTTAATTCCTAAGCTTTATGAGAGGTTATGAGTTATTTTAAATGTTTAGTTAAGAGATGTAGTTAAGTAGAAAATTTATTTTTATCCTAAGAGCCTAATCACATCCAGTCCATACAATAATCACCAATCATAAATAAACTATGAAGAGACATGCTTTTTCTCATGCACAAGCTAAACAAAATATCAAACAATTTTATAAAGCTAACACAAAATAATAAGAGGCAGTCAGTTGGGTACCGTGCAACTGAAAAAGAAATGGGTGAGCTCTATACATCTGGTATATGAAAGAATAACTATAAGTTACAAAATGATAAGTGTAATGGGGATCTTCAAGTCTTCATGCTCCCTCCATTTCTTCATTTGATTTGCTTCATTTGATTTAGTAGGCTTCTAGGCATCACATGGCACCCCAAGATTAAACCTTATGGCTAATGTTCATTTTAGCCCCCATAACACTTAGCCAAATTCCTAATGCACAATTACATTGAAAGAACAAAATAGTATATTTAACTACATCTGCAAAATAAGTGTTAGCTAATCACACTATACAATCCAAGCAGTTATATGAATAATTTGGACTTAGTACCCTCCACATGGGTAACCAAGTTTACCTGTCCTAATGAAGATTATGCTTATGGGTTAAGCAACCCACAAAAGATAGCATTTATATTTATTTTAAGTGCCCCATAAGCATAATCTCCTACAAAAAATATGATTAATCTAACCATGACCTAACATCCAGTCTACAAAACATACACCCAAACATCCAGTCTACAACAATACATCACAAAATAAGCATACATCAAACCATACACTGCCCTAACATAAAGCTAGAAGTGGTGACTTAATCTAATGTGTATGTTTTAAGGCTTGTGTGGTATGTCCTAGCTAGGCTTTAGAGTTATGATTTTCTAAGTGTGAAAGACATTTAATTAGAAAGGGTGGTTTCACTTTAAATGGTTTAATTAATTTTTAAATTTTACTAAATGTTTTCTTTTATTTCATTTGACCTACACAAAATAATTGAGTGTTATGAAGAGAAAGAAAAAAAGGATCACTTTCTTTTATCCCTACCTTAAGTCACATCTAAAGCAAATTAATTAATCAATTCCCTTTAGTGAATGGTTTATTATTTATTTTGATTAGTCCTAATTTTAGGTTCACATTAAATAAACTCATTCAATAAGAAAGGCATCTTAAGGTTAGTTGGAATGAATTACTATCACATAACACATGTTTGTTCATTTCTTTCCATCATGTATATTATGCATATGATTAAATCATAAGCATAGCTATACATGAAATTTGTATCTTAGCACACTTGAATAAAAAATGTGAGTAAATATATTTGGAATTAGTAATTCATTGGTTGAATGATTTTATCATATTGATTCAAAGCTCTATCTAAATTCTTATGCAAAAGCATAAGGAGAGAACCTTAAATCAGATGACTAATCAAGTAAACAAAATAAACAAAGTATGATTGCATATCTTTTTGATTGAAAAATGTGGTTTTCATTCATTAACTAAGTACACATCCACATGTATAAAAGTTTTAAGTGAGTATGTCACCATTTCTCTGTACCAAAGGAACAAGGTAGGAACCTCCTCTGGGTTACTTAAAGCCGTGCATCCCTGGAATGTCCAGACTAATATACCGCTATCCTTAGATACATGTGAATGAATAAAAACTACAAGAACAGAAAGCCATGCAAAAATTGTATTTTGATTTGATTGATTTATTTTTATGTAAATGAATTAAAGCTCTATCTAGATTATAATATCCGAATGCATAAGAATGAAATCAAGCAGGTACGTCACCATTATTCTACACCAAGGGAATGAGAAGGAACCTCCTTGGGGCTACTTAAAGCTGTGTGTCCCTAGAATGTCCAGACTAATATACCCGCTAACATTCTTACTTATACAAATCAACACATGAATGTAAGGAAGAGACTTTATTTCACACACTAAATTTATATTCACTTGCATTTCCTATGTATATATATATACTAAATTTACAATATATATGTATATTCAATCATTAGTAAACTTTTGAAAATATATTTGAGATTTAATAATGATATTAGCCACATATTTTTAATTTAAATTGACACATGCATATTGACATAAAGAAAATTATTTTTATTTGATTAATTTGGACGATCAACAACATCTGAAAGATCACAGGCACTAACAAAAATGATCTACTCCTAAACCTGAGATGTAGATGTAATAAAGATATTAGTGCAATGCAACTCAACTTATGCCAAGGGCATAAGAGAGGAAGGATGGACCCACTGAGGGATTAAGCATGTGAACCTTCCACTAGGGAAGCAAGTACAACTTATCCATAGAGGATAAAAGTTGAGTTTGATAATGATTAAGTAGGAAAGGATCCATTGGGGATGAGTGCATGAACCTTCCAGTAGTAAACCAGGTTCAAGTCATCCACTAAGAATAGGGATTTGATTAGGTTTGATTTTATGAGGGCTCCACCGGGGAGAGGATATGATTTGCTCCTCGCTAGGGAAGAAATTAGTTTAATTTGATTGGTGGGGCATCCACTGGGGATGAGAATTTAATTTGATTTGTTGACTTATGATTTAAGGTTCCACTAGGGAGAAGATGATGGATTTAATTTGGATTCCACTTGGGAAGGATGATGATAAAATGGACCACATGTGTGATGGATCCACTAAGAAGGGGTGACTATGAGCCTAGTCCTATCATAGATTTACAAATCCAAAGGGTTAGTCTACCATCCATCAAGTAAAACTAACAAACCTAATAGGTGCCTTTCGGTGTGCACTGGTTAAGTTAGGAAGAAAGCTTGTAGACTTACATCCTACTAAACAAGGGACCACCGGGGTGATCAGTTTATAGCACAATAAATTGAACACAACTTAAGGTGACCATTGAGTGAATGCTGCTGTAGACACACATCAACTCAAAAATAGAAAAAATTAATTTCATTTAAATTTTAAGATGGACCCTATCGATGTGCGATGGATCCACTAAGAAGTGGCTAATATCAGCATAGTCCTGTCTTAGATTTACAAATCCAAAGGGATAGTCTACTAACCGTGAGGTAGAGCTAACCAACCTAATGGGTGCCGTTTAATGTGCAATGGTTAAGTTAGGAAGAAAGCTTGTAGACTTACATCTTCTAAACAAAGAACCATTAGGGTGATCAGTTGCTTATGCAACAAATCAAACCATAAGTCGTCATGTGTGATGGTCGTCGAAAGAATGTAATAAACTTATATCTTCCAAAGCAAGGATGATCGGTGACTCATTTGTGGAACCATAAGTCTAACTTGACTAAAGGGAGATTATTAAGGGAGTTCTGACCCGAGGACTTATCTCAACTCAAAAGTAGTCAGGTAATTCCTATAGGGAGTTTTGCTGACATTACCCTAAAGATAGGATGTCTGCTTGGGAAAAGGTACCGCTGGAGTTTTCCTCTTAATCCACAAGAGAATATATATATATATATATATGTTTTATTATTATGTTTGTGTGGACCCTGTTGGTGTGCGAGGGACCACACTAAGAAGAAGCTCATATCAGCATAGTCCTATCTCAGACTTACTAGACCAAAGGAGAATCTGTGTATCTACAAGACAAATTCTTTAACAATAGGGGTGGCTACTAGGAATGGGGGACTGTCCAATCTAAAAGTAACCAGGGTAGTATCTAAATGGGGTTACTAAGGATGTGGAATATCTCCAATCTATGTTATCTCTCTCCATAAAGCTATTGATTTTAGTGCTCTTGAATGCAATACCATTATCGAATATAATTTTTTGAGGCACCTGAAGCCAATACATGATATGGTTCCTAAAAAACTAGAGCACATGCTCGGTTGTGACCTCTCTAAGTGGGATTACCTTCGCCCACTTGAAAAAAGTATTCGGTAGTAGCTAGAATGAATCAGATACCCTTAGAAGAAGGAGGATCGATCTGACCCACTATGTGGTAGAACACTCAAATGGTGTGAGGCTAGTAGAATGTAGAATGTTGGGTGGTTGGTGTAAGACCACACCGTGTACTTGACATTGGTGGCATCTCCTAGCTACTTCCATGCAGTCTGTCATCATTAAGGGCTAGTAGTATCTTATCCTCTTGATTTTGGCTTCATCTTCAGACCAGATTGATGTGCTCCACATAAACCTGAGTGTACCTCAGTCACAATCTTATAGGCTTCATGTTTAACATAATAATGTAACCACATATGATCAAAAGATAGTGGGAATAAGGTGCCATCCACAAGAGCGTACTAGAGAGCTCTCTGCTTCTCCTAATGTGCTAGTGACTTCTCTTGAGGTAGTTTCCCTGTATGTAGGTAATCCAAGAATGGTTCCCCCTAATTTGACTTGTCATCCTTTTGGCAATGATAACCCCCTCCTTCAAGAGAAATTCAATCGATGAGTTCAACATCAATAAGGGGTAAGACTTGTCTATTTTGACCTTTATTAGTATGGACTCATCTTTCGAACATGCCAGCTCTTTGGCAAGCTTGGCTAATGCATTTGCTACTGCATTTTCTCTAAGAGGGATCTTGTAGATGGTAACCTCTGGGATTTGGGCTAGCAACTCCATGGTATACTTATGATAATGATGGAGCTTAGGCTTTAGAACCTTGTAGAACCCAATGATTTGGGTGATAACTAATTGAGAATACCTGAAGATGTTGATGCTCTGGACGCATAGCATAATGGATAACTCCATACCAGTAATCAGAGCCTCATATTTGGCTTCATTATTAGTGCATGAATTGGACAGATAATATGGGAATCTTATTACATCACTATCCAGAGTTAGAATGATTATTCCTACCCCTGTCATTCCCAAAATAGTAGATCATGGTTCTTCTCCTTTTTAAAAGGAAGCCGCCCATCAAAATACAACTACCAATGGTGGATTCTAATGTCCCCTAAGATCATGATTTATTCATCAGTGAGGTCATCACTAAGCAGATAATCAGAAGAAAGTGGGTGTGCTACTAAGAAATCTACTAGTGCTCATCCTTTCACCGCATGGAGGGTACGAATGTGATATCAAACTATGATAAAATCATGGACCAAGGTGCCAACCATCTGAATAGAATTAGCCATGTCATGAGATATTACATTGGATTGATCCTAGATATCAGATTCACCTTATGAGAAAGCATGTAATGTTGTAGCTTTTAGGATGCAAAGATTAAAGCGGTGCCTTTGAATAGGTGGGTAGTTTGCCTCAATAGAAATTACATGACAACTGAGATAGTAAAGTGCATTCTCTTTCCCTTCGTCATTGGCTTGAGTCAATAAAGTGCTAAGGGAGTCATCTAATGCAATGGTATATAATATCAATGGCTTGTTAGGGATAGGGGCTGTTAGAATTGGTGGCGTCATCAGGTAGTGCTTGATGCCTTCAAAAACATGCTAGCACTTATTATCCCACTTGAACTTAGCATCCTTTTTGACAAGTGTTGAGAATGGCTGGCATCTTCTTGATAAGTTGGATTTAAATCATCTTAGATACACCATCCGTCCTTGAAATGATTTGAGCTGAGTTAAACTTTTAGTGGGTGACATTTCTAAGATAGCCTTGATCTTCTCCGGGTCAATTTCTATTCCCCGATGTTGGAAAACAAACCCAAGGAATCTCTCTGAAGGTACTCCAAATGCACACTTTATGGGATTCATTTTGAGATTATATTATCTTAACCATTCAAAAACTACTCTCAAGTCAAAGAGATGGTCTTCCTTTTTATTACTTTTCATTATAGGATCATCAATGTAACATTCAACCTAATGATGGATGAGTTCATTGAAAATCCTAGTCATGGCCCGCTGATATGGAGCACCAACATTTTTAAGGCTGAAAGACATGACCTTATAACAATAGATTCTAATCGGGGTCTCAAAAGCAGTATTTTTCTCATCCACGGGGGCCATCTTAATTTGGCTATAGCCAGATGACTCACATGAAAAGGAATACTGCATGAGATGAGGCAATGTCTACCATCAACTCTAGTATAAGAAGTGGAAACTCATCCTTAGGACATGCCTTATTAAGATCCTTAAAATTGATGCATATGCAAAATTGACCATTCTTTTTCTTAATTGAATGACCAACCAGTGGGATATTTTTCTTCTCGATAAAACCACGCCATTGATTTCTTGATTTGAAATGACTTCTGCTCTGTCTAATTGCATGCATCTAGGAGCTTGCTTGATAGGGTTAGCATTAGGATCTATTGCTAGTTTTGGACTACGTTGGAGATAAATCAAGCATTTCTTCATAACTCCATGCAAAGAAATCCTTAAACCATCAATAGCTAACTAAGTTATTAGTTTCTTCTTTATTCAATAAGGATTTGATGTATGTAGGGCATGAATTTTCTTCTATTCCTATGTTGATTTCTTTGAGTTCATCAATGGTTGATCTGATTTCTTCTTCAAACTCTGGCAGTGCATCTTTGACATCAAGCACATTTAGATCATCAGAATTTTCTAAACTTACATCCTCATAAGAGTTAACATGATTTGAAAAGAACCTATCAGACTCCAAATGATTGGTGATGACTAGGAAATGGTTGTCATCATCAACTAGACCCACTGTGCTGAATCCTAGTCCTAGTCTTGATTGAGAATATCTACTTTGGTTGTCCCACAACCTTTCAAAGTAATCTGATCTATGTTTAGACCAAGTATGTGGGATTAATCCCTTCTTTGCTAAGTTAATAACACAAGGCAAATACTAATCAAAAGGTATTTGTATTAAATCTATATGAATCATCCTCAAGTTCTACACTTCCGACTTGAGGATGATGCTCCCAAGAAAAATATCTTTGACCTTGTGAATGACTTGGGGGCCTTCTTAACTACCAAACCTTCTACTTTTTGGGAAGAAAGTGAGGTAAGAGCTAAGGTTCGCAACTACTGCGTGAATGTTCTACATAATAATGATTCAGATACATTCATGCTTTGCTTAGGCCGTCTTCATCTCGGCTTGAATGTCACCTCCAAAGGGACTTGCCAGGAGAGGTTGGTTGGCATGCTAACCATATGAGACTCATCCTTCGAACTAGACTCTAAGTCAATGTGGATAGCGGGGGTACTCTTGTGAGGTGGAACAAAGCTCTTATTGGCTGGCCACCAGCAAGGAGGTCTTCCACTTCTAGAATTGCCTCCAGATCTGGCTCTTCCTCTACCTGGTGGGGGTCAAGTCATCCTACCCATATGTTCATATGGAGGAACAAACTATGGGTGGAATCCAACTTCAGGCTCTACTTCTTCTTTGATGTCCGATTCTCACTCACTTGTACTCTTATTTTCTTTTTCTTATTTATTTTCCTTTTCTTCTTCTTTTTCTTCCTTTTCTTTTTATTTTGTTTCTTTTTCTTTTGTTTTTGAACCTTCATCAAGGTTGAGAATAAACTTTTTAATTTTGAGGAAGATAGTAGGCTGCATCCTCATATATCTCGACCTCTCTAACTGAGAATGGCTTCAAGTCTCCTTTAGCACAATACTCGATTCCACTTCTTTGAAACTTGATGCACTAATGTAAAGAGGATGGAACCATGTTGTTTCCATGTATTCAAGGCCAATCAGACAAAGTAGTGAAGGATGTATCTGTATCAATTATGTAGAACTTATCTCTTATCTTCGAGTCATCTATCTCTAATGGCAACACTATGGAGCCTAAAGCCTTCTCGCCTTGCTCATTGAATCCTCTCAACATCATCTGATCTCCTCGGAGTTCAAAGATGTCAATCCTCAGGTAGGCAAGGGTCTTTAGACTCATAATATTCATTGATGTACCTGGATCAACTAACACCCCAGAGAGTCTGAATCTGCCCATGTCCGCTGTGATGTAGAGGGGATTATTTTTCTCAGTTGTCCCCAAAAGATGGTCTTCATCATTGAATGAAACTCCACAGGCTTCTTTCGAATAACATGCCTCCTCTCATGGTAATCAAGAGCTAAGCATATTTCTAGATCGAGAAGGACTTTGATCAATGACTCACTCATCTCTTTGGATAAGATAAGGGCATCATATATGCTTAGCTTCACTGGCAACTTTCTTAGGTGAGCGAGGACATTGTAGTCAACTCTGGGCTAGTCCTCCATAAGCATATCCATTGGTGGAGCATCTTATGGAGGGGCTTCTTGATCGCTAGAACCAATGACTTGCTTACCCTTATCCTGAGGTGCTGCCCTAGGAGGTAGAACTTTGCCACTATGAAGGTTTACTTTAGTGACTTCATGAGATGGTTTAGTGAAAAGTTCTACCTACTCATCTGGTTCACCTATAGCTTCTCCTATAAGATCATCAGAGTTAGAAGACTCCAAATCAATCTCAGTGGGCGAACCTGAATGATTTAAGAATATGTAATCTATTTCTTAATAAGAAGAAGAAGAGTGATCAAAAGTAGAGTTATTATTAATTAGACATACAGAGCTATATATAGGACTAAAATCAGATCATCGGTGACATAAATGTAAGTGGAATCAGCTCATTTCATTGATTTCTTAGATTTGGATGGAGGTATAAAATAGAAATCTAGTAAAGTAAGTAAAGTGAGGGATTTGGCACCCCCTCCAATGATACAATATGACTTCTAGAAGTAGAGCTGGCTGGAGGAACTATAGCTGCAACTGTGGGAGGAGTGTTGAAATCGACCGGTGTCATTTATCACTCGAATTGAGGGGGTATACCCCTCAATTGCACTTGATGGATAGATGGGATAGCTTCCAAAAATTCAACTAATTGGCCACTATCGAGTCATTGGAGGGTTCACCATCAGCTTCACTTGGCACGTCCTACTTGGAGGAAGTGGTGGCAGGAGTCTCAAGGCTTGATATGGAGAGATTGTGTGGGATTGATCTTTGCCTTTGCCCATGGGGTTCGACCATGAGAGGGAGTGGCTTGGTTTGTTTCCCTTGGTCCTTGGCAAGAGCTAGGATGGCTTAGGGTGGGCTAAGGTGGCCTAGGAGTTCCTCATTGGGATGTTTGATGGTTGTGATGGAAGAGTCAAAGGGGACTTTGGCTCTTACAAAAAGAATCCAATGCAAATGATCTTGTCTAATGGTCAATTCACTTGGGTTGTGTCCCACATGGACTTGGGCTGGTTTGGAGCTGACCTAGGGTCCATTTGGTTTAGGCTCACCAGGTTCCATAAGGTGGCTTTGGGTGATTTGGCTTCATATGGTCAAAATAGGCTCATTGGGGTTGGGTTGACCAAATGGTCAAATTGGGTAAATCCAACACTTGGGTTAGGTTCATATGATGATTTGGGATATTTTGGTTCAATTAATTTTGATCAATTTAGCTTAGGTTTGATTTTGACTCATTTGGATTCAAATAGGTAAAATGGTCTCAATTGACTAATTTGACCAATTTGACCAAATTGGGTTGGGTTAGATGTTGACTCAAGTTCAATTGGTTGATTGAAAGTAATTGTAGGTTTTGGTTTGGTTTAATTTGGATTTTAGCCAATTTGACCCTTTAGGATAATTTGGGCTAGGTTGGGTCAAGTTGACCAATTGGTCAAATTGGGCTCAATCATGGCTTTAGTCAAGTTCAATAAGTGATTTGGAATGAACTTGAGCCATTGGTTGAAATTAATTTGGATCAAATCATGATTTGACATTTTGGCTTTTAGCCTAATTTGGGTCAACTTAGGTTAAATGGCCAATTCAGCTTAGTTTAGCTCAAGTGAGGGTTTGGTCATGTTCAATCATTCATTATGAGTTGGTTTGAATCAATGGTTTCAATCAATTTGGTATATGGTGGGTTTCAGCTAGTTTGGGTTTCATTTGGACTAAATGTTGATTTGGTCAAAGGGATAGGTTGAATTGGTTTAACCCAATTCAAGATAATTGATTAACTTAGGATGATTGTTGATCATGATATGAGTTCCAATTGTAATGGTTTGAAGCTCATAGGATTTTTGGTTGTGGCTTGATAATTTCAAACTAAAATAAGGATAACTTGGGTTTGAAGTTGACTTGATTTGGTTTGATAATTATAGTTTGTGTTTATATTTGGAATAATGATTGAAGGAGTGATTGAATTATGAAGAGATCCATGGGTTTTGAGTTGATTTGGATATCATTTAGCCAAGTTCAAGAATTTGGCTAAAAGGGCTAAAATTGGGAATTTGAATTGATTTTGGTTTGGTTTTGGCCATTTGGATTTATATTTCATTTATATTTGTGAATATAAATGAATATATAAATGATTCATGAGAAAATCACTTGAGTTTGGAGTGATTTGGAAGAAAATTTGATCAAATTGAGGGATATGGGTCAAAAGGGCTTAATTAGGTAATTGATTTGGTTTGGTTTAGTTTGATATGATTTGAATGGTTTGAATTTCGAATTCATTTATATTTTTGAATATAAATGAAGGAATGATTGATTTATAAAGAAATCAATTGAGTTTGGGTTGATTTGAATTTGGTTAAGGCTAAGTCCATAAGATAAAATCAAAGGGCTTAGGAAAGGATTTGGATTTTTAATTTAATCATGGGTTTTAATCATTTGGAGTGGGATTGGATTTATGATCTTGGATTTGATTTTGAGGTTTGGTTTGGAAGAAGAAGCAAGGATTGGGTTTAAGGCTATAGGGTAGGCAAGTCTTCCTAAATCCCTAAGGCATAACTTATTCTTATGGCTAACTCTTCTAAGTCTCTAGGGTTAGGTTAAGTGTTCACCTAAGTAGAAGTATCTTAAGACTACAAAACTCTTAGTGTCTACAAGAGTCCTAGATCTATTATGAGGAAGTTGAGAGCTCACTCCAAAAGTGAGGTCAACACATATAATATAAGATGTTTGAGCATGTAGTGATGTGTTTTTGGATGTTATAAGATGTTTTGAAATGTTTTAGTATATTATGGTATTGTGCCTATAGTCTATATTAATATAAATCTTAAAATATTGATTTAATAAATCAGATGATGAAATTTGTTAAATTTGAAGTGGGTTGTAGTACCATGGTGTACTTGTAGTCTAAAAAGTAAGATTTTATGTTTAAAATAAATATTATATGTTGTAGCATAGTATAACACCATGTATCATAATATATTGTTCTACGCATTTTAGATTCTTTTAGTACTTTACAATCATGCAGTCAAGCCTACACTAGCATTATTTATAAAAATGTTGATTTAGACTTTTTAATGGTGGAATTTGGCCAAATTCATAATAGGTATAGCATGGCATCATAATATATTATTTCAATTTAAAATATGTAAGTGATACAACTAAAATATATAGTTTTATTATTTAGACTAATTTTATGATTTTTTATCTTAAGCAATCCCTTGTGATGCAATATATAATATAATATAATATAATATGTTATAGTGTATTATAATATAGGATGCCATAACATAGTGTAGCATCATGCATTATAGCATACTATTGTGTATTACTACTTATTGTTTAGCATATTTTAGTTTGTTATTGTATGATGTAGTAGAGTTAAATCGGTATAATTCATAAAATATTGATTTATTGGTTGAGATGATGAGATTTGGCCAAATTTAAAGTAAGCTTTAGGGAACATCATTGGGGGTGTGCTATGGTGTGTCATTTAATCAAAAGAATGGAATTTTGCATCCAAAATAAATGTTCATTTTTCAACCAAATTTTATAAATTATTTGCTTATAGTAATTTATTTTAAGCTATAATGTAAGATAATATATTATATGAAAGCATATTAAAATATAATGTACATAACAATATAACTTCACATATATATATATATATATATATATATATATATATATATGAATGTGGTAGTTTTACTAAATGTTTACATTTTTATGTTTTACTTTTGTTATAATCCGTTGGGTCAAAACTCACAAAAGTATTAATTTGAAGGTTGAGATGGAAGAATTTGGCAAATTCATGGCACACACCAAGAAACAACACCAAAATTATGCTATTTTGTACCATTTCTAATAGAAATATAACAATTTTACATCCAAAATGAACATTATTCATATTTTGTGAAACCTTTATTATTTGTTCTTTTTAAGTGATTCTAATGAGGTGTACTGTTAGATAATATATTATATTATATCAAATTATAATATAACATTGTGTGTTAATTCACACTATAATATGTTTAGCATGATATTGTATAGTTAGTTTGAGCTTGCACCATCACAAATCATAAAATGTTGATTACAATGTTAAGATGATATAATTTGAATGAATACATTGTTAGGCTTTTGGTTGAAGTATTAAAGGTGTCCATAAGAGAAGAAATAAGATTTGATGAGAATTCATGTCAAAGACATGGAGGGAGATCTGCTAGGGGATCGCACATGCATTGGACATGACATGTGATGGGTCTATGTCGAGGGCATAGAAGAAGAAAATATACTGGGGATTAGGTTTGAATTTGATTTGATTATATAATTTATGGAAATAAGATCCCCTGGGGATAGAAATCTATAATCCATCGGGGATTAAGATCAAATCAACTTTAATTTGTTTTGTTTTTTGATTGTGGAGTCATATTTGCTAGAGATCGTGGTTGAGTCCACTAGGGATGGGTGTATGATCCTTCAACTTGGGAAGCGAGTTGGGCTATCTCGGGGATTAGGATTTGAGTTTGATTTCATAGATTTTTTTGGGGATGTATCTACTGGGAATAAGAGTTTGGTTGGATTTCTTTGATTTAGATTCTATTTAGTGAGTTGATTTAATTTTTCTCCACTAAGGAGGTTGGTTTTGAATTTAATTTGTTTGTTTGACTTGTTTATATATGATTTGGGGGCTCCACTAGGGAGAAGGGTGTGATTTAACTCCATTAGGGGAAATTAGATTGGGTTTAATTTAATCTGAGTTAATATATGGACCCTGTCAGTGTATGATGGACCCACTGAGAAGGAGCTTTATCATCCTTGACCTACCTCAAGTTTACAAATCCAAAGGGATAGTATACCGATTATGGGGTAGAGCTATCCAACCTAAGGGGTTGCCTTTTGGTGTGCAATGGTTGTGCTAGGAAGAAGGCATAGCATAATTACATATTTCAAAGCGAGGAACAACTACTCGGGTGACCTATTGGATGCACAACAAATTGAACTTGACCTAGGGCAAATACTGAGTGAATGCCGCTGGGGACATATCTCAACTCAAAAGTAATCAGGAATAATTTTATCTTAATTTCATGTGATTTGATAAGGTTTGTTTGGTTTAGTTTGATTTTGAATTGAGGGCATATCCACTAGGGATGTGAGCTTGGTCAAATTTGATAGATTTAATTTATGGACCATATCAGTGTGCGATGGACCCACTGAGAAGGGGCTATATCGAACTTGTCCTATCTCAGATTTATAAATCCAAAGGGATAGTCTACTGGTCATGAGGTAGAGCTAGCCAACCTAAGGGGTTGCCTTTCGGTGTGCAATGACAGTTCTAGAAAGAAGGCGTAGCAGACTTACATCTTCTAAAGTAGGGAACAACCATTGGGGTGACCTATTGGTAGCACAATAAATTGAACCCGACTTAGGGGCGACTATTGAGTGAATGTCGTTGGGGACTTATATCAACTCAAGAGTAGTCAAGCGATTCCTATAGGGAGTTTTACTAACACTGCTCTAAAGATATGATATCTGCTTGGGGAAAGGTACCGCTAGGGGTGTCCTTCTAATCCACAAGTGAGTATATATTTTGTTTATATCTTTGCGTGGACCTTATTGGTGTGTGAGGGACCACACTGTGAAGGGGCTTTGTAGGCCTTGACCTACCTCAAATTTATTGGGCTAAAGGGAAATCTGCACATTCAGAGGATGTATTCTCTAACCACAGGGGTGGTTACTAGGAAAGCAAAACTGCCCAATCCTATCGTAACCTAGGTATTGTCTAAATGGGGTTGCAAAGGATGTGATCCAAATATAGTGCCCATAGGGGAGGTGCTGCTAGGGGCGTTATCCGGAGCCCTGAAAAAGAAAGCCTATAGGTTTACGGTGGCAAACTCAAGGAGAAAGCATAGCAGACTTACACCTGCCATGAGTGGTGTATCCTAAGGTGAGAGAACCAACCAACCTAAGGTGTATCCATTAGCATGAGTGGTGTATCTATCAGCATAGTGAGAATAGAAATAGCTATGCTGCTCGATAATATGCAATGATCAATTTGGAAAGCATGTAGGCTTACAACTTTCCAAGTGGAACTGATCATCAGGAAAGTTTGTCATTGATGGGACATATGCTATCTAACCTAGAGCAACTACTAAGCGGGAAGACCTGAGGAAGGACTGGGCCTAGAGTTGAAGCAGTCAGGAGGGAAGGAGCCACTAGGGGACTTATTCTAAACTTTAAATATACTCAGCCAAATCAGTGCATGAAGGCTAATCTAAAAAGAAAACATAGTAGACTCACATTCTCTTAAATGAAGCCAACATGAGGTAGCTTACTTGCCAACGCAATTAAGGCCTACCAAACTAACAAGGTGCTCATCGGTGTGAAATGGAAAAGTAAGGAAGGAAAGTGTAGTAGACTTACATCCTCCAAAACAAGAACACCATTGGGGTGTCACACTAGCAAGGTGGCATGTCAACCCAAGCTAGAGCAGCTACTGAGTGAGTGTTGTTGGCGTTAACTTAACTCAGAGTTTCCCGAGATAAAAGATATGTGTTTATTTTATATGTTTGTGTGTAGTTTGTGTTTGTGTTGTGTCGATGAAGGATAGGACGCCGCTCAGTTTCCTTACACCTACCCTAAATACATCGTGGTAGATTCACAAACAAGAATACTTTCAACATGAAAGAGATTGAATTTGAAATAAAATTTTCATTGATGTTAATTATTTTCAAATATGATTTATAATATTTTTTTAAGTAGAGCTTATTGATTGGAAGCATTGGGCACTCTCCCTTACGATTAATAAGCTGATAAGATCCTCCTTGGTAGGCCTTCTCTATGGCAAAAGGGCCTTCCCAAGTGGGTTCAAACTTGCATCCCATCTTCGACAACAACAATCTCCTTAGAACTAAAATAAGCTCTCTTTGAAAATCTCTAGGATGGACCAACTTATTATGAGCCTAAATCAATTTAGCTTTGTATAACTCAAGGTTTTGGCATGCTCGCAGGCGTCTCTCCACCAAACCTTTGAGCTCTTCTAACCACAACTTGGCATTCTGCTCTATTGTGATCTTGCTACCCACAACTATCCTTAGTGATGGGAGTTGGACTTCTAATGGTAGAATGGCTTTAGACCCATACACTAAGATGAAAGGAGTAGACTGAGTTGGAGTTCTATATGTGGTGCGGTAGGCACACAAGGCTTCAACTAACTGCTCATGCCACTGTCACTTGTTGTTGTCGTGTGTCTTCTTTAGTATTTAGATGAGAGTTTTATTGATGGCTTCAACTAAGTCAGTTTCCCTTACATAGTTGATGGTAGAATAGCTCCAATCTATGTTATGTCTCCAGGAAAAGTTGTTGATCTCGGTGCTCTTGAATGCAGTACCATTATCAGATATAATTCATTGAGGCACTCCGAACCTATATACAATATGGTTCCTAAAAATTTAGAGCACATCTTTGAGCTATGACCTCTCTGAGGAAATCACCTTCATTTGGAAAAGTTGCTAGCACCTAAGATGAAATTGATGACCCTTGTAAGAAGGAGGATCAATGGACCCACTATGTCACCCCACTCGAATGGCCATGAGGCTAATGTAGAATGTAGAATGTTGGGTGGTTTATGTAAGATCACTCCGTGTATTTGACATTGGTGGCATCTCCCAGCGGTGAATGCTAGTATCCCCTATGTTCATGATTTGATCATCGGGGAGATCATCACTAAGCGGAGAGTCAACAGGAAGTGGGTGTGCTGCTAAGAAATTTGTTAGCACTTGTCCTTTCACTACACAGAAGGGTATGAAGGTAATGTCAAACTATGAGAGGATCATGGACCATCGTGCCAACTATCTAGATAGCGTATGCCATGTTATGAGATACTATAGTGGATTGATCCTAGAGATTAAGTTCACCTTATGAGGAAGCATGTAGTGTCGTAGCTTTTAGGATGCAAAGATTAAAGCTAGGTAATGCTTCTCAATGGGTGGATAATTAATCTTAGAAGGGATTAGATGACGACTGAGGTAGTAGAGTGCATTTTCCTTCCCTTCATCATTTTCTTGGGCCAACAAAGCACCAAGGGAGTCATCTAACACAGTAGTGTACATGATGAGAGGCTTTCTTGGGATAGGGGCTGCTAGAACTGACGGCGTCATTAGGTAATGCTTGATGTCTTCAAAGGTATGCTCATACTTATCATCCCACTTAAACTTGGCATCCTTTTTTACAAGTGCTGAGAATGGCTGACATCTTCTTGATAGGTTGGATATAAAATGCCTTAGATACACCAACTACCCTTGGAAAGATTTGAGTTGAGTTAAACTTTTAGCAGGTGGCATTTCTAATATCACCTTGATCTTCTCCGGATTGATTTTGATTCCCTAGTTTTAGACAATAAACCCAAAAAATTTCCCCTAAGTTACTCGAATGCACATTTAGGTGGTTCTTTTGAGGTAAAATTGTCTTAACTATTCAAAACTACTCTCGTTGAGAGATGGTCTTCCTTTTCTCTACTTTTGACCACGAGATCATCGACATAGAACTCAACTTAATGATTAATGAGTTCATCAAAGATTCGAGTCATAGCCCTCGAGTATGTAGCACCAGCATTTTTAAGGCTGAAAGGCATGACCTTATAGCAATAGATTTCGATCGGGATTCTAAAAGTAGTGTTTTTTTCATCTTCAGGGTCCATCTTAATTTGAATATTATTTGAGATGAGGAAATGTACTTTCTTGAGAGGGAAGTCATTCATCTTTGGATAATCACTATGAGGATCAAGGACAATATCTTAAATTGGCCATCTTTTCTTACATGGAAAAGTAAGTAGGGTTTATTTTAATGGGTATTAATTTTTTTATGGAGGCAATCCCCGGTTGACATCTTGAAATGATATTCCTTAAGAATATGATTGACTTGATCATTATCTCAAAGATTTCAAAGATAGGACTATCATTGGTTATTTTTGAAATAAGTGGGATTGATCAAGAAGAGAGTTATTATCAAAGCCAAAAGAGAGATGAGTAGATTCTTCAATGTTGAAGCCTAGCAAACATCTAACCATCCTATGGTTCTTTATATTTTGAAATTGAAGAAGATTATATGTTTGAGTTGATTTTTATTAGAAATCTAGGATCTTCCAAAAACAATCATGGAAATGCAAGAGGTGAGATTTATTGTCAAATTTTGTTAAGTTTTATTTTTCATTTTAGAATTTTTATTTGAATATGGGTTCATATTTAATGCATAAATGGATTTGAAAATCAAAAAGAAGGAGGTGTGTTTTTTCATCAAAGGTAGACATTTTTCTCTATTGATGAGCCCTCCATAGAGAAGAATATATTTTATGCATGATGTAAATACAACATCCATAAGGGGTTTCTAAATCTTTATTATCTTGCTTTATGTCCTAAGATTTATGAGGTTATAGTTAATTTAATTTTGTTGATTAATTGAAAAAAAATTTATTTTTGATAAGAGTCTAATTACATCTAGGCAATTCACAACCATCAAAATTAAACTTCAAAAAATCATGCCATTTCTAATGAAAGCTAATAAAACATCAACAATTTTATAAATCTAGATAAAAGAATAAGAGGGATGTGGTAATCACAAGAAAAGATGGGTCTGATCATTGGTCAAATGAATATTATAATTAGAAGAAATTCATGTTTGGGGTTCTTCAATCTTCATTCTTCATTTCTTCCTCTTCATTTTCTTTTCTTTCTTCATTTCTTTTTTCCTTTATTTCTTTTTCATTTCTTTTTTTTGATTTGATTTGGATGTATTTGGTCATTCACTTGGTATATAAGACATGGTCTTATAATCAATGTTCATCCTAATTAATAAAATTCATCCCAAATCTTGCAAAATTTACATTAAAATGGGAAAAGATAAATTTTATACAAAATGATTAGAAACATACCACACAACTATTATATGAATATTTATTAACACATGGTAAAAGTCCATTCTTTATCATGCTTAGATAATCAATTTTGAAAAAGCATTTATTTTTTTATATTTAGCACAATATAAAACATCATTAGAAGATGATATCATAGAAAAATGCATAACATCATTAAAACATTACATCATAAAACAAAATTAGGATCTATGCACCACCTAACATAGAGCTAGAAATGGTGACTTACTAATGTGTTTGTGCCATTTAAGGAATGTGGATGTCTTAGCTACTTTTAAGGTTAGAATTTTCTAAGTATGATTTAATTTACAAGGTTTTTCATTTTAAGTGATTTAGTTGATTTTGTCAATTTTAGTTATTTGATTTTTGAAATGAACCTACACTTAATTACTAAATATTTGGAGAAGAAAAGAAAGAACTTCTCTTTCATTCTAAGTAATTTCTAAGGTTTCATTGATGATTTTTTCTTTATGGATGTTTTATTGTGTTTTTTAATTCCCTAATTTTAGATTTATTTTAAATAGATTCAATAAGAGGATTAAATTAATTAAGGTGAATTAATATCACAACACACAATTTTATTTTCTTTCCACCATATATACCATGCATAGATAAATTCTAAGCATACCTATACATGCATGCAAATTTCCCACCATGATGAGGAATGATAAGAGATATGATTAGGAAATTTGAATATTCCATGAATGCATGTTTTTTATTATGTGAAAAAGAGGATTCTTTATCCATTAACATAATGCACATTCACATGTAAAAGACATAAGTTATATTTTTTTTTTCTACACCAACATAAGATCAAGACCTACTTACTACTTACCTCACCCAGATGTCAAACTAATATACCACTTTTCTTAAATACAAATATACAAAAAAAACAAATGGATGAAAATCATGCAAAGGATTTTTTATTTGGTTGTATAATTTACATGTGTAAATGAGGATCCTTCTAAGTCATAACATAGAAATGCATGGAATAGATTTAAGCAAGATTGTGTTCTTTTAAATGAACTATTCAAATATTGTAAAGGGAAGAGAAGAAAACAACATCATCTTATGCTATAATCATGCAAGATTATAAGTATTTATAAGTAGCATCATTTCATTCATAACTTTTTTAATTTATAAGTTGGAAAATAATTTTGGTTTAATAGTGATAATAGCCATATATTCTTACTTTAGCCAAAACATGCAATTTGACATAAAGGAAACATAATATTTAATTGATTTTTGAAAGACATGAATGCATGATTTCATATCAAACAATATTTATATGCTTGGAAAGAAATAAATGATGTAAGCTTTCTTTATTCACCTAATTAATTCTAAAGACAATCCTATAAAATATGATTATTTAAAATTGAATCAAATTCTTTAAAGAGATTTTTTATTTTTTTATTGATTTGACTTGAAATGTGAAAAGGTTTCTACTAACCCATTTCTCCCATGTGTGAATTAGTTTAGCTTAATCTTTAGAACAATTAGGTTGATTTTATATTTTGTCTAGTTTGAATTAAGTCCATTAATTAGACACCACTTTAACATAATTAAGATATTAAACCAACATATGGTATAACCACATGGAATTTAAATCAAGAATAAGTAAATCAATGCAATTCTCACAATTATTTATTAATTAAGCTAAGGTTTAATTAAGTACTTTTATAACCTCTACACATGTAGTTTGACTATAATTTCCTTTTGAAATCTTAGTTATTGAACATAAGAATCTACCTAAGATTAATTGATTAAGTTCTAGAATGATTTGATTTTGGTTTATTAGCCATTTAATGAAGTGATTAAATCATTAATCAATTTACAAATTAATTAAGTCACAATTTCTTAAATTATTGATGCTTTAATGTGCTGGATATGATTAGGCTCTTGATAAAATAATTTTTTTGCCCAACTAATCACTCATAATTAAAAAAATTTAAACTCATAACCTATATAACCCAAGAAAAATATAACTAAAGATTTAACAATTTATGGTTGTATGTTTTCATGCATGCATATTCTTTCTCCCTTGAACATGAAGGATCTCCATTTACAATAATGGAATGCTTGATTGAGCATCATTTATGGTGGAGAACACCTTCATGATTTGACCATAACTATTTCATCATGCATTTAGCATAAGAAATCCAATTTCTGTCAAAATGATATGTCTAAATTAAAATAAAATCTGAAAATATTTTGCATCTAAAGATTAAGTCATATGCTCATAAAATTGCTTTAGTCTCTTAGAGTGTGTTTAGGACTTTAGTCTCTTTCAATTAAATAACTAAAACATCTTGCAATTCATAAGACCATAATATATGGTTTTTTAAATGTAGGAGGAGTTAGTGGTGATTAGTAGTTATAAGTTTAAAGTTGAATAATTTATTTCTCTTGAGGAGGTAAACCTTATGTCCACCATCATTTAGATTTAGGTCATGCTTTCTTACTAAAGCTCCAGATTTAGGATCGAGCTAAATAACCTAAACCTAAACCCTAAACCCTAAACTAAACCCTAACCTAACCCTCCCTACCTAAACACTAAAATCCTCTACCATAAACTCTAACAAACTCCTCCCCTAAACCTAACCCTATTAATCCACCTAATAAACCTCCCCCTAACTCCTAAACACCTCCCTATAAACTAAACCCCTAAACTCTAAACCCTTACCTAATAAACCCTAAAACCCCAAATCCTGACCCTCCCTACCCTCCCTAAACTCAAAAAACCTAAACTTTTAGAAATTTTAATAAAATAAATAAAACTTAAACCTAAATAAAATAAAATAAAATAATAACCTAAACTAACAACCTAAATGCAGAAAAGAAAGAAAAGATACAAAAATTATAATAAAACCTAAATATAAAAATAATGTAAACCTGAATAAAACCTAAATAAAATAATGTAAAATAAAATAAAATAAACCTAAAATAAATAAAAAATAAAATAAAATAAACATAAACCTAGCTAAAATAAATAAAACCTAAACCTAAACCAAAATAAACTAAACCTAAACCCTAAACTAAATAATAAATAAACTAAAATAAACCTAAACCTAAACTAAAATAAAAATTAAACCTAAAAGTTAAACCCTAAAACCTAAATAAAAACCTAAACCTAAACTATATAAAACCTAAAATAAATAAAAAAACCTAAACGAATAAATGATAAAATAAAATAAAATAAAACATAAACTAAAGCCTAAAACCAAACCTAAAAAATAATAAAATAAAACATAAAATAAGCTATAAATAAATGAATAAAACCTAAACAAAACTAAAAAATATAAAACCTAAATAAAATAAAATTAAACTAAAAAATTAAAATAAAATAAACCAATAAAATAAAATAAAACTAAATAAAACTAAACCTAAAAATAAACTAAAGAAAACCTAAAATAAATAATAAAAAAACCTCAACCAAACTAAAAAAAACCTAAACCTAAAATAATAAATAAACCTAAACCTAAACTAAGATAAACTAAACTAAAATAAATAAAACCTAAACTAAAATAAAATAAAATAAACTAAAATAAACCTAAACCTAAACTAAAAAATAATAAACCAAAATAAAACCTAAAACCTAAACCTAAAAAAATAAAATAAAAACTAATCCTAAACCTAAAATAAAAAATAAAACCAAACCTAAAAAATTAAAATAAAATAAAACTAAACTTAAAATAAACTTAAAAATTAACTAAAATAAAGAAACCTAAAATAAATAAACTAAACTAAATATAAAAATAAAATTAACCTAAATAAAAAATAATAATAAACTAAAATAAATAAAACAAACTAAATAAACTAAATTAACCTAAACCTATAAACTAAAAATAAAAAAATAAATAAATAAAAAAAAAACCTAAACCCTAAACCCTAAACCCAAACCTAAAAAACACTAAAACCTAAACCTTAAACCCTAAATCATAAAAAAATAAAAAACTAAACCCTAAACTACTCTAAAATAATAAAACCTAAAAACTAAACCAAAACCCTAAAACTAAAAAAAATAAAAACATAAAAAATAAACCTAAAATAAATAAAAATAAAATAAACCTAAACCTAAATAAAAAAAACCTAAAAATAAAAAAATAAAACTAAAAATATAAAATAAAAAAAACCTATAAAAAAATAAAACTAAAATAAAAAACTAAAAATATAAATAAACTAAATAAAATAAATAAACCTAAAATAAATAAAAAATAAATATAAAAAATAACTAATAACTAAAATAAAACTAATAATATAAACCTATAATAACAAACCCTAAACTCAAACCTAAACCCTAAGACCTACTAAAATAAATAAACCTAAAACCTAAACCCAAAAAAAAACACAAACCCTAAACAGAAAACAAAAACTAAACCCTAAACTGTAACCAATAAAAACCCCTAAACCTAAAAAAAATAAATAAATAAATAAATAAACCTAAAAAATAAATAAAAAACTTAAACTAATAAAAAATAAAATAAAATAAAACCTAAGCTAAAACCTAAAATAAACCTAAAAAACTTAAATATAATAAAAATAAAAACTAAACTAAAATAAATTAAACAAAACCTAAACTAAACTAAAAAAAAATATAATGAACCTAAAATAAAAATAAAATAAAATAAAAAATTAAACAAAAAATATAAAATAAACCTAAAATAAAATAAAATAAAACTAAACAAAACATAAACCTAAAAATAAACTAAAAAATAAATTAAAATAAAACCTAAACCCTAAACTAAAAAAAACATAAACCTAAAATAAACAAAATAAAATGTACCTAAACAAAATAAACTTAACTAAATAAATAAAACCTAAACTAAACCTAAAATAAACTAAACCTAAACCCTAAACTAAATAAAATAAAATAAATTAAAATAACCTAAACCTAAACCAAAAATAAAACATAAAAAAAACCTAAAATAAAAAACTTAAAACCTAAACCTAAAATAAAATAAATAATTTAAACCTAAAATAAAAATAAAACCTAAACCTAAAATAAAATAATAAAACTAAACAAAATAAACATAAAAATAAAATAACCTAAAATAAAACCTATTAAATAAAATAACATAAAATAAATAAACCATAAAATATAAACCTAAAATAAATAAATAAAACTAAAAATAAAAAATAAACTAAATAAACTAAACCTAAATTTAAAAAAAAACCTAAACTAAACCCTAAATCCTAAACCCTAAACTAAACCTAAATAAACTAATAAAACTAAACCTAAACCCTACCAAAATAATCCTAAACCCTAAAATAAACCTAAAACCTAAAGTATCAAAAACAAAAAAAACTAAACTACAAAACCTAAACTAAAATAAACCTAGACCCTAACTAAACCTAAAAACCCTAAAATAAAAAAAAAAAACTAAACCTAAAAAAATATAAACTTAAACTAAACTAAATAAAACCTAAAAATAAATAAATAAAATAAACCTAAAATATAATAAATAAAATAAAATCAAACTAAAATAAACCTAAACCTAAACTAAAAATAAAATAATAAAAATAAAAATAAACAAAAATAAAATAAAGAAAAACTTAATCTAAACTAAAAAAATAAAATAAACATAAGAATAAAAAACCTTAATAAAATAAAATAAACATAAAATAAAATAAAATAAACCTAAAAAATAAAAAATAAAACTAAATAAAACCTAAACTTAAAAAAAATAAACTAAATAAATTTAAAAAAAAAACTTAAACCCTAAATAAAGAAAAAACACAAAAATAAAATAAAATAAAAATTAAAATAAATTAAATAAACCTAAACAAAAATAAAATAAACTAAAATAAATAAAACCAAAACCTAAACTAAACAAAATAAAATAAACTAAAATAGGCCTAAACTAAAATAAAACCTAAAAATAAACCTAAAATAAAACCTAAACCAAAAAAAATAAAATAAAAATGTAAAACTAAATAAATATAAAATAAACTAAAAAACTATAAAATAAAAAATAAAATCAAAAAACCTAAACCTAAAAAAATAAACTAAAATAAAAAACTAAACTAAATAATAAACCTAAATAAAATAAAACTAAATAAAAAAATAAACATAGATAAAATAAAAATAAAATAAATCTAATAAATTTAAAATAAATTAAATAACCTAAACCTATTTGAAAATTTTTTCTTTTAAAAAAACCCTAAACCTAAAACCTAAACCCTAAACCATAAATCCTAAATCTTAAACCCTAAACCTAAACTACCTAACTCTAAACTAAACCTAACCTAAACCCAAAATAAAAAAAAAAAACTAAAACCTAAACCTAAACCCTAAACCCCAAAACCTACCACACACTAACTAAAACTAACCCCACCTAAATAACACTATAAACTAAATTATAAATAAACTAAATCATAAACCCAATAAACTAAAACCATAAAACTCTAAACCCTAAAAAAACCTAAAACCTAAACCTAAATAAAACCTAAAATAAATAAACCTAAATCTAAATAAAATAATAAAATATAAAATAAAACCTAAACTAAAATCAACTTAAACATAAAAAAATAAAATAAAGTAAAATAAAAAAATAAATAAAATAAAATAAGAAAACCTAAACCAAACTAAAAGTAAAATAAATCTAAGAATAAAACCATAATAAAATAAAAATAAATAAAATAAAATAAAATAAATAAATAAATAAATAAAACCAAAACTTAAACTTAGGAATAAACCTAAAATAAATAAAAATAAAACCATAACCTAAACTAAAAAAAACCTAAACCTAAATTAAAAATAAAATAAATATAATAAAATAAACAAAATTAAAATAAACTAAACTAAACAAAATAAATAAACCTAAACCAAAACCTAAAATAAAATAAACCTAAATCTAAACCTAAAACAAAATAGAATAAAATAAACTAAAATAAAATTAAACCTAAACTAAAAAAATAAAACTTTAAAACCAAAAAAACTTAAAATAAAAAATGAAACTCTACTAAAAACTAAACATAAACCCAAACCAAAAATAAACTAAAATAAAAAAAAACTAAAATAAATAAACTAAAAATAAATAAAAAGAAAAAAATAAACATAAATAAAAATAAAGAATAAAATAAACTAAGATAAATAAAATAAACTAAATAAACCTAAGCTAAGTTTAATAAATTTAAAAAAAAACCTAAACCTTCAATCCAAACCTAAATAAAACCCTAAACCTAAAACTAACATTAAACCTAAACCCTAAACCTAACTAAACCCTAAATCATACCTAATAAACCCTAAACCTAAACCTAAATAAATCCTAAACCTAAAACCTAAAAGCATAAACCCTAAACCATAAACTAAAACCTTAAACCCTAAAAACTAAACCCTAAACTAAACCCTAAACCTAAAACCCTAACCACCTAAATGCTAGACCCCAAACTAAAACCTAAACCTAAAGTAACTAAATAAATTTAAAAATAAAACTAAACCTAAAACCTAATAAACTAAACCTAAGCCTAAACTTTAGAATGGGTAAAACCGACATGAACATCACCTCAATAAAACTAGATTTGGTGATGAAGGTGAAGTCAAATCTAGGGGATCTAAGGTGGTGGTAGTGTGGTTATGGAGGAGGGAGGAGCGAAAGGTTATACATGGTGGTGGTGGAAAATCCTGGTGGTTTTGATGGGAACTAGAGAAACTAAAGAATGATCGATCCAGTTGTTTAAACTATGTCTTTATAAAAGAAGGTTCTACTTATCTAGTCTTTGATTTTCTCTATGTGCTCATTTTATCTATGTCATGTATGTCCTAAAACTTAGTGTGTTACTTGTTTGATGAAATAGATTATGAAAAATGAATCTGAATCTTTAAAAGAAAAAAACCCTAAACCTAAACTAAAACCAGAAACTTAGACCTAAAACCTAAATCCTAAACCCTAAAACCCCAAAACCCTAAATCCTAAACCCTAAAACCCTAAACCCTAAACCCTAAAACCTAAACCCAAAACCATAAACCCTAAATCCTAAACCCTACACCCCAAACCTTAAACCCTAAACCCTAAACCCTTAACTAATACTAAACCCTAAACCCTAAACTCTAAACTCTAAAACCTAAAACCTAAACCTAAACTAAAATAAAAAATAAATAAATCAAAACCTAAACAAATTAAAAATAAAATAAAATAAAATAGAAACTAAACTAAAAACCTAAACTTAAACCTAAAAAGAAAATAAAAAAAATAAAATTAAATAAAATAAAATAAAATAATAAATAAAACTTAAAACTAATCTAAAATAAAAATAAAATAAAATAAAAACTAAACCTAAAAAATAGACCGAAAAAAACCTAAACCCTAAACAAAAAAGTAAACTTAAAATAAAAATAAAATAAACCTAAACTTAAACTAAAATAAATAAATCCTAAACCTAAACCCTAAATAAAATAAAATAAACTAAAAATAGACCTAAACCTAAAGTAAATAAAACCTAAACCTAAAGTAAATAAAATAAACCTAAACCTAAAATAAAATAAACCTAAACCTAAACATAAAAATAAACTAAAATAAAATACTAAATAAAATAAAAATAAAATAAACCAAAATAAAAATAAAAATAAAATAATAAAATAAAATAAAATAAACAAAATAAAATAAACCTAAACCAATTAGTTTACTTAATTTAAAAAAATTTAAAAAATTAAAATTTAAATAAATTTAAAAAAACCTAAAATTAATAAATGAACCTAAACCTACAACTAAATTGTAAGCCTTCTTAAAAAACCTAAACCCTAAACCCTAAACCCTAAACCCAAAACCCTAAACCTAAACCCTAACCTGAAAAACACTATACTAACCCCACCCTAAACCATAAACCCTAAACCCTAAAAAAATAAAAAACCTAAACCTAAAATAAATAAAACCTAAAAAAATAAAATAAATAAAAAACCTAAACCTAAATAAAATAAAAAATAAAATAAAATAAAACCTAAACTAAAAGCAAAGCCTAAACCTAAACATAAAATAAAACTAAATTAAATAAAAAAAATTAAACTAAAATAAAATAAATAAAACCAAAACTAAACTAAAAAAAATAAAATTACCTAAAATAAAAAAAAACATAATGAAAATAAAAAAACATAAAATAAATAAAATAAACCTAAAATAATAAAATAAAAAACAAAATAAACCTAAACCTAAAAATAAACCTAAAATAAATAAAGAAAACCTAACCCTAATCTAAAAATAAATAACCTAAACCAAATTAAATAAAATAAAATAAACCTAAACCTAAACTAAAATAAACTAAATTATAATAAATAAAACATTAATCTAAACCTAAAATAAACTACCAACCTAAACTAAATAAAATAAAATTAACTAAAATAAACCAAAACATAATCTAAAAAAAATAAAACTTAAGAATAAACCAAAATGAAAACCTAAACTTAAACCTAAAAAAAAAATAAAATAAAATAAAACATAAACCTAATAAATAAAATAAAAAAAAAACTAAACTAAAAAATAAATAAACCTAAACCTAAAAAATAAACTAAAATAAAAAATCTAAAATGAAAACCTAAAACCTAAACCTAAAAAATAAAATAAAACCTAAAAGTATGCAAAAATAAAACCTAAACTAAAAATTAAATAAAAATAAAAAAATAAAATAAACATAAACTACTAAACCTAAAAAAATAAACTAAAATAAATAAATAAAATATAAACTACTAAATAAAAATAAAAAAATAAATAAACTCAAATAAATAAAATAAATAAATACTAAAATAAACTCATTTCTAATTTTTTTTAAAAACAACCCTACCCTAAACCTTAAACCTAAATTAAACCCTAATAATCCTAAACCCTAAATCTAATACCCTAATCCTAAAATCCTAAAATCCTAAAAAATAACTAAACCCTAAACCCTAACCCTAAACTCTAAACCCTAAATGTTTAAAACCCTAAGCCCTGCTCTAAACTAACCTAAACCTATGACCCTAAATAAATGCTAAAGCCTAAACCCAAAACCCTAAACTAACCCTAAACCTTAAACTAACCCTAAACCCTAAACCTTGAATAAAGGTGTCATTAAGTAGATCTAAAGAATGACCCAATCCTAACATAGTTAAGTAGCTAAAGAAAATGTCTTCAAGAGACTTTCCTTGATTAGGATTTGAATACCCTAAACCCAAATAAATCATAAAAAATTTATTTAATAAATCAATGATGAAATTTGTTAAATTTGAAGTGGGAATTAGGTTTTAGTACCAAAGGTGTGCTATACTTGTAGTCTAAAAAGTAAGATTTTATGTTCAAAATAAATATTATATGTTGTAACATAGTATAACATCATATAATATATTGTTACACATTTTAAATTCTTTTAGTATTTTACAATCATATGCAATTTTACACTAGCATTATTTATAAAATGTTGATTTAGACTTTAAAATGGTGGAATTTGATTCAAAATAGGTAGAGCATGGCATCATAATATATTATTTCAATTTAAAATATATGTATATGACCAAAATATATAGTTTTTTTATTGTTTAGACTAATTTTATGATTTTTTTATCTTAAGCAATCCCTTATAATGTGATATGCAATATAATATAATCTGATATGTTATAGTATATTATAATATAGGATGCCATAACATAGAGTAGCATCATGCATTATAGCATACTATTGTGTATTACTACTTGTTGTTTAGGATATTTTAGTTTATTTTAGAATGATGTAGTAGAGTTTGTATTGGTATAATTCATAAAATATTGATTTATAGGTTTGAGATGATGGGATTTGGCCAAATTTAAGGTAAGTTTAGGGAACATCATTAGTGTGCTATGGTGTGTCATTTAATCAAAAGAATGGAATTTTGCATCCAAAATAAATGTTCATTTTTCAACCAAATTTTATAAATTTTTTGCTTAAAGTGATTCATTTTAAGTGTAATGTATGATAATATATTATATGAAAGCATACTAAAATATAATGTACATAATATAACTTCACATATATATGAATGTGGTGGTGTGTTACTAAATGTTATTGTACATTTTAGTATGTTTTACTTTTGTTATAATACATTAGGTCAAAAACTCACAAAAATGTTAATTTGAAGGTTGAGATGGAAGAATTTGGCCAAATTCATGGCACACACCAAGAAGCAACACTAAAATTATGCTATTTTGTACCATTTCTAATAGAAAAATAAATTTTACATCCAAAATGAACATTATTTATATTTTGAGAAAATTTTGTTATTTGTTCCTTTTAAGTGATCCTAATGAGGTGTAATGTTAGACAAGATAATATATTATAACAAATTATAATATAACATCATATATTATAATATAATATAGTGTGTTAATTCACACTTTAATATGTTTAGCATAATATTGTATAGTTAGTTTGACCTTGCACCATTACAAATCATAAAATGTTGATTATAATGTTAGGATGATGTAATTTGAATGAATACATTGTTAGGCTTTTTTTGAAAGTATTAAAATGTGCATCGAGAAGAAAATAAGATTTGATGAGAATTCCATGTCAAGCACATGGAGGGAGATCGCTAGGGATCACACATGCATTGGACATGACATGTGAGGGTCTATGTTAGGGTATAGATGAAGAAAATCTGCTAGGGATAAAGTTTGAATTTGATTTGAATTATATGATTTATGGAAAGAAGATCCATTGGGGATAGGAATCTATAATCCACCAAGGATTAAGATTGAATCAACTTTAATTTTTTTTTGTTTTAATAGATGTGGAGGCATATTTACTAGAGATATGGGCTCGAGTCTACTGGGGATCGGAATATGAACCTTCCACTAGGGAAGCGGTTTCTATCCACGGGATTGGGATTTGAGTTTGATTTGATAGATTTATTTGGGGATGTATCCAGGATAAGAGTTTAGTTGGATTTCTTTGAATTAGTCTCTATTTGGAGTTGGTTTAATTTGGCTCCACTAGGAGGTTGGTTTTGAATTTGATTTGTTTGCTTGACTTGTTTATATATGATTTTGGGCTCCACTAGGAGAAGGGCGATTTAACTCCCGAAAATTGATTGGTTTAATTTAATGAGTTAATGTATGGACCTGTTGGTGCGATGGACACTAAGAAGGGGCTATATTACGACCTACTTGACAAATCTAAAGGGATAGTCTACTGGTTGTGGGGTAGAGCTAGCCAACCTAAGGGGTTTCCTTCCAGAGAGCAATGATTATGCTAGAAGAAGGCATAGTAGACTTAAATCTTCCAAAGCGAGGAACAACCACTAGGGTAACCTTTTGGATGCACAACCAATCAAACCTGACCTAGAGTGACTACTATGTGAATGTTGCTGGGACTTATATCAACTCAAAAGTTGTTAGGATTAATTTTATTTTAATTTCATCTGATTTCATATGGTTTGTTTGGTTGAGTTTGATTTTAAATTGAGGGAAAATTCACTAGAGATGTGAGCTCGATCAAATTTAATAGATTTAATTTGTGGACCATGTTGGCGTGCGATGGACATGTCCTATCTCTGATTTACAAATCCAAATGGATAGTCTACTGGCCATGGGGTAGAGCTAGCCAACCTAAGCAGTTTCATTTCAGTGTGCAATGGTTGTGCTAGGAAGAAGGCACAGCAGACTTACATCTACTAAAGCAAGGAACAACCATTGGGGTGACGTGTTGGTAGCACAACAAATTGAACCTAACTTAGTGGCGACTACCGAGTGAATGCCACTACGGACATATATCAACTCAAGTGTAGTCAGGTGATTCATATAGGAATTTTCTTGACACTACCCTAATGATAGGATACACGGGAAAAGGTACCCTGGGTGTCCTCCTAATCCACAAGTGAATATATATTTTGTTTATATGTTTATGGACCTTATTGGTGCGAGGACACGAGAATGGGCTATGTCATTTGACATGTCTCAAATTTATTAGACCAAGGGAGAATTTGCATCCATCAGATGGATTCTCCAACCATGGGGTGGTTAATAGGAAAGGGAACTGTCTGTCGATAGTAACGTAGGTCTAAATGGGGTCACAAAGGATTCCAAATGTAGTGCCCACATGGGAGGTCGCTTGCATTATCTGAGGCCGAAGAGAAAGCCCATAGGTGTAGGTGGCCAACTCAAGGAGAAAGCATAACAAACTTACATCTGAGTACATAAGGTGCAGAACTAACCAACCTAAGGTGTATCCATTAGCATGTGTGGTGTATTCATTAGTATAGTGAGAACCAACCAACCTAAGGTGCCTGTCAATGTGTAACAATCAATTTGGAAAGAAAGCGTGTAGGCTTACAACTTCCCAAGTGGAAGATCATCGGGATAGTCTATCATCGGTGGGACAGATGCTATCTGACCTAGAGCAAGTACTGAGCGGGGAGCCCTGAGGAAGGGCTAGACTCAGACTTGAAGCATCAGGAAGGAAGGAGCCACTAGGAGACTTATCCTACACCTCAAATATACTCAACCCAGTTAGTTCATGAAGGCTAATCCAAGAAGAAGGCATAGCAGACTCACATCCTCTTAAACGAAGCCAACATGAGGTAGCTTACCGGCCATGCAGTAAGGCCTACCAAACTAACAAGGCTCATCAAGTGGCCAAAGCAAGGAAAGTGTAGCTGGCTTACATCCTCCAAAGCAAGAAGACTACTGGGGTGACATACTTGTAGGGTAGTCACTAACCTAGAGCCCTAGTTCTACGGTGTTATCTTCGAGTAGGATAAAAGATATGTGTTCGTTTTATATGTTTGTGTCTAGTTTGTGTTTATGTTGTGTCGATGAAGGATAAGACATCGCTCGAGTTCCTTAGACCTACCCTAAACACATCATGGTGGATTCGCAAACAAGAATACTTCCAACATGGAAGAGATTGAATTTGAAATGGAATTAAACTAAACCTAAACCCTAAACCCTAAACCCTAAAAAGCTAAAAACCTAAACATAAACTAAATAAAACCTAAAAATAAAACAAATAAAAAACCTAAACTGAAATAAAATGAAAAAATAAAATAAAATAAAAACATAAACTAAAACCTAAACCTAAACCTAAACTTAAAAAAGAAAATAAAATAAAAATAAAAACTAAGCTAAAATAAAATGAATAAAAACCTAAACAAAACTAAAAAAAATAAAAAACCTAACTAAAATAAAAACTAAACCAAAATTAAAATAAAATAAACCTAATATAAAATAATAATAAAACTAAATAAAACCTAAACCTAAAATAAACTAAAATTAAAACCTAAATAAATAAAAAAACCTCAACCCTCATTAAAATAAACCTAAACCTAAAATAATAATAAAATAAACTAAACCTAAACTAGATAAAATTAAAAAAAAATAAACTAAACCTAAACCTAAAATAAATTAAAAACCTAAACCTAAACTAAATAGAATAAAATAAACCTAAAATAAACCTAAACCTAAACTAAAAAATAATACCTAAAAATAAACCAAAAATAAAAACCTAAACCTAAAAAGATAAAATAAAAATATGAACCTAAACCTAAAAATAAAAAATAAAACTAAAACCTAAAAATTAAAATAAAATTAAAACTAAAATAAAAAAAAAACCTAAACCTAAACCTAAAAAATAAACTAAAATAAATAAACTAAACTAAGTAAAAATAAAAATAAACCAAAATAAAAAAATAATAACAAACTAAAAGAAATAAAAAATGGACTAAATAAAATAAATAAACCTAAACCTAGTTTACTTAACTTAATAAAATAAAAAAAAATAATAAAATAAAACCCTAAACCCTAACAACTAATCCCTAAAACCCTAAACCTAAACTAAAATCTAAACCCTAAACCTATAAACCCTAAATCTAATTTAAAAGCCTACCCCTAAAACCTAAACCCTAAACCTAAAACCAAAAAACCTAAACATAAAAAATAAACCTAAAATAAAAAAATAAAAAAAAACCTTAAAATATAAAATAAATAATATAAAACCTAAACTAAACTACTAAACCTAAAAATAAAAAATAAAAAAAAAAAAACTAAAATAATTAAAAACCTAAACTAAACTAAAATATAATGAACCTAAAAAAAAAAATAAAATAAAACTAAATGTAAAATAAAATATAAATAAAAATAAAATAAAATAAAACTAAAAACATAAACCTAAAATAAATAAAATAAATTAAAATAAAACCTAAACCCTAAAATAAAAAAAACATAAAAAATAAAATAAAATATACCTAAACTAAATAAACTAAAATAAATAAACCTAAATAAACTAAACCTAAACCTAAAATAAAATAAAATAAATTAAAAATAAACCTAAACCTAAACTAAAAATAAAACATAAAATAAACCTAAAATAAAACCTAAAACCTAAACCTAAAAAATAAAATAAAAAAAAATAAAACCTAAAAAAAAAAATAAAATAACAAAACTAAACTAAAAAAACATAAACATAAACCTAAACCTAAAAATAATAAAATCAAAAACTAACTAAAATAAATAAACCTAAAATAAATAAAACCAAACTAAATAAAAAATAAAAATAAACCTAAATAAAATAAAAAAAATAAAATAAAATAAAATAAATAAAAAATAAACTAAATAAACTAAACCTCTTGGTTTTAATTTTTTTTAAAACTAAACCCTAAACTCCAACCCTAAACCCCAACTAACCCTAAACCATAAACTTATAAAAAACTTAACCCAATCCTAAACCTAAATCCCCTAAACCTTAAACCCTAAATCATAAACCACCACTACCCTAAACCCTAAACCCTAAAACCCTAAACCCTAAACCCTAAACCACTAAAAAATCTAAAACCTAAACTTAAACTAAATAAAACCTAAAATAAAATAAATAAAACCTAAACCAAATATATAATAAAAATAAGATAAAATAAAACCTTAACTAACTCCTAAAAAGTAAGATAAAATAAAAAATAAAATAAAATAAAATAAAGAAAACTAAACTAAACTAAATAAAATAAAATAAAGAATAAAACCTTAATAAAATAAAACTAAATGTAAAATAAAAAATAAAATAAACCTAAAATATAAATAAAAAAAATAAAAAACCTAAACCTAAAAAAAAACCTAAAATAAATATTAAAACATAAACCCTAAACTAAGAAAACCTATAAATAAAATAAAATAAAAAAATTAAAACAAATTTAAAACATAAACTAAACCAAAATAAACTAAAACTAAATAAATAAAAAATAAACTAAACCTAAACTAAAATAAACCTAAAATAAACCTAAAATAAAACCTAAACCTAAAATATAACATAAAATGTAAACCTAAAGCTAAAATAAAAAAATAAAACCTAAACCTAAAATAAAATAAAATAAAATCAACAAAAAAATAAACCTAAACCTAAACCTAAAAAAAATAAAAATAAAATATTTAAAATAAACTAAATAAAATTGGTTTACTTTTTTTTTTTTTTAAAACCCTAAACCTAAACCCTAAACCTAAACCTAAATCCTAAACCCTAAACTTTAACTAACCCTAAACTAAACCCTAAACCTACTATCCCCAACCCTAAACCCTAAACCACCCTAACTAAACCTAAACTCTAAACCACTCTAAACCTTACCCTCAAACCCTAAATCTAAACCAACCTTAAAATAACCAAAAAACACTAAATCCTAAACCCTAAACCCTAAAAACCAAAAAAACTAAAACCTAAATTGAATAAAACCTTAATAAATAAATAAATAAACCTAAAACTAAATAAAATAAAAAATAAAATAAAATAAAAACCTAAACTAAAACCTAAACCTAAACCTAAAAAAAATAAAGTAAAAAATAAAAATAAACTAAAATAAATAAAGAAAAATATAAACCAAACTAAAAAATAAAATAAACCTAAGAATAAAAAACTTTAAATAAATAAAAAAATTGTAAAATAAAAATAAAATAAACCTAAAATAAAATAAAATAAAAACTAAATATAACTTAAACTTAAAGAATAAACCTAAAAATAAATAAAAATAAAACCAAAACCATAAACTAAAATAAAACATAACCCTAAAATAAAAATAAAAAAATAAAATAAAATAAATAAAATAAAATAAACCTAAACCTAAACTAAAAAAAACTAAACAAAAATAAATAAAACCTAAGCCTAAACTTAAAAAAAAACTAAACCTAAATCTACACCTAAACTAAATAAAATAAAATAATCTAAAAATAAACCTAAACCTAAACTAAAAAATAAAACTTAAAAATAAACCTAAAACTTAAACTCAATAAATAAAATAAAAATGAAACTCTACTAAAAAATAAACTTAAACCTAAACCTAAACCTAAACCAAAAAAATAAACCAAAATAAAAAACTAAAACTAAAATAAATAAACTAAACTAAATAAAAATAAAAAATAAACATAAATTAAATTACATAAAAAATAAACTAAATAAACCTAAACTTAACAGTCTACTTAATTTAAAAAAAAATCCTAAACCCTACACCCTAAACCCTAAAACTTACCTAAACCCAAAACCTAAAACCTACAACCCTAAACCCTAAAAAACCCTAAACCCTAAACCCTAAACCCTAAACCCTAGACCCCAAGCCACAAACCTAAACCTAAACCTAAAGTAACAAAATAAAATAAAAAATAAACATAAACCCTAAAACCTAATAAACCTAAACCTAAACCTAAACTCTAAGAATGGACAAAACCTGAAATAAGAATATCATCGCCAACCGTAAGATTGAGATGGAGATGAAGTCAGAGTCAATGGTTATCGTAGTGGTGGTGGGGGATCTGGAGGTCTTGGTGGATATGGTGGTGGTGGTTAGAGCAGTGGTGGTTTTGGAGGCGGGAGGAGTGACAGAGGTTACAGCCATGGTGGTGGCGGAGGGTAAGATCGAGGATGTGATGGTGGATCCCGGTACTCGAGAGGCTGGGGTGCTTTTGATGGGAACTAGAGAAACTAAAGATCTACCGATCTGATTTGTTGTTTATGGAACTGTGTCTTTATAGTAAAGATGGTTCTACTTTTCTAAAGTCTTTGATTTGCTCTATGCGTGCTCATTTTTGATCTATGTCATCCTGTATGTCTTAGAAAACTTAGTGTGTTACTTGGTTAATGAAATTAAAATGAAGAAATATTAAATCAAAATTTGTTCTCTTTTAAAAAAAACCGAAAACCCTAAACCCTAAACTAAACCAAAAACTTAGACCTAAAACATAAACCCAAAACCCTAAACACTAAACCCTAAACCCAAAAAACACCAAATCCTAAAACCTAAACTCTAAAACCCTAAACCCTAAACCCTAAAACCTAAACCTTAAACCCTAAATCCTAAATCCCAAACCCTAAATCCTACACCCCAACCCTTAAACCCTAAACCCTAAACCCTATTCTCTAAAAAGCTAAAAACCTAAACCTAAATTAAATAAAACCTAAAATTAAAATAAATAAAAGAACCTAAACAAAAATAAAATAAAATAATAACTTAAACCAAAACCTAAACCTAAAAAGAAAATAAAATAAAAAATTAAAATTAAAATAAAATAAAATAAATAAAAACCTAAACGAAACTAAAAAATAGAAAAACTTAAATAAAATAAAAAAAGAACCTAAAATAAAAATAAATTAAACCAAAAATAAAACAAAAGAATAAGTGAATAAAATCCTAAACCTAAAAATAAATAAAAAATAAAACCTAAACCCTAAATAAAAAGAAAAAATTAAACTTAAAATAAAAATAAAATAAACCTAAACCTAAATTAAAATAAACTAAACTAAAATAAATAATTCCTAAACCTAAACCCAAAATAAAATAAAATAAACTAAAGATAAACTTAAACCTAAACTAAAAAATAAAACCTAAAGTCAAAACTAAAATAAAAACCTAAAACCTAAACCTAAGAAAAAAAAATAAAAACCTAAACCTAAAGCTAAAAATAAAAAATAAAACCTAAACCTAAAAATTAAAATAAACTTAAACCAAAAAAATCAAAAAAATAAACCTAAACCCATAAAATAAAATAAAAATAAACCTAAACCTAAACTTAGAAAATAAATTAAAATAAAAAACCTAAACTAAAATAAATACACTAAACAAAAGAAAAATAAAAAAGACCTAAATAAAAATAAAAAATAAAATAAACTAAAATAAAAAAATAAACTAAATAAATAAAATAAACCTAAACGTACTAGTTTACTTAACTTTAAAAAATAAAAAAATTTAAAAAACCCTAACCCTAAAATTAACCCTAAACCCTGTACCCTAAACTCACAACCCTAAACCATAAGCCATATACCTTAAAACCCTAAACCATAAACCCTAAACCCTAAACACTAAACCCTTAAATTCTAAACCTTAAACCATAAACCCTAAAACCTACAATGCCAAACACTATACCCTAAACCCCAAACCCTAAACCTTAAACTCTAAGCCCTAAAAACCAAAAAACCTAAACCTAAACTAAATAAAACCTAAAAATAAAATAAATAAAAAATCAAAACCTCAATAAAATAAAATAATAAAATATTATAAAAACCTAAACTAAAAGCTAAGCCTAAACCTAAATCTAAAAATAAAATAAAATTAAGAAAAAAATTAAACTAAAATAAAAAAAATAAAAAAAAAACTAAACTAAAAAAAATATACCTAAAAATAAAAAATAGAAATAAAAAAAAACTAAACATAAAATAAAAATAAAATAAACCTAAAATAAAATAAAATAATAATAAAATATAAACCTAAACCTAAAAAATAAACCTAAAAATAAATAAAAAATAAAACCTAAACCCTAAACTAAAAAATAAATAACCTAAACCAAAAATAAATAAAATAAAATAAACTTAAACCTAAACTAAAATAAACTAAACTAAAATAAATAAAACCTTAACCTAAACCTAAAATAAACTAAACCAAAACCCTAAACTAAATAAAATAAAATTAACTAAAAATAAACCTAAATGTAATCTAAAAAAAGAAAATGTAAAAATAAACCTAAAACCTAAACCTAAAAAAATAAAATAAAAACCTAAACCTAAACCTAAAAATAAAAAATAAAACCTAAACCTAATAAATAAAATAAAAATAAAACTAACCTAAACCTAAACCTAAACCTAAACTAAAATAACAAAATAAAATAAAAATAAGCCTAAAATGAAAACCTAAAACCTAACCTAATAAATAAATAAAAAATAAAATAAAAAATAAACTAAGAAATAAATGGAAGCCTAAACCTAAACCTAAAAAATAATCTAAAATAAATAAACTAAACTAAATAAAAAAAATAAACTCAAATAAATAAAAAATAAACTAAATAAACTAAATAAACCTAAACTTACTAGTTTACTTAATTTTAAAAAAACCCTTAAATCCTAAATCCTAAACCTTAAACCTTAAATCCTAAACCCTAAACCTTAAACCCTAAAACTAACCCTAAACCCTAAACCCTAAAACCCTAAAAAAACCCTACCCTAAACCCTAACCCTAACCCTAAATTATAAACCCTAAATGCTAAAACCCTAAACCCTAAGCTCTAAACTAACCCTAAACCATAGACCCTTAAAACCCTAAATGCTAAAGCCTAAACCAAAAATGCTAAACTAACCCTAAACTTTAAACTAACCCTAAACACTAAACCCTAAACCTTTAATAAAGATGTCATTAGAAGTAGATCTAAAGAATGACTCAATCCTAACATAGTTATGGTAGATAAAGAAAATGTCTTCAAGAGACTTTCCCTTGACTATTAGAGATTTGAATGCCCTAAACCCTAACCCTAAATCAAATTATATTACCATATATTATAGTATAGTGTAGCATCAGATATTTGAGCATTTAGTTAAGTGATTTTGGATGATATAAGATGTTTTGAAATATTTTAATATATTATGGTATTGTGCCCTATAGTCTATATTAATATAAATCATAAAAATATTGATTTAATAAATCAAGTGATGAAATTTGTTAAATTTTATGTGGGAATTAAGTTGCAGTACCAAAGGTGTGCTATGCACTTGTAGTCTAAAAAGTAAGATTTTATGTACAAAATAAATATTATATGTTGTAGCATTGTATAACATCATATACATAATATATTGTTCTGCATATTTTAAATTCTTTTAGTATTTTATAAACTTGCGATTGAGCCTACACTAGCAATATTTATAAAAATATTGATTTAGACTTTTAAATGGTGGAATTTGGCCAAATTCAAAATAGGTAGAGCATGGCATCATAATATATTATTTCAATTTTAAATCGATAAGCGATATGACTAAAATATATAGTTTTTTATTATTTAGAATAATTTTATGAGTTTTTATCTTAGGCAATCCCTTGTTATGTGATATGCAATATAATATAATATAATAGGTTGTAGTATGTTATAATATAGGATTCCATAACATAGTATGTTGGCTTAATGAGCCTCATGTTCAATCCGATCAATTTTGATGATAACAAACAAATGCTTGGATGTTCTAATGAATGTTTTTATGTATTTCAAATATATCAATTGCTAATTACATATCCAATACATCTCATAATATGTTTGAGGAAATTGCAAGAGCAGAAGAATGAAAGATAGATCAAATTGGATAATGCAAAGCTCAAAATATAATATTTTAGGTTATATGCATTTATTCATTGGCATGAATCAATTTCCTCACAACTTAACATATTATTTTAATAAGGTTAATTTTTATAAATCTCTATCTAATTAACATTCAATTATATGTTTTATACATAGCAATTGAATTGTCAAAATAATAAATGATAATGACTATTAAGTGTAATTATTTTTTAATATAATTAAATATTTTAATTTAATTTGATGGTTATATGATAACTAACATATGTATGATTATATATAAATTATATCATAATATTTAAATGTCACATGTCAAAATTAACAAAAATATATGAAATTTTGTATTTTAGCCAAAGTCATTTTATAATCAAGGAATTTATATCTAATTTCATCTTCAATGGATTCCTTGGATTTTTTTCCTTTAATTTGATAGGTCACATGACCCACGTTTGATTAAAATTGAATTTATTATGACTTTTCAAACATTAGCTAATTTTAATAATGAATGCATGCTACATGCTTTGAATATATTAAGACCCATATTTGATTATTTTTTACTTGCCCATGTGAATAGCCAAATTTTGGCTACTTTAATTTAATATTTATTTAATATAAACTATATTTTTATTGAATATTAAATTATCACATGATAGCATGAGGTTAGAATAATATATTTTTTTGAAATAATTCAAAATGACCTTCTTGCCTATAAATAGCCCTCATTCTCTTCATGAAAGCATTCATTCAAAATTCAAAATCTCTCCAGAAATCTAAGAGAAAATTTCTTAGATTTTCCTTCCAAGTGTTCTCTAAATATTGCAAGATCAAATCCTTGGTTTGGAAGCTTCAACATCTTCAACTAAGCAAGCTTTCAAAATTACTTGAGTTTGTTTTCTTGATCTTAATCCATTTTAGTTGTTCATGCTATTTTCACCATCTATTTATTCTTTCCAATTTATATTTTTTGGTGGATTAGTCTTTGGACATTATTTTTCACATCAAGTTTCTCAATCATCATTTTGTGAAAAACTCTTGATAGTTGTAGGATCTATTTCAACTTGTTGAAATTTTAACTTCCTACAAATTTCTTTTGGTTTCTTGAAATATTTCTTCATTAATCTCATTTTGAAAGATCATTTATTCTTAGATCTATTTTAGAAGTATATAAAATTATTATGCTAAAATTATTTTCATATTTGCTAGATCTCTTTTAATTAAAAGCTTAGTTACTTAGATCTATCATATATACTCATTTTATTTAAGTATTTTGTGATCATTAGTTTAATTGAAAGAATATTTTTGTTAAAATAAAACAAATTATTCCTGAAATTTATTTTATTGTGCAAAAGAATATTGTGAATTTATTTTGAAATAATTTTATATTAGTCTATAAATTGTAATAACATAAACATCTTAGTAAGATCACTTCAAGATATTTATTTTATTATTTCTTATCAATATTAAGTGAGCATTTTATCCTGCCAAAATTTTTTAAGTGATCATTTGTAAGTTGCAAAATTAATTTTTGAATTGGATAGCTTGGTATATTTGTGAGAGATTTATTTTATCAAAACTTCTTATTTTGTACTTTTTTTTATGCTGTAAAATTTATATTGGGTTGTACTTTTGTAGGAGAGTACATATTGTTGTAGGGTTGTATTACCTGCTATAGAGAGTACTATTTAAGCTATTTTTTGCATTTAGTGATTCCTAGCCGTGGTAGGCATGGACGAGGTTTTGGGGCAAACCATAAAATGTGTGTGCCTATTGTCTCTCTTTACTTTATTGTACTTTTATTTTGATGCATTAAGAATTGTATCTTGTCATTATAAAATCAAAAATTAATTTTCTACTAAACTTAAAATTTAAGATTTAAGTTTTAAAATTTTAATATCACCAATTCAACACTCCGCTGGGTGCTATGGTGACTCACGGTATCGAGCCTAGTTCTTTTATTGGCTTAACATCCAAGTAGATCTTTTCACTATGGCACAAGGTTTCCCAAAGGGTTCACTACCGAGGGACAATCCACTCATAGACCTCCACTTTTAGATAGTGTACCATTTGATTATTGGAAAAATAAAATTAGTACATTTTTAAGAGGTCAAGATGTACACATGTGGTATATGTTGACACATAAATATCATACACCCATAGTAGAAATAAATGGATTAAAGTAGAAAAACAATTGAGGAATGGTCTTTAGCTGAAAGAGAACTTGATGAATTAAATGCTAGGGCTTGTAATACTTTACATTATGCTTTATTACCTGATGATTACATGAAAATTTCTATGTTAAGTACAACAAAATAAATATGGGATAAACTCATTATAACTTATGAAGGAACTAGTGAAGTTAAAGATGCTCACATAAATAAACTTGTTCATGAATATGAGTTATTTCATATGTCTCCTTCTGAATCTATTTATGATATGTATACTAGATTCATGAAAATAATTAACACATTGCATTCTCTTGGAAAACATATAGAATCAAGACTTAGTCTATAAGATTCTTAGATGTCTTCAAAAGAATGGGAAGCTAAAGTAAAACTATTAGTGAAGCTAAGGATTTATCTACTTATCCACTTGATAAGCTTTTGGTTCTTTGATAGAATGTGGTATTGCTCAAAGGATAAGATGGATAACTCAAAAGGGAGAAGGAGAAAGGAAAAGCCATTGCATTACAAGTTGATGATAGTGATGAGCATAACACCTCAAGCTCGGATGGTGATAGTACTGAGGTGGTCATGCTATCCAAAAGTCTTGGGAACTTGCTAAGGAAGAAGAATCAAAGGTATAAAAAAATCTAAAAACTATAAATTTCAAACTAAAAAAATTTCCTGCAGGTGATGGGATCATTTGCTAGCAGTGTAAAAAGCCTAGACACATAAGAGGTTATTGTCCAGAACTTGCTAAATCAAAGAAGAAAGAGATTGATGTGAAAAGTAGAAAAATATGAAGGAGGAAAAGTACCATAAGAAGAAGAAGATGGCTTTATGGGCCAATCCAGATTCAAATGAATCAAGTACTTGCTCATCCGATGAAGAGGTCAACATATGTCTTATGGAAAATGGAGAATCTGACTTAGATTCTCAAGAGGAATGCCTTCAAAGCAAAATCAAAGAAGGCATGTGGTACTTGGACAGTGGATGTTCAAGACATATGACGGGAGATAAAGATAAATTCACAACTTTAGAATCAAGTGATGGAGGATTTGTTACATATGGAGATAATGCAAAGGGAAAGATCATTGGCATTGGTTCTATTTGTAAGAATTCTATCACTTTAGATAAAGTTTTTTTAGTAGAAGGATTAAAACATAATTTAATTTCTATTAGTCAATTATGTGATAAAGGTTTGAATGTAGTATTCCATGCATCATATTGCATTATAAAAAATAATGAAAATGTTTTGTTAGGAAAAGATATAAAATATTTATGTCATTGATTTAGATAGCTTTCATGATGTGAATTTGAATTTACTTTGTTTTAAAAGCACTCATGATGATATATGGTTATGGCATAGGAGACTATGTCATATTAACATGCACACACTTAATAAAATTGCCAAACTTGGATTTAGTAGTTGGATTGCCTAATTAAATTTTCATTCAAACTATGTTTGTGATGCATGTATTCATGGTAAGAATTCTAGAAGCTCATTTAAAAGTAAAAATATTGTTTCTACTTCTAGACCTCTAGAATTATTGCACATGGATTTATTTGGTCCTATTAGCACCACTTAGGTGGAAAAATTATGGTTTTGTGATTGTTGATGATTTCTAAGATATACTTGGGTTTTATTTGTAACTTACAAGGATGATGTTTTTGGTGAGTTTAGAAAGTTTTCTAAATATATTCAAAGAGAACAAGGCCTTTTGATTAATAAGGTTCAAACCGATCATGGTGAATTTGAAAATAAATTATTTGAGGATTATTATGATGAACATGGGATTAGACATAATTTTTTGCACCTAGAACTCCCAACAAAATGGAGTAGTAGAGAGAAAAATAGAATATTAATTGAATTAAGTAGATCTATGCTTGATGAGTATAAATTGCCAAAATATTTTTAAGCAAGAAATATTGCATGTTATGTGATGAATAGATCTATTTTAGACCAATTTTGAAGAAGACACCCTATGAATTGTTTTTTTTGGAAAGAAGCCTCAAGATTGAACACTTTCATGTATTTGGATGTAAATGCTTTATTTTGAATAATGGAAAAGATCATTTAGGTAAGTTTGATTGCCAAATCGATGATGGTATTTTCTTAGGATCTCTCTTTCTAGTAGCTTATAGAGTTTTCAATAAGAGAAAATGATTGTAGAAGAATCAATACATGTTATTTTTGATGAAAATTTAATTGATCCTATTAGAAATGAAGTGATTGATGAAGAGATTGATAATTTTAAGAAAATATCTTTAGAAGATAATGTGGATGATTCATTAAAGAATGGAAATATAATAAAATCATCCAAAGGAACTAATTATAGGAGATCCTTCAAAGGAGTTATGACCAAGAAGACATAGAGAGGTTGTAGATCATTCAACATTTTATGAGGTTGAACCTAAAAATTTAGAAGAAGCATTAAATGATAATTTTTGGATTATTGCTATGGAAGAGGAGTTGAATCAATTTGTAAGAAATGATGTTTGGGAATTAGTCCCAAGACCCCAAGATCAAAATGTCAGTGGAACAAAATGGGTCTTTAGGAATAAGCTAGATGATTCAAGTTGTATTGTTAGAAATAAAGCTAGGTTAGTTGCACAAGGGTACACACAAGTTGAAGGTATAGATTTTGAAGAATCTTTTGCACCTGTAGCAAGACTAGAAGCTATCAGGTTACTCCTTGCTTATGCTTATTTTAGAAATTTTAAACTTTTTCAAATGGATGTCAAAAGTGCATTTTTGAATGGATTTATTGACCAAAATGTATTTGTAGAGCAACCACCTAGATTTGAGAGCCTTGATTGTCCAAATCATGTGTATAAATTAAAGAAAGCCTTATATGGTTTAAAATAGGCTCCTCATGCTTGGTATAACAGGTTAAGTAACTTTTGATAGATCATGGATTTAGAAAGGGTAGAGTAGATACCACCTTATTCCTTAAGAGCATAGATAATGATTTGATTGTACAAGTGTATGTAGATGATATATTATTTGGAAGTACAAATGAATCTTTATGCCATGAGTTCTCATCATTGATGTCTAAAGAGTTTGAAATGAGTATGATGGGAGAACTTAATTTTTCTTAGGTCTTCAAGTGAAGCAACAAAACACATTCATCTATCAAACCAAGTACACAAATGAATTGCTTGAGAGGTTTGACATGAAAAGATTTAAATCTAGTAAAACTCCTATGAGCCCATCTACAAAATTGGATTTAGATGAATTAGGAAAATCTGTGATCAAAACTTTATAGGAGTATGATAGGTTCACTTTTATACCTTGCTAAGAGCTTGTAGAGCAACCCAAAAGAATCTCATTTAATAGGCATTGTATTTTTGTATTTGATAGGCACTACTTTAGGTTTATGGTATCCTAAAATTCTTTATCATGTGATTTGGTTGCTTATCGATGCTGATTTTGTAGGATGCAAAGTAGATAAAAAAGCACATCGGGCACATGTCATTTTAGGATCATCACTTGTGTCTTGGTCATCTAGAAACAAAATTTGTAGCTTTATCCACTAGGCTGAGTACATAGCCGGTAGTTGTGTTGCTTCCTTTGGTTAAAGCAACAATTAGAAGATTTTGGTATTAAGCAAGATCACATTCTAGTTCGTGTGATAATCTAGCTATTAGTTTGACTAAAATCTATCCAACACTCACACCAAGCATATAGAAATTAGACATCATTTTATTAGGGATCATGTTTTGAAAGGTCATGTTAATATTAATTTCATTAGTACAATACAAATTGTAGATATTTTACAAAACCTTACCAAAAGAACATTTTTTGTACTTTAAGATGCATGCTTGGAATGTTAGATCCTAATATTTAAAATTATGTAGCTTGTTCTCACTTTTGATGTTGTCAAAAGGGGAGAAGAGTAAAATGTTGGTTAGTATTAAGTCTTTTATGCATACATTTAGGGGAGCAACATTATTCATCTTGTGCATAAATTTTTTTTAGAAGAAATTTTTTTAAAAAAAACTATGATGAAAGGTCAATTGCACCTTCATCAAAATCAATACCAACATTAGTTTGTCATCAAAAAGGGGAGATTGTTGGCTTAATGAGCATGTTCAATCCGATCAATTTTGATGATAACAAACAAATGCTTGGATGTTCTAATGAATGTTTTATGTATTTCAATATATCAATTGCTAATATATCCAATACATCTCATAATATGTTTGAGGAAATTGCAAGAGGAAGAATGAAAGATAGATCAAATTGGATAATGTGAAGCTCAAAATATAATATTTTAGGTTATATGCATTTATTCATTGGCATGAATCAATTTTCTCACAACTTAACATATTATTTTAATGAGGTTAATTTATATAAATCTCTATCTAATTAACATTCAATTATATGTTTCATACATAGCATTTGAATTGTCAAAATAATAAATGATAATGACTATTAAGTGTAATTATTTTTTAATATAATTAAACATTTTAATTTAATTTGATGGTTATATGAAAACTAACATATTTATGATTATATATAAATTATATCATAATATTTAAATGTCACATGTCAAAATTAACAAAAATATATGAAATTTTGTATTTTAGCCAACGTCATTTTATAATCAAGGAATTTATATCGATTTCATCTTCAATGGATTCCTTGGATTTTTTCTTTAATTTGATAGGTCACATGACCCACGTTTGATTAAAATTGAATTTATTATGACTTTTCAAACATTAGCTAATTTTAATAATGAATGCATGCTACATGCTTTGAATATATTAAGAGCCATATTTGATTATTTTTACTTGCCCATGTGAATAGCCAAATTTTGGCTGCTTTAATTTAATATTTATTTAATATAAACTATATTTTTATTGAATATTAAATTATCACATGATAGCATGAGGTTAGAATAATATATTTTTTGAAATAATTCAAAATGACCTTCTTGCCTATAAATAGCCCTCATTCTCTTCATGAAAGCATTCCTCATTCAAAATTCAAAATCCTCCAGCAAATCTAAGAAAATTTCTTAGATTTTCCTTCCAAGTGTTCTCCAAATATTGCAAGATCAAATCCTTGGTTTGGAAGCTTCAACATCTTCAACTAAGCAAGCTTTCTCAAATTACTTGAGTTTGTTTTCTTGATCTTAATCCATTTTAGTTGTTCATGCTATTTTCACCATCTATTTATTCTTTCCAATTTATATTTTTTGGTGGATTAGTCTTTGGACAATATTTTTTACATCAATGTTTCTCAATCATTATTTTGTGAAAAACTCTTGCGATAGTTTGTAGGATCTATTTCAACTTGTTGAAATTTTTAACTTCCTACAAATTTCTTTTGGTTTCTTGAAATATTTCTTCATTAATCTCATTTTGAAAGATCATTTATTCTTAGATCTATTTTAGAAGTATATAAAATTATTATGCTAAAATTATTTTCATATTTGCTAGATCTCTCTTTTTAATTAAAAGCTTAGTAGCCTACTTAGATCTATCATATACTCATTTTATTTAAGTATTTTGTGATCATTAGCTTTAATTGAAAGAATATTTTTGGTTAAAATAAAACAAATTATTCCTTGCTGAAATTTATTTTATTGTGCAAAAGAATATTGTGAATTTATTTTGAAATAATTTTTATATTAGTCTATAAATTGTAATAACATAAACATCTTAGTAAGATCACTTTAAGATATTTATTTTATTATTTCTTATCAATATTAAGTGAGCATTTTATCTTGCCAAAATTTGTTAAGTGATCATTTGTAAGTTGTGAGATCAATTTTTGAATTGGATAGCTTGGTATATTTGTGAGAGATGTATTTTATCAAAACTTATTATTTTGTACTTTTTTCTTTTTGTGTTGTAAAATTTATATTGTGGTTGTACTCGCCCCTTTGTAGGAGAGTACATATTATTGTAGGGGTTGTACTCACCCCGTTATAGGAGAGTACTATTTATAAGCTATTTTTGCATTTAGTGGATTCCTAGCCAGGGGTGGCTAGGCGTGGACGTAGGCCGGTTTTGGGGTTTGGCGAACCATAAAATGTGTGCCTATTATGCATACTCTTTACTTATTTGTTTATGATATTTTAGTTTTTTTTATATGATCAAATTAGATTTGTACTAGTATAATTCATAAAATATACTGTTTTTAGGTGAGATGATGGATTTATTATTAATTTAAGGTAAGCTTTAGGGAACATCATTGGGGTGTGCTATGGTGTGCCATTTAAACAAAAAAAAAGGAATTTTGCATCCGAAATAAATGTTCATTTTTCAACCAAATTTTATAAATTATTTTCTTGAAGTGATTCATTTTAAGGTATAATGTACAATAATATATTATATGAAAGCATTCTAAAATATAATGTACATAACAATATAACTTCACATATATATGAATGTGGTGGTGTGTTACTAAATGTTATTGTACATTTTAGTATGTTCTACTTTTGTTATAATACATTTGGTCAAAACTCACAAAAATGTTAATTTGAAGGTTGAGATGGACGAATTTGGCCAAATTCATGCCACACAACATGAAGCAACACTCAAATTATGCTATTTTGTACCATTTCTAATAGAAAAATAACAACTTTACATCCAAAATGAACATTATTTATATTATGTAAAAATTTTGTTATTTGTTCCTTTTAAGTGATTCTAATGAGCTTGCACTCTTGGGTGCTATAGTGACTCACATAGTGTAGCATCATGCATTATAGCATACTATTGTGTTTTACTACTTGTTGTTTAAGATCTTTTAGTTTGTTTTAGTATGATGTAGTAGAGGCTGTACTAGTATAATTCATAAAAATACTAATTTTTAGGCTGAGATGATGGGATTTGGCAAAATTTAAGGTAAGCTTTAGGGAACATCATTGGGGTGTGCTATGGTGTGTCATTTAATCAAAAAAATGGAATTTTGCATCTGAAATAAATGTTCATTTTTCAACCAAATTTTAAAAATTATTTGCTTAAAGTGATTCATTTTAAGGTATAATCAAACTTGACCTAGGAAGAAGGCGTAGTAGACTTACATCTTCCAAAGTGAGGAACAACCACTAGAGTAACCTTTTGGATGCACAATAATCAAACTTGACCTTGGGCAACTACTAAGTGAATGCTGCTAGGAATTATGTCAACTCAAATGTAGTCAGGATTAATTTTATCTTAATTTCATATGATTTGATATGGTTTGTTTGGTTTAGTTTGATTTCAAATTGAGGGCAAATCTACTAGAGATGTGAGCTCGGTCAAATTTGATCGATTTAATTTATGGGCCATGTCGGCATGCGATGGACCCACTAAGAAGGGGCTATTTTGGGCTCATCCTATCTCAAATTTACAAATCTAAAAGGATAGTCTACTGGCCATGGGGTAGAGCTAGCCAACCTAAGGGGTTGCCTTTCGGTGTGCAATGGTTGTGCTAGGAAGAAGGCATAGCAGACTTACATCTTCTAAAGCATGGAACAACCACTGGGGTAACCTGTTGGTAGCACAATAAATCAAACCTGACTTAGGGGTGACTACTAAGTGAATGCCGCTGGGGACTTATATCAATTCAAGAGTAGTCAGACGATTCCTATAGGGTGTTACCCTAAATATATGATACCTTCTTGGGAAAAGGTACCATTAGGGGTGTCCTCCTAATCCATAAGTGAATATATATTTTATTTATATGTTTGTGTGGACCCTGGTGTGAGGGACCACATGAGGGACGCCAACTTGACATGTCTCAAATTTATTGGACCAAGGGAGAATTTGCACATCCACAGGATGGATTCTCCAACCACAAGGGTGGTTAATAGGAAAGGGGAACTATCCAATCCAATAGTAACCTGGGTAGTGTCTAAATGGGGTCACAAAGGATGAACGTCCAAATATAGTATGGGGAGTTACTGTGGGCATGTTGTCACTTAATCCTAAAAAGAAAAAAGCCCATAGGTGTACGGTGGGCAAATCATGGAGAAATAATAGCAGACTTACATCTACCATGAGTGGTATATCCTAAGGTGGGAGAACCAACCAACCTAAGGTGTATCCATCAGCACATGTAGTGTATTCATCAGCATAGTGAGAACCAACCAACCTAAGGTGCCTTTGAGTGTACAATAATTAATTTGGAAAGAAAGCATGCAGGTTTATAACTTTCCACACAAAATTGATCATTGGGATAGTCTATCGTCAGTGGGACAGATGTTATCTGACCTATAGCGACTACTAAGAGGGGAGCCCGAGGAAGGGCTAGACCCAGACTTGAAGCAGTCAGGAGGGAAGGAGACACTAGAGGACTTATCCTAAATCTTAAATATACTTAACCCCAGTCAGTGCATGAAGGATAATCTAAGAAGAAAGTGTAGTAGACTCACATCCTCTTGAATGAAGATAACATGAGGTAGCTTACTGGCCACGCAGTAAGGCCTACCAAACTAACAAGGTGCTCATCAGTGTGCAGTGGCCAAGTAAGGAAGGAAAGCATAGCAAACTTATATCCTCCAAAGCAAGAAGACCACCGAGGTGACACACTTGAAGGGTAGCATGTCAGCCCGACCTAGGGTAGCTACTGAGTTACTACACTCTGAGGGCATTATCCTAACTCAGAGTAGCCCAAGAAAAAAGATATGTGTTTATTTTATATGTTTATGTGTAGTTTGTATTTATGTTGTGTTAATGAAGGATATGACATCGCTCAAGTTCCTTTCACCTACCCTAAACAAATCATGGTGGATTCACAAATAAGAAAACTTTCAACATGTAAGTGATTGAATTCGAAATGGAATTTTCATTGATGTTAATTATGTTGAAACATGATTTATAATATTTCTTTAAGTAGATCTTGTTGATTGAACGTATTGGGTGCTCTCCCTTATGATTAATAAGCTGATAAGATCTTCCTTGGTAGGCCATCTCTATGTAAAAAGGGCCATCCCAAGTGGGTTCAAACATGTCTCCCATCTTACGAGAGCAACTATCGCTCTCCTTAGAACTAAAATAAGCTCTCCTACTTTAAAATCCCTAGGACAAACCAACTTGTTGTGAGCTTGAATCATTTTAGCTTTATATAACTCGAGGTTTTGGCATGTTCGCAGGCATTTCTTCTCCAAACCTTCAAGTTCTTCAAACCACAACTTGGCGTTCTGCTTTGTTGTGATCTTGCTACCCATAGCTATACTTAGTGATGGGAATTGGTCTTCTAATGGTAGAATGGCTTTGGACCCATACACTAAGGAGAAAATAGTATATTGCATTGGTGCTCTATATGTAGTGCGGTAGGCCAACAAGGCTTCAAATAATGGCTCATGGCACTATCGCTTGTTGTTGTCTAGTGTCTTCCTTAGTATTTGTATGAGATTTTTGTTGAAGGCTTCTGCTAAGCTGTTTGTCCTCTAGTAGTTGATGGTAGAATAACTCCAATTTATGCTAAGTTTATGGGCACAGTTATTGATCTAGGTACTCTTGAATACAATACCATTATCAGATATAATTCATCAAGGCACTCCGAACCTATATACAATATGGTTCCTATAAAACTAAAGCACATGTTGAACTATGACCTCTCTGAGTGGAATCGCCTATTCCCATTAGGAAAAGTAGTCAATAGCAGCTAAGATGAACTGATGACCCTTGGAAGAAGGAGGATCAATCAGACCAACTATGTCGGTACCCCAACACTCGACTGGCTATGAGGCAAATGTAGGATGTAGAATCTTAGGTGGTTGATGTAGGACCATACCTTGTATTTGACATTGGTGGCATATCCTAACCATATCAATGCAATATTAAATCATTGACGGTTAGTAGTATCCTAGTCTCTTGATCTTGGCTTTCATCTTTGGACCAGATTGGTTGGCTCCACATAATCCTGAGTGTACCTCAGTCACGATCTTATGAGCTTTTTTCTTGTCCAAACAACATAACCTCATATAATTGAAAGACCATTGGTACAAGACACCATCCACAAGAGCATAAGAAAGTGCTCTCGATTTCTTCTGATGGGCTTGGAACTTTTCTTGAGGTAGTTTTCCTTTATTTAGGTAATCCATGAATGGTTGCCTCCAATCTAACTCCTCATCCTTCTTAGTAATGATAACCTCCCCTTTAAGAGAGTACTTTTTGATGAGTTCAGTATAAATAAAGGACAAGATATGTCTATTTTGGGACTATATTGATATGGATTCATCCTTCGGACATGCCAACTCTTTGACAAGCTTGGCTAAAGGATATGCTATGATGTTTTCTCCAAGAAGAATCTTATAAATGGTAACCTTTGGGATTTGGGCCAATAACTCCATGGTGTACTTATGGTAGTGATGGAGCTTGGGCTTTATAACCTTATAGGACCCAGCAATTTGGTTGATAACTAGTTGAGAATCCTCAAAGATGTTGATGTTCTGGATGCTTAGAGTAACGGCTAACTCTAGACCAACAATGAGAGCCTCATATTCAGCTTCGTTATTGGTGCAAGGATTGGACAGATGATATGAGAATTTTATCATGGTCTGGGGTTAAATAACTATTTCTACCTCTTCCTTTCCTAGAATAGTTGATTGTGGTTCTTCTCCTCTTTAAAGGAAGCCGCACCATCAAAGTACATCTCCTAGCGATGAATGCTAGTATCCCCTATGTTCATGATTTATTTATTGGAGAGATCATCACTAAGCAGAGAGTCAGCAGGAAGTGAGTGTGTTGTTTAGAAATTGGCTAGCACTTATCCTTTCATCGCATAGAGGGGTATGAAGGTAATGTAAAACTACGAGAGGATCATGGACCATCTTGCCAACCATCTGGATAGCGTCAGTTGAGTCAGAAGATACTATAGTGAATTCATCCTAGAGATTAAGTTCACCTTATGAGGAAGCATGTAGTGTTGTAGCTTTTGGTTTGCAAAGATTAAAGATAGGCAATGCTTCTCAATGGGTGGATACTTAGCCTCAATAGGGATTAGATGACGACTAAGGTAGTATAGTGCATTTTCCTTCCCTTCATCATTGGCTTGGGCCAATAAATCACCAAGAGAGTCATCAAACATAGTGTAAAGTATGAGCGGCTTGCCCGGGAGAGCGGCTGCTAGAACTGGCGGTGTCATCAGGTAATGCTTGATGTTTTTGAAGGCATGCTCACCCTTATCATCCCACTTGAACTTGGCATCCATTTTGTCAAGTGCTGATAATGGATGACATCTTCCTGATAGGTTAGATATAAAGCATCTTATATATGCCAACCACCCTTGGAATGATTTGAGTTGAGTTAAACTTTTAGGGGGAGGCATTTCTAATATCTTTATCTTCTCAGGATTGATTTCGATTCCCTGGTGTCAGACAAGAAGTCCAAGGAATTTTCTTGAAGCAATTTTAAAAGCACACTTCAGGGGGTTCATTTTGAGGTTAAATTATCTTAACTGTTCAAAAACTACTCTCAAGTTGAAGAATTGGTCTTCCTTTTATATACTTTTAATCAAGATATCATCGACATAGCACTTGACTTGATGATGAATGAGTTCATCGAAGATTCGAGTCATACCCCTCTGGTATGTAGCACCGATATTTTTAAGGCTAAAAGGCATGACATTATAGCAATAGATTCTAATCAGGGTTCTAAAAGTACGTGTTTCTTTCATCTTGATGGGCCATCTTTATTTGGTTATAACCAGTGAGCCATCCATGTAATAAATGCTTGCATGAGATGAGGCAATGTCCACCATCAGCTCTGGGATTGGTAGTGGAAATTCTTCTTTTGGACATGCCTTATTTAAATCCCAAAAATAAATGCATATGTGAATTTGGCCATTCTTTTTCTTGACTAGGACAACGTTGGCTAACCAGGTATGGTATTTTTCTTCTCGAATGAAGCCAACATTGATCAATTTCTTGGCTTCATAAATGACCTGTTGTTCTATGTCTAATCACATGCATCTAGGAGCTTCCTTGATAGGGTTAATAGTAGGCTCAATTGCTATGGGCTGCTACGTTAGGAGCCAATCTGGGCATCTGTTCATAACTCCATGCAAATAAGTCCTTAAACTCAGTCAATAGCCTCACTAAGTCATTGGTTTCAATTTCATTCAACAAAGAATTGAGGTATGTCGGGCATGAATCTTCTTCAGTTCCTAAGTTGATTTCCTTGAGCTCATCGATGGTTGACTTGATATCTTCTTCAAACCCTAGCGGTGCATCTTTGACTTCAAAATCATCTAGATCACCTGAACTTTCTAAGCACAGCTCCTCAAATGAGTTAATGTGATTTGAAAAGAAGTTATCAGATTCCAAATGATTAATGAGGACTAAGCAGTAATCATCATCGACTGGACCCATTATACTGAATCCTAGTCCAGATCTTGATTGAGAGCTTTTGTATTTATTCTTCCATATTCTTTCAAAGTAGTCTGACTTGTGCTTTGACCATGTATGTGGGATTAACCTTTTCTTTGCTAAATTATGAACACAAAGGAAAGTAGCAATCTAAAGGTAATTCTATTAAATCTTTATATGAATCATCCTCAAGTTCTACATCAACTTCTTGACTTGAGGATGATGCTCCCCAAAAAACCTCGAGTCTTCACACTTGTGGATGACTTAGGGGATTCATTTACCAAACCCTTAGCTTTTTTGAAGAAAGTAGGGTTAGAGCTAAGGTTCCCAACTGATGCCTAGCTATTTCACATATAGACTTGGATACATTTATGCTTTTGTTTAGAGCCCGGTCTTCATTGCTCTCTAGCTCAAGTGTCACCTCCAAGGGAATCTACTACTAAGAAGAGCTGGCTAGCTTGCTAACCATATAAGACTCATCCTATGAACTATATTCTAAGTCTATATGGATAGTAGGTGTACTCCTGGTAGCCAGGACATATCTTCTATTGGGTGGCCAATAATGAGGTTTTCCACCCCTGGGACTGCCTCTGAACTGGCCTCTTCCACTGCTTGCTGGAGGTCAAGTCATCAAACCCATATGTTCGAATGGAGTAATGAACTATGGGTGAAATATAATGTGAGGCTCCACTTCCTCCTCCAAGTCTATTTCCACTCCCTTTTATTTTCTTTTTCATTTTCTCTTTTCTTTTCTTATACTTTTTCTCTTTCTTTTTCTTTTTCTTTTTTAAAACTTTGGCCAAGTTCATGAGAATAGACTTGTCATTTTCTCTTTTCTTTTCTTTTTCCTTTTATCTTTCTTTTCTTTTCTTTTTTAAACTTTGGCCAAGTTCACGAGAATAGACTTGTTGATTTTGAGAGGTAGTAAGCCACATCCTCATATATATAACCTGAATTATAAATGGCTTGAGATCTCATTTGACATATTAGATGATCCCACCTCTCACAAGCTTCATACACTGATGTAGAGAGGATGGAACTATGTTGTTCTCAGGTATCCGTTGTCTCCCAAGCAAAGCATTGAAAGATGTATCTAAGTTTATAATGTGAAACTTTCCTTCGATCTTCCAATCATCTATCTCCAAGGGAAACACTATGGAGACTAAGGCCTATTGACCTCAATTTTGGAGTGCAGATTCAATCTTCCCATCTTAGACTTTGGAGTCTTCTTAACACTAAGACTTCCCTAGTCATAAGACACTTCTAATAATTAGATAAACACTTAACCTAAGCCTAAATACTTAGAAGGGTTAACTATAGGATTAGGTTATGCCTTAGGGATTAGGATAATCCACCTACCCTACAACCCAAATCCAATCCATTTTCACCTTCTCAAACCAAACCTCAAGTTAAATTCAAACATCAAAGTCAAATCCAAATCTAAACCAAATTCCAAAACCAAATGCTTGAAGCCCATGATCAAATCCAAACTAGAAACCCTTCCTAAGCTATACGACCTATCCCATGGACTTAGCCAAATCTTAATCCAAATCAATCCAAAATCTATTGATTTTCTCATAATAAATTTATATCTTCCATCATCTTCCTAAATATAAATTAAATATACATTCAAATGATTAAAACTAAATCAAACTAAATCAAATTAAATAAAAACCCTTCCTAAGCCATATGACCTATCTCATGGAGTTAGACAAATCTTAATCCAAATAATGTCAAAATCAATTGATTTTCTCACAAATCAATCATATTTTCAATCATCTTCAAAAATTAAAATGAAATATACATTTAAATCATCGAAACTAAATCAAACCAAATCAAAATCCAAGCCTAAGCCACATGACCCAACTCCATGGACTTAGCCAAATTGCTTCATTCCAAAACACAAATTGAATTTCTCATGAATCAATCATACCTTCAATCATATTCATAAATATAAATGAAATCTAAAATCATCAAGCCTAGCCAAAACCAAACCAAGTCAAACACAACTTAATCATTTTGACTTGAAATGTTCAAATGAACCAAAACACATTTGCACCCAAGCCAATTGCAATTGAATTTATATATCAATCCCAAATCCATATATATACTCAAGTAAATCAAACTCAAGCCAACTAAACCCAATTGGTCCACTTTAACCTAAGTGGCCAATTTGACCTATTTTAGAAAAGTTTAAATCCTACCCAAATTAGATTGAACCAAACCCATCAAAACCTCTCATCATGATTGTTGGTCACCTTAGGTTGATAAATTATCACAAATTGGGTCAAACCAAGTCAACCCCTTAACCCATATGAACCCAAACTACCCAAATTGCAACCTAAGCCAAATCCAAACCTTGATACCAAATCAAAATCAATATTTGAATATGACTTGACCTTGAGTCAAACCAAACCTAATTGGGCTCTTGACCTAAGTTGACCCAAATTAGCCTAAAAGAACAAATTAGGTCAAATCAAAATATAGAACAAATTGATTGAAATCAATGGCTCAAGTTCATTCTAAATTGATCATTGAACTTGAACAAAGCCATGATTAGACCCAATTGAACCAAATCAACCTTAAGGTTAAAGTTGGCCTAAATCAAAACCAAATCCAAATTAATTGAAATTAAAGCCTACAATCATCTTCATTTAGTAAACTAAACCAAAACCAATGCCCAAGCCAATTTGGCTATTTTGGTCAATTGGTCAACTTAAACCATTTGACCCAAATGAATTCAAATGAGCCAAATTCAAATCTAAGCCAAACTAAACCAAATTAATTGAACCAAAACATCCCAAATGATCATATGAACTTGACCAACCCTCGATTTGATTCAATTTTACCAATTGGTTAACTTTACCCAACCTAACTCAATTTGACCTAAATGAGTCAAATTGAGCCAAAACTAACCAAATCCACTCCAATAAAAATTCAAATTTGGGCTAACCCACTTTTGTCTCATTTCAAAGCTTCCCAAATCAAATCCAATGCCAAATGATCATTCTACCCTTGGGTCAAGGGCATCATATGAGACAAATCACCCATATAAGTGGTCATTTCTATTCCTTGGCCACTTGGTACTCTCCCAATGGTCCACCTAGGCACCTAGGACACTGTCAAACCTAACCTAAGGGGTGGTTGGGTTGGCCATGACCCATGGGAGGTGAAATCACCTCACCCTCCCCATTGGAGCATTTGAAACCCATAAGACACCCATGATTCCTCCTTCGCAGCCACCTCCACACCTTCAACCAAAAGCCACTCACCTCCTCCTCTTGCTCACGAGATGGATGGATGACCACAAAAGCCAAACTCGATCCCATCATGTGATCAAGATGAATGGGGTATACACCCCCTCATTTCCACTCAAACACACACAAAAATCATTCCTTAGAGCCCTAGTTACCCAAGATGACCTGCAAGAGCCATTCCCTAAGCTCTCAAGCTCATTCCTTGACCAAAAAATGCCATTCCTGTTCGTCCTGAAATAGGACACTCCCATTTCTAACCTAACTTCCCCATTTCTCCATTAAACTCAAATTAACTTTGCACGCACTTTCTGTAGTCCTCGTCGAGCAAGAAGGAATCATCTCCCAAGATTCTTGAGCACCAGAGGTAGGACATCGATCAAAGCCGAGCTCCAAATCATCGATTTGTGGCCTTTCGAGCGAACATCAAGAATTGATCCAATTGCTGCTCAATATAGCTTCGTAACCACTAGATGAAGCTTCCTCAATTGTTCAAGCTGCGGGTCTTATGCTCCAGTGAGATATGCTTCCAAAACTGATCCTTAGGTAAACATGGGTTGGAGCTTTTTTTAGAAAACTTGCATCTCATGTGATTTTGACTGTTGGATCCTCTGCGATGATGTCGAAGGTGTGAGATCCTTTTGGAGTTGATTCAAGCTCTAAGCTCGGATCAAGTGAAGCTGGCGATGGACTCCATTCTTCCTCACTCATTTGATGTTAGAACACACACCTAAAGGAGTTTAATAAAATTATGGTTAGTCCACATATGTGGGAAAACCATAAGATTAATTAATTAAGACCCTTTATCTAATTAACTATTAATCATGAGCCAATTACATTTGGCCCCTTTTATTTCTTAGGATCATTGCAAGTTTATTTTCCATGCATATCATACTGGCTCATAATTATTTAGTTAATTACTTTAAGGTGACATAAGTAAGGGTAATTAATTCAACTAATTAAAGTCAACTTAATTAACTAACAAAATAAAATACAAACATAAACTAAAACCTAAACCTAAACCTGGAAAAGAAAAATAAATTAAAAGCTAAAATAAACTAAAAAATAAAATAAATAAAAACCTAAACTAAACCAAAAAGAATAAAAAACCTAACTAAAATAAAAAATTAAAAAAAATAAAATAAATCTAGAATAAAATAAAGTAAAAACTAAATAAAAACCTAAACCTAAACAATAAACCTTATAATAAAACTTGTAAATAAATAAAAAATCAAACATAAACCCTAAACTAAAAAAAAACCTAAAATTAACATTAAATGAAACCCTAAAACCTAAACCAAAAAAATAAATAAATAAATAAAAATCTAAACCTAAACCTAAAAATAAAAAATAAAACGTAAACCTAAAAAATAAAATAAAAATGAAACTAAACTAAAACTTAAATCTAAACCTAAACGTAAACCTAAACCTCAAAAATAAACTAAAATAAATAACCCTATAAGAAATAAACTAAACTAAATAAAACTAAAAATAAACCTAAATCAAAATCAAAATTAAAATAAACTAAAATAAATAAACCCTAAACCCTAAAACAAAAAAAAAGTAAAAAACCCTAAACTAAATAAAACCTAAAAATAAAATAAATAAATAACCTAAACTAAATAAAATAAATTAAATTAAAAAAAATAAAACTTAGTGAAAAACTAAGCCTAAAATTTAAATAAAATAAAAAATAAAACTAAATAAAATAAAATAAATAAAACCTAAACTAAACCAAATTAAATTAACCTCAAAATAAAACCTAAATAAAATAAAACTAAACATAAAATAAAATAAAATAAATCTAAATAAAATAAAATATAAATAAACCTAAACCTAAAAGTAAATAAAAAATAAAACCTAAGCCCTAAACTAAGAAAAAACTTAAACTTAAAATAAACAAAATAAAATTAACTACATAAAAATAAACTAAACCTAAACCATAAACTAATTAATATAAAATAAAATAAAAATTAACCTAAACCAAAACTAAAAAATAAAACCTAAATTAAACCTAAAATAAAAAACCTAAACCTAAATAAAATAAAATAAACTAAACCTAAACATAAAATAAAAAATAAAACCAAATCTAAAAAAATTAAAATAAAACTAAACTAAAATAAACATAAACTTAATCCTAAAATAAAAACAAAAAAAACAAACTAAATAAATAAATAAACTAAACTAGTTAAAATAAACAATAAACCTAAATATAAATAAAATAAAATAAACAAAATAAATGAAAATAAACTAAATAAACATAAACTTTTTATTTTTTTCAGTGACCATAAATCACTAAACCAATAACTCAACCCTACCCTCTCATGGGCCTGCTGACCCACCTAAACCCTACCCAACCCCATCTACTGATCTTCAGGCTACTGAGCCCTGGGTTGTAAACTAGTCTAACTTTAAACCCACTCCCTAAACCTTCCACTCCTACCACTAAACCCTAAACTCCCAGGCCCTAAACCTTTTCCTGCACTGACCCTCCATCCCTATATAAATCCTTAAAACATAAACCCAGGCTCCTACTGACCACAAACTAACCCCTCTAAACCTACAAACCCTAAATGCTAAACCCTAAACCCTCATCCTACCATAAATCTTACCATAGCATACCATACCAAATGACCTAACCCTAAACTCCCAACCCTGGGTTATAAACCCAAATCTAAACCCATGACACTAACCCTAACCCACTAAAACCTAAATCTAAACCTACCTAAACCACTCTAAACTTTAAACCCTAAACCCTCAACCTGTTACTGACCCTAAACTCTACCAAACTAAACCTAAACCCCAAATAAATAAAAAAGAAAATAAATAAAACTAAAAAATATTAAAAACCTAAACATAAATAAAATAAAATAACAAAAATAAAAAACCTTAAATTGAAACATAAACCTAAACCTAAACATAAAAATTAATTAAAATAAAAAGTAAAAAATAAACTAAAATAAAATAAATAAAATCCTAAACTAAACTAAAAACAAAAAATAAACCTAAAAATGAAACAAAACCTAATTAAATCCAAAACTAAATGTAAAATAAAAATAAAATAACTTAGGGTTTAGTGTTTAGACTTTTGGGTTTGGGTTTTAGGGTTTATAGTTTAGGGCTTAGGGTTTAGGGTTAGCTTTGGGTTTAGGGATAGTTTAATTACGATCTAGGCTTTAGGGTTTTGTTCTGGGGTTTAGGGTTTAGGTTTAATGTTAGGGTTTTTGGGTTTTTTAATTAGGTTTAGGGTTTTTTTAGGGTTAGAGATTAGTTTAGGGTTTGGGTTTAAGTTTAATTTAGATTTAAAGTTAGTTTAGGTTTAAGGGTTTAGTGTTTCTGATTTAAGGTTTAGTTATAGATAGTTAGGTGGTTTTAGATTTAGTTTAAGTTTGATTTAGGGTTTAAGGTTTTAAAATAAATTAAGTAAACTAATATGTTTAGGTTTTTTTAGTTTAATTTTTATTTATTTTATTTTATTTTATTTTTTATTTTTTAGTTTATTTTTTATTTTTATTTAGTTTAGTTTATTTATTTTAGGTATATTTATTTTACTTTAGGTTTTTTATTTTAGTTTATTTTTAAGGTTTAGGTTTTTATTTATTATTAGGTTTATTTAGTTTAGGTTTAGGTTTTAAGTTTTAGGTTTTTGCCCAGGTTTAGTGTTTAGGTTTTAGGTAGGGGGGTTTTAGGATTTAGGGTTTAGATTTAGGGTTTTGGTTTAGGTTTAGTTAGTGTTTAGGCTTTTGGGTTTAGGGTTTTGAGGATTTAGGGTTTAGGGTTTAGGTTTTAGGATTTATGGTTTAGGTTTAGGTTACAGGTTTAGTTGGTTAGTTTAGTTTAGGCTTTAGGGTTTATGGTTTTAGGGTTTAGGATTTTTATTTATTTTTTAATTTTAGGTTTTATTTTTTAGTTTAGGTTTAAGTTCATTTTATTTCATTTTATTTTATTTAGTTAGGTTTATTTATTTTAGGTTTATTTATTTTAGTTTATTTTATTTTGTTTTTTTTTTTTAGGGTTTTGATTTTAATTTTATTTAGTTTAAGTTTATTTTATTTTTATTTTACATTTAGTTTTATTTTATTTATTTTATTTTAGGTATATTTAATTTTTTTTATTTTAGTTTAGATATTTATTTATTTTATTTTAGTTTAATTTTATTTTATTTTATTTTATTTTATTTTATTTTTATATTTAGGTTTAGGTTTAGGTTTTAGTTTAGGTTTTTATTTTATTTTTTACTTTATTTACATTTAGGTTTTATTTATTTATTTTATTTTTAGGTTTTATATAGTTTAGGTTTAGGATTTTAGGTTTTAGGGTTCAAGGTTTAGGGTTTATGGTTTGGGCTTTATAGTTTAGGGTTTAGGGTTGTTGGTTTTAAAGTTTAGGGTTTAGGTTTTAGGGTTTAAGATTTTAAGGTTTAGGGTTTTGGGTTGTAGGTTTAGGGTTCAGGGTTTATGATTTAGGTTTAGTTTTAAGGTTTAACTTTTAAGTATAGGTTTTTATTTAGTTTGTATTTTATTTCTTTTTAGGTTTATTTTATGTTTAATTTACATTTAATTTTTAGTTTATTTAGTTTTTTATAGGTTTATTTTATTTTTATTTTAATTTAGTTTTTATTTTTTATTTTATTTTATTTTTACATTTAAGTTTAGGTTTAGGTTTAGGTTTACATTTTAGTTTAATATTTTATTTTATTTTATTTTGTTTAGGTTTTTTTATTTATATTATTTTTAGGTTTTATTTAGTTTAGGTATAGATTTTTTAGGTTTAGGGTTTAGGGTTTAGGGTTTAGGCTTGTGTTATATGTTAGGGTTTAGGGTTTAGGTTTAGGGTTTGGATTAGGGTTTTATGATTTAGGGTTTGGTTTAGGGTTTAGGGTTGTAGTTTTGTGTTGAAGGTTTAGGGGGTTAGTTTGGGGTTTAGATTTAGGGTTAGGTTCTTTTTATTTTTTGATTTTTTAAAAATTAAGTAAACCCATATGTTTAGGTTAATTTAGTTTATTTTTATTTATTATAGTTTATTTTATTTTTTTATTTTATTTAGGCTTATTTTTTATTTTATTTAGTTTAGTTTATTTATTTTATTTTAGGTTTTGGTTTAGGTTTATTTTTAGTTAGTTTATTTTATTTTATTTTTTTATTATTTTATTTTAGGTTTAGGTTTTATTTTTTTTATTTTTAGGTTTAGGTTTAGTTTTTTTTAGTTTATTTTATTTTATGTAGGGTTTAGGTTTAGGCTTAGGTTTAATTTAATTTAGGTTTAGGTTTAGGTTTTGTTTATATTAGTATAAGTTTAGATTTTTTTTATTTTAGGTTTAGGTTTTATTTTTAGTTTAGTGTTTAGGTTTTTTTTAGGTTTTATTTTTAGGTTTATTTTTTAGGTTTTCTTTTTAGGTTTATTTTTTAGGTTTCAATTTTTATTTAGTTTTTATTATATTTTAGGTTCATTTTATTTTTATTTTAGGATTAGTTTTTATTTTATTTAGTTATTTAATTTTTTAGTGTAGTTTAGGCTTTTATTTATTTTATTTTGGTTTAGTTTTTATTTTATTTTTATTTTTTTAGGTTTAGGTTTAGGTTTTAGTTTAGGGTTTTATTTAATTTTATTTTCTTTATGCTTTTATATTTATTATATTTATAGTTTTAATTTAGTTTAAGTTTATGTTTTTAGGTTTTTAGGTTTTTAGGGTTTAGGGTTTAGGGTTAGTTGAGGGGTTAGGGTTTGGGATTTAGGGTTTAGGGTTTAGGATTTAAGGTTTCGGGTATAGGGCTTAAGTTTTAGGGCTTACAGTTTAGGGTTTAGGGTTTTAGGATTTAGGGTTTAGGTTTTAGTCTAGGGTTCAGGTTTTAGTTTAGTGTTTAGGGTTTTTGGTTTTTTAATAGAGAGCAAATTAATATTTAACATTTCATCTTTTTGATTTCATCAATCAAGTAACACACCAAGTTTTTTAAGGCACGAGCAATGACATAGATAAAAAATGAGCATACATAGAGCAAATAAAAAACCTTAGATAAGAAGAACCATCTCTATTATAAAGACACAATTATAAACAGCAGATCAAATCAGCGGTTCTTCAATTTCTCTAGTTCCCATCAAAACCACCCCTACCTCTCGAGTAGCGGGATCCACCATCATATCCCCAATCTCTCCCTCCACCACCACCACGGTTGTAACCTCCGTCCCTTCTCTCGCTTCCATGGAGTGCTCACCACACCATATCCAAGCACCTCCAAATCCCCATCATCCACTATGATAACAAGCCTCACGCCTTTCTCCGATCTAGGCAGCGGTTGATGGTGATGTTCTTCTTGCCAAGGTTTCTCCCATTCTTAAGGTTTATGTTTTTTTAGCTTATTTAATTTATTTAGTTAAGTTTATTTAGGGTTTGGGGTTTGTTTAGGGTTTGGGGTTTAGGTTTAGGGTTTGGGGTTTAGGTTTAAGTTTAGGTTAAATTCAGTTTAAGTTTAGGTTTAGGATTATAGGGTTTATGCTTTTAGGTTTTTTAGGGTTTAGGGTTTAGGATTTAGAATTTTAGGGCTTAGGGTTTTAGGGTTTAGGGTTTAAGGTTTCAGGTTAGGGTTTAATGTTTAAGGTTTAGGATTTAGTGTTCAAGCTTTAGGATTAGGGTTTTGAGGGATTAGGTTTTGGGGTTTAGCATTAGTTTAGGTTTTAGGGTTTAGGGTTTTTGGGTTTAGGGTTTAGGGTTTAGGGTTTAGTGTTTAAGGTTATGGATTGGGTTTAATGTTTAAGGTTTAGGGTTAGTTTAGGGTTTATGATTTAAGGTTTAGGGTTTAGGTTTAGGGTTTATTTAGTTTAGGGTTTAGGGTTTAGGCTTTAGGGTTTAGGTTTATGATTTAGGGTTTATGGTTTAGGGGTTAGGGTTTAAGGGTTTTTAAAAAAAAAAAAATTAAGTGAATCGATAAGTTTAGGTTTCTTTAGTTTAATTTTTATTTATTTTACTTTATTTTATTATTTATTTATATTTATATTTATTATTTATTTTTATTTAGGTTTTTTTTTATTTTTATTTAGTTTATTTTAAGTTTATTTATTTTAGTTTAAGTTTTTATTTTAGTTTATTTTTTAGGTTTAGGTTTAGGTTTTGCTATTTTTTTTTACTTTTAATTTTATTTTAATTTTTTAGGTTTAGTTTTTATTTTAGATTTAGGTTTTAGGTTATTATTTTAGGTTTCATTTTTTAATTTAGGTTTAAGTTTATTTTAGTTTATTTTATTTTATTTAGTTTAGGTTTTGGTATAGGTTTAGATTATTTTAGGTTTAGGTTTAGGTTTTATTTATTTTAGTTTAGTTTACTTTAGTTTAGGTTTAGGTTAATTTTATTTTGTTTATTTTATTTTTATTTTAGGTTTAGGTTTTTTTTTAGTTTAGGGATTAGGTTTTATTTTTTATTTATTTTTAGGTTTATTTTCTAGGTTTAGGTTTTTATTTAATTTTTTTTAGGTTTATTTTATTTTATTTTATGTTTAGCTTTTATTTTATTTAGGTTTTTATTCTTAGGTTTATTTTATTATTTAGTTTAGTTTAGGTTTTTATTTATTTTATTTTAGTTTATTTTTTTATTTTATTTATTTATTTTAGGTTTAAGTTTAGGATTTAGTTTAGGTTTTTTATTTTATTTTATTTGGTTTAGGTTTTATTTCTTATTAGCATTATTTATTTAGTTTAGGTTTATAGATTTAGTGTTTAGGTTTATTTAGGTTTTAGTTTATTAGGTTTAGGTTTTAGGTTTAGTTTTAGATTTAGGTTTAGGGTTAGGGTTTAGGTTTAGGTTTAGGGTTTAGGGTTTTAGTTTAGCTTTAGGTATATGGTTTTGATTTAGGGTTTAGTGTTAGGATTTAAGGATAATTTAGGGTTGCTTTAGTTTGAAGTTTTATAGTTTAGGTTTATTTAGGGTTTGGGTTTTTTAAGGTTTAGTTTAGGTTTAGGGTTTAGGTTTTAGGTAGGTTTGTTAGGATTAGAGTTTAGTTTAGTTTAGGGTTTTAGTTTAGTTTAGGGTTTTATTATTTATTTATTTATTTTTATGTATAGTTTATGTTTATGGTTTAGGGTTAGGTTTATTAGTTTAGTTTAGTTAGTTTTAAGGTTTAGGTTTATTTAGTGTTTAGGGTTTAGGGTTTAATGTTTAGGGGTTTTTTTTTAAATTAAGTAAACCTTTATGTTTATGTTTATTTATTTTTTTTTATATATTTTAGCCTATTTTATTTTTAATTTTTATTTAGGTTTATTTTTTATTTTTATTTGTTTAGCTTATTTATTTTAGATTTATTTATTTTAGTTTAGGTTTTTTATTTTCGTTTATTATTTAGGTTTAGGTTTATGTTCATTCTTATTTTCAGTTTAATTTTATTTTTATTTTATTTCTTATGTTTAGGTTTTATTTTATATTTTTAGGTTTAGGTTTATGTTTTTATTTTATTTTTTTAGGTTTAGGTTTTAAGTTTTTATTATAAGTTTATTTTTAGGTCTTATTTTTTAGTTTAGGTTTACCATTAATTTTAGTTTATTTTATCTTATTTAGTTTACGGTTTAGGTTTAGTTTTTTTTTTAGGTTTAGTTTTAGGTTTTATTTATTTTAGTTTAGGTTTAGGTTTATTTTAGTTTGTTTATTTTAGGTTTAGAGTTTAGGCATTATTTTTTATTTATTTTTAGGTTTTATTTTTAGTCCTATTTTTAAGTTTTGGTTTTTATTTAGGTTTTATTTTATTTTTATTTAGGTTTATTTTTTTTTTATTTTTGTTTAGTTTTTATTTTATTTACACAAAACTTGTAGAATTAATCATGACATGAATCCTTTAAAACACTTTGTTAATGTTAGGGTGTCCCATGGAAGCGACACACTGTATGGCTGAATATAGAGAAAATTGTGCAAGGGATGTTGCATCGACTCCCTAGTACAGTGTTAAATAAGCAAGGGTTCCCACATTATGGATGGATGCGGCCAAAGAAGTTAGTCCATGAAATCAGAATTAGGTTAGGAACTTAGAATATTGGTGCGCTTATAGGTAAACTAATGGAATTAATAGATATTATGATTCCTAGGAAGATAAATATTTTATGTGTTCAAGAAACTAAATGGGTTGGGAAGAAAGCCAAGGAGATTGATAGTTTTGGTTTTAAACATTAGTATTTAGGTAGAAGTAAAATTAGAAATGGCGTAGCTATTATTATAGGTAAACGTTTAAAAGATAACATTATAAATATTAATAATTATTAATATTTTAAAACATTATTGATACTAAGATTATCAATGTTATAAGTGTTTATGCTCCTCAAGTAGTTTTGGATGTAGGTTGAAAATAAATTTTTTGGAATGAATTAGAGGGATTAATACGAAAGATACCTCTTGAAGAAAAAGTATTTATTGGAGGAGATTTAAATGGACATGTTGGTAGAGTGGTAGAATATTTTAAAAGTATTCATGGCGGTTATAGATTTGGAGTGCCTAATGAAGAAGGTAGGACTATATTAGATTTTTCTTTAGCCTATGATTTGGTAGTTGCTAATACATTATTTAAGAAAAGAAAAGAGCATATTATTACTTATAAAAATGGATCGAGTAAAACACAGATTGATTATTTTTTGATAAGAAAAATAGATCCTTTAGATCGTAAAGATTGTAAGGTCATTCCAAGTGAAAGTTTAAATACCCAACATGAATTATTAGTCTTAGATTTTAAGATGAAAGATTGGAATATGAGAAATAAATCAAATTATTATCCTAAGATTAGATGGGAGAAATTCAAGAGCACTAATAAAAATATTTTTAAGAGTAAGCTACAAGAGCTTAGAATTTGGGATGTTCATAAGGAAGCTAATGTTATGTGGGAAAAAGTAGCAAGTGAAATGAAGCAAGTTTCTCAAAATGTGCTTGGAGAATCAAAAGGAAAAGCTTCTTTTAATAAAAATAGTTGGTGTTGGAGTCAAAATATGCAGGAAAAGATAAAAAATAAGAAGTGTTGTTATAAAAGTTGGTTTAGATGTAAAAACTCAGAAAATTGGGAAAAACATAAAGTGACATGTAGAGATTCTAAGAAAGCAATATATGATGCAAAATAATTAGCTTTTAGTGATTTATACAATAGATTAGATACCAAAGAAAGTAAAAGATGTATGTATAAGTTAGCTAACCAAAGATATAGGAGAATTAAAAATCTAGCTCAACTAAGGTGTATTAAAGATGAAAATCATAGTGCTTTTCTTAGAAAAGGATAATGAAAATAGGTGGATGACGTATTTTGATAAACATTTCAATGATGAACGATCTAAATATGATTGATTTTAGCAACCTTAATACCTTAAAAAAATAGAGAATTTTTTTATCATCGTATTAGTAAATAAGTTAGAGAAGCTTTAAAGAAAATGAAATGTGAAATAACAGTATGACCGGATGATATTTCAATAGAAGTGTGGAAATTTTTAAGAGATCAAGGAATTTCTTAGCTTACAAATCTTTTAAATGTTATTTTAAAGACTAAAAAGATATCAGATGAGTGGAGAAAGAGTTTGTTGATTTTTATATTTAAGAATAAAGGTGATGCACAAGAGTGTGCAAATTATAGAGGAATTAAGTTAATGTGTCACACATTAAAATTAAGGGTGAGAGTAATTGAGCATAGGTTATGAGGTGATACAAAAGTTCCTCACAATCAATTTGATTTCATGCTAGGTAGATCTACTATTGATGCTATACATTTGTTAAGAGGTTTGATGGAGAATTATAAAAAAAGTAAGGAGGATCTATATATGATATTTATTGATTTAGAGAAAGCTTATGATAAAGTTTCAAAAGATTTCTTTGGAGAGTTCTAGAAAATAAAGGAGTTAATATTGGTTATATTCAAGTCATTAAGGATATGTATATAGAGTTGTTACTTGTCCAAGCACAAGGAGGATTGATAAAATATTTTCCTATTTTAGTTGGATTACATCAAGGATCAGCTTTAAGCCCTTATCTTTTGCTTTAGTTATGGATGTTCTTACTAGGCATTTACAAGAAGATGTACCTTGGTGTATGCTTTTTGCTAATGACATTTTTATTATTGATAAGTCTAGAGATGGATTCTAAGAGAAACTTGAATTATGGAGGTTAACCTTAAAGTCTAAAGGTTTCATTTAAGTGGATCTAAAATTGAATATATGAATTGTAATTTTAGTTGTAGAAGTTATAGTGGTAGTGTTGTGACATTAGGTGAACAAGTCATTAAAAAGAGTGTGCGATTCAGATATTTAGGCTCTATTATTCAAAATGATGGTGAAATAGATGGCAATGTTATTAGTATAATTCAAGTTGGATGGTTGAAGTGGAGGAATGGATTTAGCCTGTTGTGTGATAGAAAAGTACCACTTAAACTTAAGGAAAAAATTTATAAGATGGGGGTAAGACCTACAATGAATTATGGTGCAAAATGTTGGTCAATAAAGGAGAAGCAAGAGACTAAGTTAAGTGTTGCAGAGATGAGGATGCTTAGGTGGATGAGTGGCTTTACTCTTAGAGATAAAATGTTAAATGAGTATGTTCGAGTTGGTGTAGCTCAGTCTTAGATAAGATTAGAGATTAGATGGTTTGGCCACATAAAGCATTGGTCATCCAATGACTCTGTTAGAAGAGTAGATACATTAGATTTGCCTTATGTTAAGAAAGGTAGAGGCAGACCTAAAAAGACATGGTTAAGATGTATAAAAAATGACCTTAGTATACTTGAATTAAATGAGAATTTGACACATAGTAGGACACATGGGAAAGATTCATGTAGGTGACCCATGGTGGGATAAAAGCTTGTTATGTTGTTTATTGTTGTAGGTTTTATTTGTTAGTTTAGTTTAGGTTTTATTTATTTTATTTTAGTTTAGTTTTTTATTTTTATTTTATTTTCTTTTTAGGTTTAAGTTTATCTTTAGCTTTATTTTTAGGTTTATTTTTATTTTATTATTTTATTTTATTATTATTTTTATTTTGGTTTAAGTTTTTTAACTTATTTATTTTGAGGTATTGTTTAGTTTAGGTTTAGGATTTGATCATTTTAGGGTTTAGGATTTAGGGTTTAGGGTTAGTTGAGGGTTTAGGGTTTAAGGTTTAGAGTATAGGGTTTAGGGTTTATGGTTTATGGTTTAGCATTCAGGGTTTATGGTTTAAGGTTTAGGTTTTCGGGTTTAGGGTTTAGGGATTACGGTTTCAGGGTTTATGGTTTTGGTTTTAATTCTAGGTTTCCAATTTTAGTTTAGAGTTTAGGGTTTTTTATTTTTTTAACAGAGAATAAATTCATATTCAACATTTCTTCTTTTTGATTTAATCAACCAAGTAACACACCAAGTTTTCTAAGACACAAAATGCATAGATTAAAATGAGTATGCATAGAGCAAATCAAAACCCTAGATAACTAGAATCATCTCTACGAACACATTTCCATAAGCTAAATTGGATCCATTGTTCAATTTCTCCAAGTCCCATCGCCACCCTCTCTCAGTAGCGGGATCCATCTATCTCCTCTCCCTCCACCACCACCGTTGTAGCCTCCGTCCCTCCTCCTACCTCCATAACCACCAATGCTCTGACCACCACCTCCATATCCACCAAACCTCTAGATCCCCACCACCACTATGATAACCACCGCCTCTGCCTTTACCTCCACTGTTAGATATAGACTGAGCCTGGTTGACAGTGATGTTCCTGTCAAGGTTCTACCCATTCTTAGGGTTTAGGTTTATAAGGTTTTAGGGTTTAAGTTAATTTTTTAATTTATTTAGTTACTTTAGGTTTAGGTTTAAGGTTTGGGTTTAGGTTTAGGGTTTAAGGTTTAGGGTTTAGAGTTTGGGGTTTAGGGTTTAGGGTGTTATGGTTTCTTCTTTTAGGGTTTAGTGTTTAAGGTTGGGGTTTAGGGTTTTAGGGTTTAAGGGTTAGGGTTAGGTTTAGGACTTAAGGTTTAGTGTTTAAGCTTTAGGGTTGAGGGATTTGAGGGTTTAGGGTTTAGGCTTTAAGGTTTAGAGTTTTTAATATTTAGGGTTTAGGATTTAGGGTTAGTTTATGGTTTAGCATTTTAGGGTTTAGGATTTAGGATTTAGGGTTTAGAGCAGGTTAGGTTAGGGTTTTATAGTTTAGTTGGGACTTTAGAGTTTAGTTTAGTTTTAAGGTTTAAGGATTTTTTGATTTAGGGTTTAGGATTTTAGGTTTAGGGTTTATTTTTTTATTTTTATTTTTTCTTTTATTTTTTATTTTATTATTATTTATTATTATTATTTTTATTTTTTTATTATTTTTTTATTTTTTATTTTTTATTTTTTTTTATTTTTATTTTTTTTTAGTCTGTTTAGGGTTTAGTTTAGGGTTATAGGTTTATTAGTTTTATTAATTTATTTTAGGATTTAGGTTTTAGGGTTTATAGGGTTAAGTTTTTTTTTGAATTTTTAGGTAGGTTTATTTAGTAGATTTATTGTTTATTTTAGTTTATTTATTTATTTTATTTTATAGTTTATTTATTTTAGGTTTATTTATTTTAGTTTAGGTTATTTATTTTAGTTTATTTTTGAGGTTTAGGTTTAAGTTTGTGTTTATATTTTAGTTTAGTTTTATTTTATTTTATTTTTGAGGTTTAGATTTTATTTTTTATTTTTAGGTTTAGGTTTAGGTTATTATTTTATCTTTTTAGGTTTAGGTTTTAGGTTTTTATTTTAGGTTTATTTTTAGGTTTTATTTTTTAGTTTAGGTTTAGGTTTATTTTTAGTTTATTTTATTTTATTTAATTTAGGTTTACATTTAGTTTATTTTATGTTTAGGTTTAGGTTTTATTTTTTTTAGTTTTGTTTATTTTAGTTTAGGTTTACGTTTATTTTATTTTATTTTAGGTTTAGGTTTTTTTAGTTTAGGGTTTAGGTTTTATTTTTTATTTATTTTTAAGTTTTATTTTTAGGTTTAATTTTTAGGTTTAGATTTTTTATAGTTTATATTTATTTTAATTTAGGTTTATTTTATTTATATTTTTAGTTTAGTTTTTAATTTAATTAGGTTTTTTTTTTTAGTTTAGCTTAGGTTTTTATTTATATTATTTTAGTTTAGTTTTTATTTTTATTATTTTTTTTAGGTTTAGGTTTAGGTTTAGGTTCTAGTTTATGTTTTTATTTTAATTTATTTTTTGATTCTATTTTGGCTTAGGTTTATTTATTTCTTTTATTATTAGATTTTTTTTAGTTTAGGTTTAGGTTTTTAGCTTTTTAGGGTTTAGGGTTTAAGGTTTAGGGTTTGGGTTTAGAGTTTAATGTTTAGGGTTTGGAGTTTAGGGTTTAGGGTTTAATTTTTTTTTTACGGTTTGGGGTTTAGGGTTTAGAGTTAAGGGATTATGTTTTAGGGTTTAGGGTTTTAGGGTTTAAGGTTTAGGGTTTAGGGTTTATGGTTTTTAGGTTTTTTTTATATTAAGAGAGAATAAATTCAAATTTAATATTCCTTCTTTTCAATTCCATCAATGAAGTAACACAGCTTTCTAACACAAGCGAGTGTAGATAAAATGAGCATGCATAGCAGATCAAAACCTAGATAAGTAGAATCTTCTCTACAATAAATACACAATTCCATAAGCGTAGATCGATCGATCATTTTTTAATTTCCATTCCCATGGAACCACGACTCTCGAGTAGCAGGATCCACCATCATATTCTTGATCTCTCCCTCTGTCACCACCATGACTGTAACCTCTGTCGCTCCTCCTGCCTCCATAATCACCACTGGTCTGGTCACCACCTCCATATCCACTAGCACCTCTCCCACCACCACAGATAAGCCACCTCCACCTTCTCCACCCTAGATCTAGGCCGGGCGTTGGGGTGATGTTGTTGCTGTCATGGTTATGCCCATTCTTAGGGTTTACGTTTAGGTTTAGGTTTATTACATTTTAGGGTTTAAGTTTTTCTATTTATTTATTTAGTTACTTTAGGTTTAAGTTTAGGGTTTAGGATAGAGCATTAGGGTTTAGGGATTATGGTTTTGGGTTTAGGGTTTAGGGTTTAAGGGTTTATGCTTTTTGGGTTTAGGGTTTAGGGTTTAGGTTTTAGGGTTTAGGGTTTATGGTTTTTTCTAATTAAGTAAACTCATAGGTTTAGGTTTATTTAGTTTATTTTTTATTTTTTATAGTTTATTTTATTTTTTATTTTTATATAAGTTTATTTTTTATTTTTATGTAGTTTAACTTATTTATTTTAGGTTTATTTATTTTAGTTTAGGTTTTTATTTTAGTTTATTTTTTAGGTTTAGTTTATTTTATGTTTATGTTTTGGTTTTATTTATTTTAGTTTATTTTTTTTAGTTTAGGTTTAGGTTTATTTTATTTTATTTTATTTATTTTTATTTTAGGTTTAGGTTTTCTTTTAGTTTAGGGCTTAAGTTATTTTTTATTTATTTTTGGATTTTATTTTTAGGTTTATTTTTTAAGTTTAGGTTTTTTTTTAGTTTTTATTTTATTTTATTTTAGGTTTATTTTATTTTTATTTTATGTTTAGTTTTTAGTTTTTATTTTATTTAGTATTTTATTTTTAGGTTTATTTTATTTTTTAGGTTATTTTAGGTTATTATTATTTTATTTTAGTTTCTTTTTATTATTATTTTTTTTATTTTTAGGTTTAGGTTTAAGTTTAAGTTTTTATTTTATTTTATTTTTTTAATTTATTTAGGTTTAGGTTCTTTTATTTATTTTATTTTTAGGTTTTATTTAGTTTAGGTTTAGGTTTTTTTAAGTTTTTTATTTAGGTTTATTTAGGTTTAGGGTTTTAGGGTTTAGGTTTTTAAGGTTTTAGGGTTTAGGGTTTAGGGTTTTTAGGTTTTAGGGTTTAGAGTTAACTTATAGTTTAGTGTTAGTTTAGGGTTTAGGTTTTAGGGTTTAGGCTTTAGGGTTTCAGGTTTAGGGTTTTTAGGGTTTAGGGTTTAGGATTTAAGTTTTACGGTTTTGGCTTTAGGGTAGGGTTTTTAAGGTTTAGGTTTTGGGGTTTAGAGTTAGTTTAGGGTTAAGGGTTTTAGGGTTTAGGATTTAAGGTTTAGGGTTAGGGTTAGTGTTTAGGGTGCAGGGTTTAGGGTTTAGAATTTTAAGGTTTAGGGTGTAAGGTTTAGGGTATAGGGCTTAGAGTTTAGGGATCAGGTCTTTCAGGGTTTATGTTTTAGGTTTAGGGTTCATGTGTTAGTTTATGGTTTAGGGTTTTTATTTTTTTATTTTAATAGAGAACAAATTCAAATTCAACATTTCTTCTTTTCGATATTATCAACCATGTAACACACCAAGTTTTCTAGACAGAAAAAATTATAGCATAAAGTAGATCAAAAACCCTAGATAACTAGAATCATCTCTACAATAAAGACACAATTCCATAAGTAGTAGATCAAATCAATCGTTCTTTAGTTTCTCTAGTTCCCATCGAACCCCACGGCTCTCAGTGGCGGATCCCATCATCATATCCCAGTCTCCCTTTGCCACCACCATGACATTAACCTCTGTTGCTCCTCCCTCCTCCATAACCACCACTACTCCGACCACCACCTCCATATCCACCTCTAGATCCCCACCACCCTTCGTAATGCTACCTCGCCTTCATCACCACCAGATCTAGACTAAGCCTGGTTGACGTTGATGTTCTTGTCATCATGGTTTTCCCATTCTTAGGGTTTAGGTTTAGGGTTATTAGGTTTTAGAGTTTAGATTTATTTTTAAATTTATTTTGTTACTTTATGTTTAGGTTTAGGTTTTTGGTTTTGGGTTTAGGATTTATGGTTGAGGGTTAAGGTTTACGATTTAGGGTTTTCAGTTTAGGGTTTAGGGTTTAGGGTTTAGGGTTTAGAGTTTATGCTTTTAGGGTTTAGGGTTTAGGGTTAGCGTTTAAGATTTTTTAGGGTTTAGGGTTTAGGATATAGGGTTTATGGTTTTTTTTAAAAAAATTAAGAAAACTACTAGGTTAAGGTTTATTTAGTTTATTTTTTTTATTATAGTTTATTTTATTTTTTATTTTTATTTTATTTAGGTTTATTTTTAATTTTTATGTAGTTTAGTTTATTTATTTTAGGTTTATTTATTTTAGTTTATGTTCTTTATTTTAGTTTATTTTTTAGGTTTAGGTTTATTTTTTAGTTGAGTTTTATTTTTATTTTATTTTTTAAGTTTATGTTATATTTTTATTTTTAGTTTTAGGTTTAGTTTTTTATTTTTATTTTTTTATGTTTAAGTTTTAGGTTTTTATTTTAGGTTTATTTTTAGGTATTATTTTTTAGTGTAGGTTTAAGTTTAGGTTTATTTTTAGTTTATTTTATTTTTATTTAGTTTAGGGTTTTGGTTTAGTTTCTTTTAGGCTTAGGTTTAGGTTTTATTTATTTTAGTTTAGGTTTAGGTTTATTTTATTTTATTTATTTTTTATTTTAGGTTTAGTTGTTTTTTAGTAGAGGGTTTAGGTTTTATTTTTTATTTATTTTTATGTTTTATTTTTAGGTTTACTTTTAAGGTTTAGGTTTTTATTTAGTTTTAATTTCATACTATTTTAGGTTTATTTTAGGTTTATTTTATTTTTATTTTACGTTTAATTTTTATTCTATTTAGGTTTTTATTCTTAGGTTTATTTTATTTTTTAGTTCTGATTTGGTTTTATTTATTTTATTTTAGTTTATTTTTATTAGTTTATTTTATTTTATTTTTAGTTTTAGGTTTAAGATTTAGTTTAGGTTTCTATTTTATTTTATTTTAAATTTAATTTAGGTTTAGGTTATTTATTTATTTTATTTTTAAGGTTTATTTAGTTTAGGTTTAGGTTTTTAGGTTTTATTTAGTTTAGGTTTAGGTTTTTAAGTTTTCATGGTTTAGGGTTTAGGGTTTAGGGTTTAGGGTTTAGGGTTTAGGTTTTAGGGTTTAGGGTTTAGGGTTTAGGGTTTGAAGTTTAGGGTATAGTATTTAGGCTTTTGGGTTTACGATTTTTAGGGTTTAGGTTAGCAGTTAGGATGGTTTAAGGTTTAGGTTTAAGGTTTTAGGTTTAGAGAGTTTAGGTTTTAGGTTTAGGTTAGTTTAGGGTTTTTAGTGTTAGGGTTACGGTTTAGGGTTAAGGGTTTAAGGTTTAGGGTTTAGGATTTATGGTTTAGGGTTTAGGGTTTAGTGTTAGTTTAGCATTTAGGGTTTAAGGATTAGGGTTTTTTAGGGTTTAGAGTTTAGGGTTTGGGTTTTAGGGCTTAGGGTTTAGGGTTTAGGGTTTAGTGTTTTTGGGTTTAGGGTTTAAGGTTTAGGGTTTAGCATTTAGGTTTTAGGGTTTAAGTTTGTAGGTTTAAGGTTTAGAGTTTAGGGTTTATGGTTAATTTTAATGTTTAGAGTTTTGGTTAGGGTTTTTTTAATTTTTTTGTTTTTTATTTTTTTAAAATGAAGTAATTTGACAAGTTTAGCTTTATTTAGTTTATTTTTTATTTATTTTTATTTTATTTTTATTTTTGATTTTAGTTTATTTTTATTTAGTTTATTTTATTTATTTTAGTTTAGGTTTTTTATTTTAGTTTATTTTTTAGGTTTAAGTTTAGGTTTGGTTTATTTTTAGTTTAGTTTTATTTTATTTTATTTTCTAGGTTACTATTTTATTTTTTATTTTTTGGTTTAGGTTTAGGTTTCTATTTTATTTTTTTAGGTTTAGGTTTTTATTTTAGGTATATTTTTAGGTTTTATTTTTTAGTTTAGGTTTAAGTTTATTTTTAGTTTATTTTATTTTATTTAGTTTTGGTTCATGTTTACGTTTAGTTTATTTTTGGTTTATGTTTTGGTTTTTTTATTTTAGTTTAGTTTATTTTAGTGTAGGTTTAGGTTTATCTAATTTTTATTTTAGGTTTAGGTTTTTTTTAGTTTAGGGTTTAGGTTTTATTTATTATTTATTTTTAGGTTTTATTTTTAGGTTTATTATTTAGGGTAAGATTTTATTTAGTTACATTCAACAATGAAGACTTACTCTTACGGATGACCGTGCACAACCACCTCTTTACATTATAGTGAAGGTTGGCATATACAGAGCTATCTAGAGTTTTGGTTGACCCATGTGTATCAATTAACATTATGAGTCTAAAAATCCTTGCCTACTTGAGGATTGACATCTCCAAACTAAAAAAAAGGATGATGTCGAGAGGATTCAATGAACAAAGTGAGAGGGTCTTGTGGTATTTATTTTTGGATGTATGGGGGGGACACCATGCAGATAGTAGGAGGGGTACTTTTTAAGGTGATCGGGTACAACATTGAGGTATGATGTACTATCTTGAAAGATAGAGGCATCACCCTAAAATGGACCTAATCACATAATAAGGACTCTTAAGGAATGATGGGTCTTCAAATGCACCAAAGATTTTTTTCCCTACTTTATATGGATAAATAAAGTAGGGTTTATATTAAACCAGTTCTTAAGTTCCCCAGGAGGTAAGCCTCATAGTTAAATACATCTTTGGAAATGAAATTTCCTAGAATACTCTTGATTAAAGCAAACAATTATCATCTCCAAAGATTTCAAGGTTACACTATCAAAGGATTGGTTGTATTTGGAAATTCAATTGGGAAAGTTCAAGGCGATGACTTATTATTAGAATCTAAATGAAATAAGTAAGAAATCCTCATGATACTTGAAGTATAATGAGCATTGCAATCTATCCTATGGTTGGGCTTTATAATTTAGAAGTTGAGGAGATTTATATGTTTTGAGTTGAAATTTAATTAGATTACTAGGGTTTATAATCTACCAACACAAGATTGTGAGAATGCCTAAGAGGCGAGGATTTAAGCTTGTAGCCTCAAGGAAATAGGTACCTCGGATCATAAATCTAGGGAGCTTTAGTACGAGCTAATGCATGACCCAAATCTAAGCGATAGGTGGACATAAGGGTTTACCTCCACAAGAGTGAATAAATTGTCCAACGTCTTGACTTATAACCTCCTAGAGTGGCCACCAGCTAAATCCTCCTACGATTTTAAAACCATGTAGTACGGTCTTATGAATTGTAATATAGCTAGGGTAGTTATTTAATTAGAAAGAGACTAAAGTCCACACTCTAGAGACAAGAGTATGAGTGGTATGAGCATATGACCTAATATATAGATGAAAAATCTTTATAAATTTTATTTCTTTTTAGAAAAAATATTTTGACAGAAGCTTTAGGATTTCTTATGCCTAAATGCATCAAACCAGTTAGAAGAAGGTGTTCTCCACCATAAAGGATGCCCTCACAGGTCATGCATTCTTTTATCGTGTAAGGATGGAGAGCCTTCATGTTCAAGAGAGAAAGAATATGCATGCATGATGTGAAACATACAACCATACAGCTAAAGGGTTGCTAAATCTTTTAATTATCTTATTTATCTCTTAAGCTTTATGATGAGAGTATGAGTTGTTTAAAATTAAGTTATGAGTGATTAGTTGGGTAGAAAACTTATTTTTATCCTAAAATCTTAATCGTATCCAAGCCACACATTAAAACATCAATCATTTAAGAAGCTATGAAAATCATGTCATCCTAATGCACAATGTAAACATAACATCAAACAATTATACAAATTATTGTTAAATAAAAAAAGGTGGAATGCGGTCGGTACCTTAGAAGAGAAAAGATGGGTAGCCGCTCTTATACAAGAATATGAAAGAATAATTATAATTGTATTAAATGCTAGGGTTTCTTCTTTCTTCATATCTCCATTTATGATTTGGTTCCTTCTTTGATGGATGGTGCTTGCTTTAAAGGCATCAGGGCAATATAATATAGACTTGCTCATCCTAATCCCACATAGCACTAATCCTAATTTCTATTCGAAAAACTACATTTATGTGGGAAAAGTAAATCTAACTACATCTACAAAATAGAGGTTAGCTAAATATACATATAATCCCAAGCAGTTGTATTTATAATTTGGACTTAGCACCTACACATGGGTAACTAAGTCCACTATCTAACTTAGATTATGCTTAAATTTAAAACAACCTGCAAAAGAGCATTCACATTTATTTTAAGCATCCCTTAAGAATAATCCTCAATGAAAAACATGATTAAGCTAAAATTGGCCTATCATCCAGTCTACGAAGCATACACCCGAACAACCAATTTAAAATAATACATTATAAAACAAAACATACATCACGTCATACACCGTCCTAACTTAGAGCTAGTGATGACTTAATTCTAATGTGTATTAAGGCTTGTGTGGTAAGTCTTGTTAGGCATTATTGTTGTATTTTCTAATTGTAGAAGGATTCAATTTAACATGAAAGGTTGATTTCACTTGAAGTAGTTTAATTGACTTAAGAATTTTAATTTGTGTTTTCTTTTATTTCATTTGATTACACTTAGCAACTAAGTGTTATAAAGAGAGGAAAAGATGATTTCCCTCTTTCATCCTTACCTTAAGTCACTTTCTAAAGTATATTAATTTGATGTAGTTCTCTTTAGTGGATGGCTTATTAAATGATTAAATTAATCCTAAGTTTAGGTTCACTTTAAATAATCCTATTCAAAATGAAAGACATCTTAAGATTAATTTAATTCAATTACTACCACATGACATAAATTAAATCATTCCTTTCCATCACATGTAACATGCATATGATTTAATCCTAAGTGTATCTATACATGCAAAATATTTTAGCACACTTAAATGATGAATGTATGTGTATGTTTATAATATACATTTTATTTGATTGAATTACGTAAATATATTAATTTAAAACTTTATCCAAATTCTTATACAAAAGGACATGAACGAAATTAAATAAGCATGTGTTGTTGTTAAACTAGAAGTGAGGTAATCAAATGACATGCTTGGAGCTAGCTAAAGCCTCATATTCTCGGGATGTCCTATATACCCATTTGCATTCAAACATATGTAAATTTGCATACATGAACATACAAAGTAAGCTCCAAATCATATGGCTAATTAATTCAACCACTTAGTCAATTATTAATGCATACAATTTTAATGTAAAATGGGATTTTCATCCACTAATCACATATACATATACAAGTACAAACATATAGGCAAGAATATGTCATTGTTAAACCAAGGAAGTGAGGTAATTAGATAACCTCCTTGGGGCTAACTAAAGCATGGTATTCCCAAGATGTCTAGACTATATACTTGCTTTTCTTGGACACCCATGGATGTATACATAAATGAGAGAAAAAACCATTCAAAGATTGTATATTTTTTTGATCGAATTATTTAAATATATGAATTAAAACTCTATCCAAATTCTAATGTTGAAATACATAAAAATTAAATCAAATGGGTGCATTGTTAAACAGAAGTGAGGTAATCAAATGACCGCCTTGGGGCTAGCTAAAGCCTTGTGTTCTTGGGATTTCCAAACTATATACCCATTACCATTCCATCTTATATAAATCAACACATGAATAAAGGAAAGAGAACTCAACATTCATACACTTAAGCTATAAACAAATGCATTTCTTATGTATTTATAATTAGAATCATAACACATATTTTTATTCATTTATAAGCTTTTGAAAGATACATTTGGATTTAATAGTAATAATAGCCACACATATTTTAAATTAAATCAACACATGCAAGCTTACATAAAGGAAATCCATTTTATTTTACTTGATTTTGAAAAGATGGATGCATGAATTCAAATGACATACCAAATTTAACATGATTGGAAAGAGGACAATCAAATATAAGCATGATTCATTCAACCAAACTAGTTCTTAAGGACAATCAAATCAAATAAGATTATTTAAAAAAACAAAGCTTCTTTATTAATTAAGTTTAGCATTTGATTTGATTTAAAGAGTAGAAGAGAAATCATCACTTGTTGTTTTAAACCCATTTCCACATTAGTGATTTGATTTAATTTAAGGAAATGTAATTAAGTTGATTTTATGGGTTAATTAAGTTGAACCCTTAATTAGATGAATTAATTACCCTTACCTATGTCACCTTAAAGTAATTAACTAAATAATTATAGCCAACATGATATGCATGGAAAATAAACTTGCAATGATCCTAGAAATAAAAGGCCTAATGCAATTGGTTCATGATTAATAGTTAATTAGATTAAGGACTTAATTAATTACTCTTATGGTTTTCCACATGTGGACTAACCATAATTTCATTAAACCCCTTTAGGTTATTAAACACTACCCCATGATTTAATTAATTAAGGTCTGATGTGGTTATGATTTTAATTTGATTAAGTCATTTAATTTATTAGTTAAATCTTAATTAATTTCATTTTTAAATAAGGGTGAAATGAACTTAGGGAAGAGGTCTCAACCCTATTACTTAGTTCACTTACTGTTGAACAATGATTAATAAACTTAATTAACCAATTTATTACTATTCATGGGATTAATTAATCATTAATTAACTTAAAAGAGTAGTTAAGGTTTAATTAGTAATTTTATTAATTAAGTGAGCAATAAATCCCAAGAAAATCATGGGTAGAGTCATCCCATTAAATTAACCCACAAAATTTGGAATTAATTGCTCAAGTAATTAAGTAATTACTAATAATTTTATAATTAATTACTATTCAAAATTAGTTAAGATCATTTTTAATTAATTCTCCTCAAATATCTTTAAAATGAGTATTTATTATCATTTTTTATTTCTATGATTTTATGATTTTAGAAGTTTTAGCCATTAAAATGATTAATTAAGCCTAATTGCCTAATCATTGGCACCACGCGGCATAATGCTGCATGCTTTCCATGTGGTGCCATTGGCTACTTTAAAACTTATCCAACTCGCTCATGTGCGTGAGATGTTTTTTTCTCGCCACACCATCTAAGATCGGATGGCTACCATTAATTAATTAGATTAAATCGATCAATTTAGTGATCTAATCATGACTATCCATTTTGATCATGTAAAATGGATGGTGCATGATCTAATGTCATGAGTGAGGGAGAATGAGTCCGCCATTGCTCACTTGATCCGAAGCTTACCCGAAGCTTCAACCAAAAAAGGATCCCACACCTTCATGACATCAATTGGAGGGATCCAATGTCAAGATCACATGAGATACAAGTTTTCTTCAAAAGCTCCAACCCATTTTCCTAAGGATTAGTTTGGAAGCATACCTCGCTGGGTAGCTGATTGAGAAGCTTCATCTAGTGGAGTGAGTATTGAGAATTGATCAATTTGATGTTCACTTGAAGGCCACAAATGAATTTGGAGCTCAACTTTGATTGAAATCCCACCTTGCAGAAGCTTGGGAGATGATTTGCTTGCTCATGAGGCCTAGAAGGTGGCAAAGTTAATTTGAGTTTGATGGAGAAATAGGAAGTTAGGTCAAAATGGGAGTGTCTTATTTAGATGATGGAATGGCATTTTTTTGAAGAATGAGCTTGGGAGCTAGGAATGGCTCTAAGCAGCTCATCTAGCTAAGGCTCTGAGGAATGATTTTGTGTGTTTGAGTGGAAACAAGGTATATCCCCTTCATCTTGATTGGATGGTGGGATCAAGTTTGGCTTTCTGGCCATCTCCATCTCAGAGTCGTGGGTGGTGTGGGAGGAGGTGAGTTGGCTGCTTGGTTGAAGGTGTGGAGGTGGTCAAGAAAGGAATCATGGGTGTCCTATGGGTTTCAAATGCTCTAATGGGAGGGTGAGGTGATTTCACCTCCCATGGGTCATGGCCAACCAACCACTGGGCAGGTCCTAGTGCCTAGGACCATTGGGAGAGTACCAAGTGGCCAGAATGGAAATGACCACTTACATGGGTGATTTATCTAATGTGATGATTTGACCCAAGGGTAGAATGATCATTTGGCATTGGATTTGATTTGGGTAGATTTGAAATGAGCCAAAAGTGGGTTAGCCCAAATTTCAAGTCAATTGGAGTTGATTTGGTTAGTTTGGCTCAATTTGACTAATTTAGGTCAAATTGGGTTAGTTGATTAGTTGACCAATTGGTCAAATTGGGTCAAACCAAGGGTCAAGTTCATATGATCATTTGGGATGTTTTGGTTCAATTGTTTGGTTTGGTTTGGCTTAGATTTGATTTTGGCTCATTTGAATTCATTTGGGTCAAATGGGTTAAGTTGACCAATTTGACCAAATTAGCTTGGGTTGGTGTTGGTTTGGGTTAGTTGACAATTGAAGATGATTGTAGGCTTTGGTTTCAATTAAATTTGGATTTGTTTTATTTAGGCCAACTTGAACATTTAGGTCAATTTGGCTAAGTAATTGGGTGTTGGGTCCAATCATGGCTTTGGTCAAGTTCAACAATCAATTTGGAATGAACTTGAGCCATTGGTTGCAATCAATTTGGTTTATATTTTGATTTGACCCAATTTGGTCTTTGAGGTCAATTTGGGTCAACTTGGGAAGAGGGCCAATTGGGTTTGTTTCACTCAATTGAAGGTCAAGTCATATTCAAATATTGATTTTGATTTGGTATGAATCATTGGTTTCAAGGATTTGGCTTAAATATTTGCTAGTTTGGTTCATATGGGTTAACTTGGTCAAATGACCAAATTGACTTGGTTTGACCTAATTTGTGATAATTGATCAACCTAGGGTGATCAACAATCATGTTGGGAGGTTTTGATGGCTTGGTTCAATCCAATTTGGGTAGGATTAAACTTGGCTCAAATAGGTTAAATTGGCCACTTTGGGTCAAGTGGACCAATTGGTTTAGTTGTTGATTTTGAGTTGAGTTTGATTTAGTTGAGTTTATATATGGATTTGGGATTGATATATAAATTCAATTGCAATTGGCTTGGGTTCAAATGGGTTTTGGTTCATTTGAACATTTCAAGTCAAAAGGGTTGGGTTTTTGATTGGGTTGATTTGGTTTGGCTTGATGATTGTAGATTTCATTTATATTTGTAAATATGATTGAAGGTATGATTGATTCATGAGAAAATCAATTGAATTTGGGTTTTGGAATGAAGAATTTGGCTAAGTCCATGGAGTTGAGTCATGTGGCTTAAGTTTGATTTTGATTTGGTTTGATTTAGTTTTGATGATTTAAATGTATATTTCATTTAAATTTATAAAGATGATTGAAAATATGATTGATTTATGAGAAAATCAATTGAGTTTGATTTGATTTGCTAAGTCCATGGATAGGTATATATTAGAAGGGTTTTGATTTAATTTGATTTAGTTTGACTTAGTTTTGATCAATTGAATGTAGATTTGATTTATATTGGAAGATGATTGAAGATATAAATTGATTATGAGAAAATCAATTAATTTTGGATTGATTTAGATTAAGAGTTAGCTAAGTCCATGGGATAGGTCATGGCTTAGGGGTTTCAAGTTTGGATTTGATCATGGGCTTCAATCATTTGGTTTTGGAATTTTTTTGGATTTGGATTTGAATTTGATGTTTGAATTGAACCTGGTTTGGTTTGAGAAGGTGAACATGGATTGGATTTGGGTTGTAGGTAGGTGGATTATCCTAATCAAGGCATAACCTAATCCTATGGTTAACCCTTCTAAGTCTTTAGGCTTAGCTAAGTGTTTACCTAATTATTAGAAGTGTCTTATGTGGGAAGTCTTAGTGTTCTAGTCTCCTAAGTCTAAGATGGGAAGATTGAATCCGCACTCCAAAAGTGAGGTCAACAGCCTTAGGCTCCATAGTGTTGCCCTTGGAGATAGATGATTGGAAGATCAGCCAAGTTTCACATTATAGACATACATCTTTCAATGCTTTGCTTGGGAGACCATGGATACATGAGAATAATATAGTTCCATTCTCTACATCAGTGTGAGAGGTGGGATCATCTACTATGTCAAAGGAGATCTCAAGTCATTTATAGTCAACATATATGAGGATGGTTTACTACCTCCCTCAAAATCAACAAGTCTATTCTCGTGAACTTGGCTAAAGTTTAAAAATAAAAGAAAGAAAAAAAAAAAAAGAGAAAAGAAAAAAGAAAAGAAAAGAGAAAATGAAAAAGAAAATAAAAGGAAAAAATAGACTTGGAGGAGAAGTGAGCCTGACATTAGATTCCACCATAGTTCTTTACTCCATTTGAACATATGGGTAGACTACCTAACCTCCACCATGAAGGAAGAGGCAAGTTGAGGGTGGAAAACCTCCATCCCAATAAAAGATATATCCCCTATAGTACACTACTATCCATATAGACTTAGAATCTAGTTCATGATGAGTATTATATGTTAGTACACCACCAACTCTTCTCAGTAGATTCTTGAGGTGGAACTTGAGCAGATAGTGATGAAGACTCTCCAAAGCAAAGCATATTCAAGTCTATATGTGAAATAGTTAGGCATCGGTTGGGAACCTTAGCTCTAACCCCACTTTCCTCTCAAAAGAGGGTTTGGTAGTTAAAGCCCTAAGTCATCCATGTGAAGACTAGAGGTTCTTTGGGAGCATCATCCTCAAGTCAAGAAGTTGATGTAGAACTTGAGATGATTCATATAATATTTAATAGATTACCTTTTGATTGGTACTTGCCTTGTGTTCATAATTTAGCAAAGAAAGGGTTAATCCCACATACTTGGTCAAAGCATAGTCAGACTATTTTAAAGAATATAAAGAACAAATGCAAAAGCTCTCAATCAAGATCTAGTAAGATTCGTCCCAATGATGACATTATTGCTCACCAATCATTTGGAATAATAAGTTCTTTTCAAATCACATTAACTCATATGAGGAGTATGCTTAGAAACTTCGTGATGATCTAGATGATTTTGAAGTCAAAGATGCGCCATAGTTTGAAGAAGAGATCAAGTCAACCATCAAAGCTCAAGGAAATCAACTTAGAACTAAGAAGATCCACATACATCAGTTTTTTGTTGAATGAAATTGAAACCAATGACTTAGTTAGGCTATTCATTGAGTTTAAGGACTTTGCATGGAGTTATGAAGAGATGCCTAGATTGGCTCTATTGGTCCATAAACAAGCAATAGAGCTACTATAACCCTATCAAGCAAGCTCTAGATTAACAAACATTTATAAGTCAAGTAAGATCGATGCTCATTTCATCCGAAGAAAATACCCTACCTTAGCCAATCATCCTTTTAAGAAAAGAATGGCCAAATTCACAATTTTAGGGATTTAAATAAGGCATGTCCAAAAGATGAATTTCACTACCAATCTCAAAGGATGGGATTGCCTCATCTCATGCAACCTTTCTCTTTCATGGATGGCTCATCCGATATAAAAATAAAGATAGCCCTTGAAGATGAAAGAAATTGCTTTTAGAACCCATCATATTGCTATAAGGTCATGCCTTTCACCTTAAAATGCTACATACTAGTGGCTATGACTAGAATCTTCAACTCATTCATCATCAAGTTGAGTGCTATGATGATCTCATGGTCAAAAGTAGAGAAAAGGAAGACCATCTCTTGACTTGAGAGTAGTTTTCAAATAGTTAAGATAATTTAACCTCAAAATGAACCCCTATTGTGCATGAGTAGCTAGGAAATTCCTTGGTTTGTTATCCGACACCGTGGAATCAAAATTGATAGAGAAGATCAAAGCAATATTAGAAATGCCACCCTCTAAAAGTTTAACTCAACTATCATTCCAAGGGTATATCTAAGATGATTATATCCAACCTAAGAAGATGTCATCCATTCTCAGACTTGTCAAAAAGGATGCCAAGTTCAAGTGGGATGATTAGTGTGAGCATTTGAAGACATCAAGCATTAGTGATGACCCTAGTTCTAGCAGCTATCCAAGCCGCTCATACTTTACACTACTACATTAGATGACTCTTGGTGCTATGTTGGCCCAAGCAATGATGAAGGGAAGGAAAAAAATCTATACTACCTCACCATCATCTAATCCCTGAGGCTAATTATCCACCCATTTAGAAGCATTGGCTTTAATCTTTGCTTCCCAAAAGAAGATACTACATGCTTCTGGCCCAAGCTAATGATGAAGGGAAGGAAAACACACTCTACTACCTTAGCCATCATCTAATCCCTATTGAGGCTAATTATCCACCCATTGAGAAGCATTGCTTAGCTTTAATCTTTGCATCCCAAAAGATATAACACTACATGCTTCCTCATAAGGTAAACTTAATCTTTAAGATCAATCCACTACATTATCTTATGACACGACCGATGTTATTCGGACGGTTGAACAATGATCCATGATCCTCTCACAATTTGACATTACCTTCATACCCCTCCATGCAGTGAAAGGATAAGAGCTAGCAGATTTTTTAGCAGCACACCCACTTCCTATTGACTCTCCACTTAGTGATGATCTCCCCGATGAACAAATCATGAACTTAGGGGATACTAGCATTCACCACTGGGAGATGTACTTTGATGGTGCAACTTCCTCTTAAAGAGGATATGAACCATAATCTACTATCTAGAAAATATAGGGGTAAGAATAGTTCTCTTAACTCCGGACTGTGATGTGATGAGATTCTCATATCATCTCTCTAATCTTTACATGAATAATGAAGCTAAATATGAGGCTCAGATTGCTGGTCTGGAGTTAGTCATTACTCTAAGCATCTAGAACATCAATATCTTCATGGATTCTCAACTAGTTATATACCCAATTGCTAGGTCCTATAAGGTTATAAAGCCCAAGCTTCATCACTACTAGAAGTACACCATTTACTTATTAGCCCAAATCCCAGAGGTTACCATTTATAAGATTACTCGAGGAGAGAACATTTTAACATATGCTTTAGCTAAGCTTTCCAAGGAGTTGGCATATCCGGAGGATGAGTCCATAGTAATAAAAGTCCAAAATAGATAAGTCTTATCCCTTAATGATATTGAACTCATCAAAAAGTACTCTCTTGAAGGGGAGGTTTCTATTTCCAAGAAGGACAAGGAGTTAGATTGGAGGCAACCATTCATGGATTTCATAAATAATGGCAAACTACCTCGAAAGAAGTCCCAAGCCCATCAGATGAAGTAGAGAGCACTTTTCTACACTCTTACGGATGGTTTCTTATACCGACGGTCTTTTGATATTATGTGGTTACGTTGTTTAGACAAGCACAGAGCCCATAAGATCATGACCGAGTATACTCAAGATTATGTGGAGCCAACAAATCTGGTCCAAAGATGAAAGCTAAGATAAAGAGACTAGGATATTACTAGCTGTCGATAATTAAATTTTGCATGGATACAACTAGGTGATGACACCAATGTAAAATGCACGGTGTGGTCCTACACCAACGACCCAATATTCTACATCCTACATTAGCCTCATGGCCATTTGAGTGTTGGGGTACCACATAGTGGTCCATTGATCCTTATTCTTCTAAGGGTCATCAATTCATCTTAGTTGCTACTGACTACTTTTACAAATGGGCAAAAGTGATTCCACTCAGAGAGGTCACAGCTCAGCATATGCTCCAATTTTGTAGAGACCATATAATATATAGGTTTAAAGTGCTTCGATGAATTATATATGATAATGGTACTGCATTCAAGAGTAGTGAGATCAACAACTTTTTTTGGAGACACATCATATATTGGAGATATTCTGCCATCAACTACCTGAGAGAAAATGGCTTTGCAGAAGCCTTCAACAAAACTCTCATGCAAATATTGAAGATGACACTCGACAATAATAAGAGATAGTGGCATGAGCAGTTAGTTGAAGCCTTACGGACTTACTACACCACATATAAAACTACAACTCAGTCTAGTCCTTTCTCATTAATGTATGGGTCTGAAGTTGTTGTACAATTAGAAGTTTAACTCCCATCACTAAGGATAGTGGTAGGTAGCAAGATCACAATAGCAGAACACTAAGTTGTGGTTAGAAGAGCTTGAAGGTTTGGAGAAGAGACATCTACTGGCATGCCAAAACCTCAAGTTGTACAAAGTTAAAATGATTCAAGCTCACAATAAGTTGGTCCGTCCTAGAGCTTTTCAAGTAAGAGAGCTTATTATAGTTCTAAGGAGACTGATACCCTCGTAAGATGGGAGGCAAGTTTGAACCCACTTGGGATGGCCCTTTTTTCATAGAGAAGGCCAACCAAGGAGGATCTTATCAGCTTATTAATCATAAGGGAGAGCACCCAATTCTTCCAATCAATAGGCTCTACTTAAAGAAATATTATAAATCATGTTTCAAAATAATTAACAATAATGAAAATCCAAGTTGAAAGTATTCTTGTTTGCAAATCCACCATGATATGTTTAGGGTAGATGTAATGAACTTGAGTGATGTCCCATCCTTCATCAAACATAAATACAAACTACACAAACATATAAAATAAACACATATCTTTTGTCTCGGGCTACTGAAGTTAAGATAACACCCCAGAGTAGTAACTCAAGAATGCTAGGTCACCGATGTGCTACCCTACAAGTGTGTCACCCCTAGTGGTCTTCTTGCTTTGGAGGATGTAAGTCTACTATGCTTTCCTTCCTTACTTGGCCACTACTAACTGATGAGCACCTTATTAGTTTGGTAGGCCTTACTGTGTGGCCAGTAAGCTACCTCATGTTGCCTTCGTTTAAGAGGATGTGAGTCTGCTATACTTTCTTCTTCGATTAGCCTTCGTGCACTGACTGGGTCAAGTATATTTGAGGTTTAGGATAAGTCCCCTAGCAGCTCCTTCCCTTCTAATTGCTTCAAGTCTAGGTCTAGTCCTTCTCGAGGCTCCCCGCTTAGTAGTCTCTCTAGTTTAGATAGTATATGTCCTACCGATGATTACAATGATTAGTTCTACTTGGAAAGTTGAAGCCTGCATGCTTTCTTTCCAGATTGATCATTGTACACCAACGGGCACTTTGGATTGGTTGGTTCTCACTATGCTAATGGATACACCACTCATGTTGACAGATACACTTTAGGTTGGTTAGCTCTCGCACCTTAGGATACCACACTCATGATATATGTAAGTCTACTACACTTTCTCCTTGAGTTGCCATCGTACACTTATAAGCTTTCATTTCTAGAGCTCATGATAAAGCCCCTAGCAGCACCTCCCATGTGGGCACTATATTTGGATTACATCTTTTGCGACCCCATTTAGACACTACTCAAATACTATTAGATTAGACAGTTCCCCTTTTGAAGTAAGTCCCTAGAAGTACACTTACAAGCTTTCTTTTCTAGAGCTCAGGATAAAGCCCCTAGCAGCACCTCCCATGTGGGCACTATATTTGGATTACATCCTTTGCGACCCCATTTAGACACTACTCAAATTACTATCAGATTAGATAGTTCCCTTTCAAAGTAACCACCGTTGTGGTTGGAGAATTTGTCCCATGGATGTGTAGATTCTCCCTTAGTCCAATAAATTTGAGATAAGTTAAGGCTGACATAGCCCCTTCTTAGTGTGGTCCCTCGCACAACAACAGGGTCCATGTAAATATATAAACAAAATATATATTCACTTGTGGATTAGGTGGACAGCCTTAAGGGTACCTTTTCTGAAGAAGGCATCCTATCTTTAGGGTAGTGTCAACAAAACTCCCTATAGGAATCACCAGACTACTATTGAGTTGATATAAGTCCCCAGCGACATTCACTCAGTAGTCGCCCCTAAGTCACGTTTGATTTATTGTGCTATTAATAGGGCACCCCAGTGGTTGTTCTCTGCTTTAGAAGATGTAAGTCTGCTATGCATTTTTCCTAGCACAGCAATTGCATACGAAAAGCAACCCCATAGGTTGGATAGATCTACCCCACGGCCAGTAAATCTGAGATCTATCCTTTGGATTTGTAAATTTGAGATAAGATAAGTCTAATATAGCACATTCTTAGTGGGTCCATCGCACATCATCATGATCCATAAATTAAATCTATCAAATTTTATCAAGCTCACATCCCTAGTGGATATGCTCTCAATTTGATATTAAACTAATCCAAACAAACCAAATCAAATCACATAAAATTAAGATAAAATTAATCCTAACTACTTTTGAGTTAACATAAGTCCCTAGTGGGATTCACTTAGTAGTCTCCCTACCTCATGTTTGATTTATTATGCATCAAACAGGTCACCCCAGTCATTGTTCTTTGCTTTAAAAGTTGTAAGTCTGCTATGCTTTCTTCCTAGCACACTGACAAAAAGGCAACCCCTTAGGTTGGCTAGCTCTACCCCAAAGCCAGATTATCCCTTTGGATTTGTAAACTGGGGTAAGTCAAGACATATATTCTTCCTAGGTCCATTGCACACCGATAGGTCCATACATTAACATTAAATTATATCTAATATGATTTTCCTAGTGGAGTTAAATCACACCCTTCTCTACAATGGAGACCCAAATCATATATAAACATGTCAAGAAAACAAATCAAATTCAAAGCCAACCTCCTCAGTGGTGCCAAATTAAACTAATTCCCCTAGTAGAGTCTAAATAAAAAAAAATCCAACAAAACTCTTATTCCAAGTAGATACATTCCAAAAAAAATCTATGAAATCAAACTTAAATCTCAATCCCCAAGAACTTTCCCCAAAGGTTCATATACCCAATCAGACTCAAGCCCATCTCTCTAGCAGATATGCCTCCACATCAATTAAAGCAAAATAAATTAAATTCTATTTGATCTTAATCCCTAGTGGATTATAGATTCTTATCCCCAATGGATCTATTTTCCATAAATCATATAATCAAATCAAATTCAAACGTTATCCCCAAAGAAATATTTTTCTATGCCTCCATAGACCCCTACATGTTATGTCCAATGCCTGTGATCACTGTGGATCTCCCCATGTCCTTGACAAGGAATTCTCATCAAATCATATTTCTTCTCTTATGCACACCTTTAATACTTCAAAAACAAGCCTAATAATGTTTTCGTTCAACCTTCAAATTAACATTTTTGTATGTTTTGACCCAATGTATTATAACAAAAGTAAAATATACTAAAATGTACAATAGCATTTAGTACCACACCACCACATTCATATATATGTGAAGTTATATTGTTATGTACATTATATTTTAATAGGCTTTCATATAATATATTATCTTATATTACACCTTAAAATGAACCACTTTAGGCAAAAAATTTTAAATTTGGTCAAAAAATGAACATTTATTTTGGTCAAAAAATTTTAAATTTGTTTTGGTCAAAAAATGAACATATTATCTTAGGTTTAAGTATATTTTTAAGTTTATTTTATTTTATTTAGTTAGGGTTTGATAGTTTATTTTAGGTTTAGGTTAAGGTTTTATTTATTTTAGTTTAGTTTATTTTTTTTAGTTAATGTTTATTTTATTTAGTTTATTTGTATTTGGTTTTATTAGGTTTTAGGTTATTTTTATTTATTTAGGTTTATTTTTAGGTTTAATTTTTTATTTTATTTTAGGTTTATTTTAATTTTTTATTTTACTGAGTTTTATCTATTTAGGTTTTCATTTAAATTTTTATTTTATAGTTGTAGGTTTATTTATTTTATTTAGTTTAGTTTTATTTATTTATCTTTATTTTAGTAGGTTTAGGATTTTAGTTTAGGTTTTATCTTTATTATTTTAATTTATGTTTTCTTTTAGGTAAAATTATGTTTGGTTTGGGTAGGGTTTGGGGTCTGGGGTCATGGTTTAGTGTTGTAGTTTAAAGTTGGTTTAGGGTCAGTGGTTTAGTTTATCAGGTTTAGGGTCTTTTATTTTATCTGGGTAGATTTTTTTGGTCCAGTGCAAGTTTGTGTTTAGGTCATTTAGGGTTAGGATGGTAGAGATATGTTAAGGTCATAATTAGGTATATAGGGTAGGTTTATTTTAAAACAAACCCATAATAGTAAGGGATAGGCTCATGGTCAGAGTTTTTTATTTTTATTATTTTATATTTTGAGTAGGTTTTATAAGGTATATTAGTCAGGATTTAAGTTTCTTTTAAAAGAACTGAATAAACATTAGTTTAGTTTATTTAGAATATTTAGTTTAACATTTTATCTTAGTTTACTTTATTTTATTTTTATTTAGTATATTTTATTTTAATAGATTAGTTTATTTAATTTAGGTTATTTATTAGTAATTTATATTTTATTTTAAGTTTAGGTTTAGTTGGTTTATTTTAATGAGTTTATTTTATTTTATTTTTTATTTTTAGGATTTATTTTATTTTTTTTATTTTAGGTTTAGGATTATGGTTTTATTTTATTTTTTAGTGTAGATTTTAGGTTTTTTATTAAGTTTATTTTAGGTTTTATTTTAGTTTATAGTATTTTAGTTATTTATTTTAATTTAGTTTAGTCAGAGTTTATTATTTTAAGATTTTAGGTTTTTATTTTAGTTAGTTTATTTTAGTAGGTTTAGGTTTATTTTATTTTTTTATTTATAACATTTATTTTATTTAGTTTTATTTTATTTATTTTAAGTATTTTAGTTTGTTTTTTATCTAGTTTTATTTATTTATTTTATTTTTTTATTTTATTTAAGTTTATATTTTAGGTTTTATTTAGTTTAGTAGGTTTATTTAGGGTAGATTTTACTAGGTTTTAGGTTTTGGGCTTTTTTTTATTAGGGTTAGGGTTTTTAGGGTAATGATTTAGGGTCTAGTGTTTAGCCTTTGGGGTTTTGCCTTTAGGTTTTTTTTTTTTTAACCAAAAGGATTTAGGTCTTTAGTTTAGTTTAGTATTATCATTAAATATTATGTTATTAATAGTATACCATTTAGTTTTTAGGTTTATTATTATTATCATTATTAGGTTATTATTAATATTATTTGTTATTGGTTTATTTAGTTTATTTTATTTTAGTAATCTTTATCTGGTTATTAGTTTATGGTTTTAGTTTAGTTATATTTATTTAGTTTGGGTTTTGGGTTTAGTTTTTTATTTATTATTTAGTTATTAGTTTTATTTATAGTTTTGGATTTAATTGGTTTATTTTATTTTAGTTTTTAGCATTTATTATTAGATTAGTTAGTTTAATGTTTTGGGGTTTAGTTTAGTTTAGTTTATTTGTTTAAGGATTTTAGGTTTTTAGTTTATTTTAGTTTTAGTTTTAAATTTTGTTATTATTAGGTTTTATTTATTTGGTTTTATTAGTTTAAGGTTTAATTTTATTATTTATTAGTTTATTATTATTATTATTATTATTATTATTTTTGTTAGTTTTTTGGTTTATTATTATTATTATTATTATTTTATTAGTTTATTTAGTTTATTTATTAAGATTTTATGGTTTTAGTTAGTTTATTAGGTTTTAGTTATTATTATTAGTTTTAGTTATTTTTTATTAGTTTTAGTTTTTAGGTTTATTACTAGTTTTATTATTATTTATTTAGATATTTTAATTTTAATTAGATTTTATAATTAATTATTAATTTATTATTAGTTTTTTATTATTATTAGATTTATTTTGTTTTATTAGGTTTAGGTTTAGGGTTTCCGATTAGCTTAGGGTTTAGGGTTAGATTAGGGTTTAGGGTATAGCCTTCAGGGTTTAGAGCTTTTAAAGTTTAGGGTTTAGGGTTTATGGTTTAGGTTTAGGGTTAGGGTTTAGGGTTTAGGGTTTAGGGTTAGTTTTAGGGTTTAGGGTTTTAGAATTTAGTGTTTAGGGTGTAATGTTTTCTAAATTAATAAACTTATATGTTTAGGTTAATTTAGTTTATTTTATATTTTTATTTAGGTTTATTTTTTATTTAGTTTACTATATTTATTTTAGTTTAGGCTTTTTATTTTAATTTACTTTTTAGGTTTAGGTTTAGGTTTATCTTTATTTTATAGTTTAGTTTTATTTTTATTTTATTTTTTAGGTTTAGGCTTTATTTTTTATTATTAGGTTTAGGGTCTAGGTTTTATTTAGGTTTAAGTTTAGATTTTTATTTCATGTTTTTAGGTTTATGTTTTAGGTTTTTATTTTAAGTTAATTTTTAGGTTTTATATTTTAATTTATGTTTAGGTTTATTTTTAATTTAATTTAATTTATTTAATTTAGGTTTTAGGTTTAGTTTATTTTATTTTAATTTTTTTAAGGTTTAAGGTTTAGAGTTTAGGGTTTAGGATTTAGGGTTTAGGTTTTAGGGTTTAGGGTTTAGGGTTTACGATTAGTTTTAGGATTAGGTTTTTTTAAAATTATGTAAACTAGTAGGTTTATGTTTATTTAGTTTATTTTTTTATTTTTATTTTATTTTATTTTTATTTTTATTTAGGTTTGTTTTTTTATTTAGTTTTCATTTTTAGTTTAGATATTATTAGGTTTTATTATTTTGGTTTTATTAGTTTAGGGTTTAGTTTTATTATTTATTAGTTTATTAATAATAATAATAATAATATTATTATTATTATTATATTACTATGTGTTATTTATTCATTAGGGTTTTATGGTTTTAGCTAGTTTATTAGGTTTTAGTTATTATTATTAGTTTTAGTTATTTTTATCTCTTTTAGTTTTTAAGTTTATTATTATTTTTTTAGTTTTAGTTTGGTTTTATTAATTATTAGTTTATTATTAGTTTTACTATTATAATTAGTTTTGTTTTATTTTATTAGGTTTGGGTTTAGGATTTAAGGTTAACTTAGGGTTAGGGGTTTTAGGATTTAGGGTTTAGGCTTCAGGGTTTAGGGTTTTTAGGGTTTAGGGTTTAGGGTTGGTTTAGGGTTTAAGGTTTAGGGTTTTAGGGTTTAGGGTTTAGGGTTTAGGGTTTAGGATTTTGGGTTAGGGTTAGTGTTTAAGGTTTATGGTTTAGGGTTAGGGTTTAGGGTTTAGGGTTTAGGGTTTAAGGATGTTGGTTTAGGGTTGGGTTTAGTATTTGTTTAAGGGTTTAAGGTTTAGGGTTTAGGGTTTAGGATTTAGTGTTTAGGGTTTAGGGATTTTTATAAATTAAGTAAACTGGTAGGTTTATGTTTATTTAGTTTAGTTTATATTTTTATTTAAGTTTTTTATTTATGTTTTTTATTTAGTTAAGTTTTTTTATTTTATATTTATTTATTTTATTTCATTTTTTGATTTAGGTTTAAGTTTATGTTTATTTTTTAGTTGAGTTTTATTTTTATTTTATTTTTTAGGTTTATGTTTTAGGTTTTAGGGTTTTAGGTTTAGGGTTTAGGGTTTGGGGTTTAGTGCTTAGGTTTAGGGTTTAGGGTTTAGGGTTTTGGGGGTTTAGTTTTTAGGGTTTAGGGTTTAGGGTTTAGGGTTAACTTAGGGTTTAGGGTTAGTTTAGTGTTTAAGGTTATTTTAGGGTTTAGGGTTAGTTTAGTTTAGGTTTATTTGGTTTAGTAGGGTTAGTTTAGTTGAGGTTTAGGTTTAGGGTTTCTTAGGGTTTTGGGTTTAGTGTTTTGGGTTTATGTTTTGGGTTTAGGGTTTAGGGTTTAGGACTTAGGGTATAGGGCTTAGGGTTTAGGTTTGATTTATTTATTTTTAAATTAAGTAAACTAGTAGGTTTAGTTTATTTAGTTTATTTTTTATTTTTATTTAAGTTTATTTTTTATTTTTATTTAGTTTAATTTATTTATTTTAGGTTTATTTATTTTAGTTTAGGTATTTTATTTCAGCTTTTTTTTGTTTTAGGTTTAGTTTAGGTTTAGGTTTGTTTTTAGTTTATTTTATTTTTTTTTAGTTTAGGGCTTAGGTTTTATTTTTTAGTTTATTTTAGTTTAAATTTAGATTTATTTTATTATGTTTATTTTTTATTTATTTTTAGGTTTTATTATTAGGATTACTTTTTAGGTTTAGGTTTTTATTTAGTTTTTATTTTATTTTATTTTAGGTTAATTTTATTTTTATTTTACATGTAGTTTTAATTTTCTCTAGTGTTTTTAGTTTTAGGTTTTTATTTTATTTATATTTAGTTAATTTAGATTTTTATTTATTTTATTTTAGCTTATTTTTCATTTTTAATTTTATTTTATTTTTAGGTTTATGTTTGGGTTTAAGTTTAAGTTTAGGTTTTGGTTTTAGCTTATGCTTTTATTTTATTTTTCTATTTTATTTTATTTAGGTTTAGGTTTTTTTAGTTTTTTTTTTAGATTTTATTTGGTTTAGGTTTAGGTTTCTAAGTTTTTAAGGTTTAGTGTTTAGGGTTTTCAGTTTAGGGTTTAGGGTTTAGGGTTTATGGTTTAAGGTTATAAATTTTAGGGTTTAGGGTTTAGGGTTTTAAGGTTTAGGTTTTAGTGTTTAGGGTTTAAGGTTGTAGGTTTAGGGTGCAAGTTTTATGGTTTAGGGATAATTTTAGGGTTTAAGATTTAGGAGTAGGGTTTTTCTTTAAAAATAAATATACTCTTAGGTTTAAGTTTATTTATTTTATTTTGTTCATTTTTATTTTTTTTAGTTTCTTTTATTTTTTATTTTTATTTAGGTTTATTTTTATTTTTATTTTGTTCAGTTTATTTATTTTAGTTTAGATTTTCTATTTTAGCTTATTTTTTGGTTTAGGTTTAGGTTTATTTTTTAGTTTAGTTTATTTTTATTTTATTTTTAAGGTTTAGGTTTAGATTTATGTTTTTATTTTATTTTTTTAGGTTTGGGTTTTGGTTTTTATTTTAGGTTTATTTTTAGGTTTTGTTCTTTAGTTTGGGTTTAGGTTTATTTTTAGTTTATTTTATTTTATTTAGGGTTTAGGTTTAGGTTTAGGTTTAGGTTTTTTAGGTTCAGTTTAGGTTTTATTTATTTTAGTTTATTTTAGTTTAGGTTTAGGTTTATTTTATTTTTATTTTAGGTCTAGGTATTTTTTAGTTTAGGGTTTAGGTTTTAGTTTTTATTTATATTTTTGTTTATTTTTTAGCTTTAGGTTTTTTTTAGCTTTATTTTAGGTTTAATTTTATTTTTAATTTAGGTTTAGTTTTTATTTTATTTATATTTTATATTTTATAGTTTAGTTTAGTTTATTATTTATTATATTTTAGTTTAGTTTTTATTTTTTATTTTATTTTCCTTTTAGGTTTAGGCTTCGGTTTAGATTTAGGTTTAGGTTTTAGTTTAAGTTTTATTTTATTTTATTTTTTATTTTATTTTAGTTTATGTTTTTGTTTATTTTATTTTTAGTTTTTATTTAGTTAAGGTTTAGGTTTTTAGCTTTTTAGGGTTTAGAATTTAGGGTTTAGGGTTTGGGGTTAGTTGAGGGTTTAGGGTTTAAAGTTTAGGGTTAGCTTAGGGTTAGGGTTTTCTGAAAAAAATTAAATAAACTCATAGGTTTAAGTTTATTTAGTTTATTTAGTTCTTTTTTTATTTACTTTAGTTTATTTTATTTTTTATTTTTATTTAGGTTTATTTTTATTTTTATTTAGTTTAGTTAATTAATTTTAGTTTAAGTGTTCATTTTAGTTTATTTTTTAGGTTTTGGTTTAGATTTATTTTTTAATTTAGTTCAATTTTTATTTTATTTTTTATGTTTAGGTTTTATTTTTATTTTTATGTTTTGATTTAGGTTTTCATTTTACTCTTTTAGGTTTAGGTGTCGAGATTTTATTTTAGGTTTATTTTTAGGTTTTATTTATTAGTTTAGGTTTAGGTTTCTTTTTAGTTTATTTTATTTTATTTACAGTTTAGGTTTAGGTTTAGGTTTAATTTTAGTTTATTTTAGGTTTACGTTTAGGTTTTATTTATTTTAGTTTAGATTTAGGTTTATTTTATTTTTATTTTAAGTTTAAGTTTTTTTTTAGTTTTGGGTTTAGGTTTTATTTTTTATTTATTTTTACAATTATTTTTTAGGTCTAGGATTTTTATTTCGTTTTTATTATATTTTATTTTAGGTTTATTTTTTTTATTTGAGGTTTAATTTATATTTTATTTAGGTTTTTTATATTTTACTTTAGTTTATGTTTTAATTTATTTTATTTTAGTTTAGTTTTTTTTATTTTAATTTTAATTTTATGTTTATGTTTAGGTTTAGGTTTATGTTTATGTTTAGGTTTTATTTTAGGTTTTTATTTTGTTTTATTTTTTTAATTTTATTTTAGTTTTAGTTTTTTATTTTTTTTATTTTTAGGTTTTATTTAGTTTAAGTTTAGGTTTTTAGATTTTAGGGTTTAGTGTTTAGGGTTAGGTGAAGGTTTAGGGTTTAAGGTTTAGGGTTTGGGGTTTAGGGTTTAGGGTTTATGTTTTAGGGTTACTTTATGGTTAGGGTTTTTTTAAAAAAATTAAATAAACTCATAGGTTTATGTTTATTTAGTTCATTTATTATTGATTTTAGTTTATTTATTTTTGATTTTTATTTTGGTTTATTTTTATTTTGATTTAGTTTACATTATTTTTTCAGTTTAGGTTTTTCATTTTAGATTATTTTTTTTTGGTTTAGGTCTAGGTTTATTTTTTAGTTTAGTTTGATTTTTATTTTATTTTTTTAAGTTTGGTTTTGTTTTTTATTTTCAGTTTAGGTTTAGGTTTTAGTTCTTATTTTTTTTGTTTGGTTTAGGTTTTAGGTTTTTATTTTAGGTTTATTTTTAGGTTTTATTTTTTACTTTAGGTTTAGGTTTATTTTTAGTTAATTTTTTTATTTAGGGTTTAGGTTTAGGTTAAGGTCTAATTTATTTTAGGTTTAGGTTTAGGTTTTATTTATTTTAGTTTAGGTTTAGGTTTATTTTATTTTTATTTTAAGTTTTGCTTTTCTTTTAGTTTTGGGTTTAGGTTTTATTTTTTTTTTATTTTTAAGTTTATCTTTTTTAGGTTTAGGTTTTTATTTTTTATTTTTTTTGGTTTATTTTATTTTTATTTTGGTTTAATTTTTTTTATTTAGGTTTTTTATTTATTTTTAATTTAGTTTAGGTTTATATTTATTTTATTTTTCTTTTTCTTTTTTATATTATTTTTTTAGATTTAAGTTTAGGTTTTTATTTTATTTTATTATTTTATTTTATTTTGGTTTTAGTTTATTTATTTATTTTATTTTTGGGTTTTATTTAGTTGATGTTTAGGTTTTTAGGTTTTTAGGGTTTAGGTATAGGGTTTTGGGTTTAAGCTTAGTTGAGGGTTTAGGGTTTGGGGTTTAGGGTTTAGGTTTTAGGGTTTAGGTTTTAAGGTTTTGGGTTTTGGGTTTAGGGTTTAGGATTTTTAGGTTTTAAGGTTTAGATTTTAGGTCAAGGGTTCAGGTTTTAGTGTAGGGTTTAGGGTTTTTGAATTTTTTTAAACAAATTCATATTCAACATTTCTTCTTTTTAATTTCATCAACCAAGTAACCCACCAAGTTTTATAAGACATAAGCGACATCATAGATAAAAAAGGAACACGCATAGAGCAAATCAAGAACTCTAGATAACTTGAACCATCTCTACTATGAAGATACAGTTCCATAAGTAGTTGATCGGATGCTTGTTCTCTCAAATCCACCATCATATCCACGATCTCTCCTCGACACCACCATGGGAGCGTCATTCCTCTCGCATCCTTAACCACCACTGCTCTGACCACCACCTCCATATCCACTAGCACCTTCAGATCACCCACCACCATTACTATGATTGCATCCTCTACTCCCGTGATCTATCTTGAGCTGGTGATGTTCCTACCATTAAGGTTCTACCCACTTTCAGGGTTTAGGTTTATTACGCTTTAGGCTTTAAGTTTATTTTTTAATTTATTTAGTTACTTTAGGTTGAGCTTTAGGGTTTGGGGTTTAGGGTTAGGGTTTAGGGGTTAGGGTTTTATGGTTTATGCTTTTAAGGTTAGGGTTTAGGGTTTTAGAGTTTAGGGTTTTAGGGTTTAGGGTTTAGGGTTTTGGGTTTAAGGTTTAGGGTTTAGGGTTAGGGTTTAGGGTTTAGGGTTTAGGGTTTAGTGTTTAGTGCTTAGGGCTTAAAGTTTAGGGTTTAGGGTTTAGGGTTAGTTTAGGGTTTAGGGTTTTTTAGTGTTTGGCATTGAGTGTTGGCTTAATTAGCCTGAGTTCAATTTGATTAATTTTGATGATAACAAACAAATGCATGGATGTTCTAATGAATATTTTATGTGTTTCAATATATCAATTCTTTACATATAACATTAGAGGTGCAAAGTAGAAGAATGAAAAGGATACTGTGAAGCTCAAGATACAATATTTTGGGTATATGACTATTCATATGAGTTCATTGGCATGAATATATTTGCTCACAACTTAACATATTATTTTAATGAGGTTAATTTATATAAATATTTATTTAATTAACATTCAATTAAATGTTTCATACATAGCATTAAAATTGTCAACGTAATAAATGATAAAAACTATTAAGTATAGTTATTTTATTTACTTAATATAATTAAGTATTTTAATTTAATTTGCTGGTTATAAGATAACTAACATATTCATGATTATATATAAATTATATCATAATTTTTAAAATGTCACATGTCAAAATTAACACAAATATATAAAATTTTGTATTTTAGCCAAAGTCATTTTCTAATCAAAGAATTCATATATGATTTCATCTCCAACGGATTCCTTGGATTTTTTTCCTTTAATTTAAGAGGTTACATGACCCACTTTTGATTAAAATTGAATTTATTATGATTTTCTAAACATTAGTTGATTTTTATAATGAAAGCATGCTACATGCTTTGAATATATTAAGAGTCATATTTGATTACTTTTGACTTACCCATGTGAATAGTCAAATTTTGGTTGCTAAATTTAATATTTATTTAATATAAATTATATTTTTTATTAAATATTAAATTATTAGATGATAACATGAGGTTTGCATGATATATTTTTAAAATATGATATTCTTGCCTATAAATAGCCGTCATTCTCTTCATGAAAGTATTCCTCATTTGAAATTCAAAATCCCTCTAACAAATCTAAGAGAAAATTCTTAGATTTTTCTTCCAAGTGTTCTCCAAATATTGCAAGATCAAATCCTTGGTTTGGAAGCTTCAACATCTTCAACTAAGTAAGCCTTCTCGAATTACTTGAGTTTGTTTTCTTGATTTTAATCCTCTTTAGTTGTTCATGCTATTTTCACCATCTATTTATTCTTTCCAATTTATACTTTTTGGTGGATTAGTCTTTGGACATTATTTTTCACATCAAAGTTTCTCAATCATTTTTTGTGATAAACTCTTGTGATAGTTTGTAGGATCTATTTCAACATGCTGAAAATTTTAACTTCCTACAAATTTATTTTGGTTTCTTGAAATATTTCTTCATTAGTCTTATTTTGAAAGATCATTTATTCATAGATCTATTTTAGAAGTATATTTTTAAGCATTTAAAAATAAATTATTGTGCTGAAATTATTTTTATATTTGCTATATCTTTCTTTTTAATTAAAAGCTTACTAGCATACTTAAATCTATCATATACTCATTTTATTTAAGTACTTTGTGATGAATAATATTAATTGAAAGAATCTTTTTGGTAAAAATAAAATAAATTATTCCTTGCTGAAATTTATTTTATTGTGTAAAAGAATATTGTGAAATTATTTTGAAATCATTTTTAAACATTTTAGTGAGATCACTTTAAGATATTTATTTCTATATTAAGTGAGCATATTATCTTGCCAAAATTTTTAAGTTGTAAGTGATCATTTATAAGTTGTGAGATCATTTTTTGAATTGATGACTTGGTATATTTGTGATAGATTTATTTTATCAAAATTTATTATTTTGTATTTTTCTTTTTGTACTGTAAAATTTATATTGGGGTTGTACTCGCCCCTTTGTAGGAGAGTACATATTTTTATAGGGGTTGTACTTGCCCCATTATAGGAGAGTACTATTTGTAAGCTATTTTTGCATTTAGTGGATTCCTAGCCAAGGGTGGTTAGGAGCGGACGTAGGCCGATTTTGGGGTTTGGCTGAGCCACGTAAAAAATGTGTGCCTATTCTCCCACTTTACTTTAATGTACTTTTATTTTTTGCTTCATTAAGAATTGTATCCTACCATAATAAAATGAAAAATTAATTTTCTACTAAAAATTAATATCTAAAATTTAAGTTTTAAAATTTTCAATATCACCCAATTCACCCCATGGGTGCTATAGTGACTCACAATTGGTATTAGATCCTAAGCTCTTTTTATTGGCTTAACATCCAAGAGTAAATCTTTTAACTATGGCACAAGTTTCCCAAAGGGTTCACTACGAGAGGGATAATCCACTCATAGACCTCCACTTTTAGATAGTGTACCATTTAATTATTGGAAAAATTGAATTAGTACATTTTTAAGAGGTCAAGATGCATGCATGTGGTATATGTTGACACATCAATATCATACACCCATAGTAGAAATAAATGGCATTAAAGTAGAAAAACCTTTTGAGGAATGGTCTGTAGCTGAAAGAGAACTTGATGATTTAAATCCTAGGGCTTGTAATACTTTATATTGTGCTTTATTACTGATGATTACATGAAAATTTTTATGTTAAGTACAACAAAAGAAATATGGGATAAACTCATTATAACTTATGAAGGAACTAATGAAGTTAAAGATGCTCACATAAATAGACTTGTTCATGAATATGAGTTATTTCATATGTCTCCTTCTTAATCTATTTATATGTATACTAAATTCATGAAAATAATTAACACATTACATTCTCTAGGAAAAACATATAGGAATCAAGACTTAGTCTATAAGATTCTTAGATGTCTTCCAAAAAAGAATGGGAAGCTAAATGTGAAGCTAAGAATTTATCTACTTATCCACTTGATAAGCTTTTGGGTTCTTTGATAGCACATGAACAGGTTATTGCTCAAAGGGATAAGATGGATAACTCAATAAAAAGGGAGAAGGAGAAAGGAAAAGCCATTGCATTACAAGTTGATGACAGTGATGAGCATAACACCTCAAGCTCGGATGGTGATAGTGATGAGGTGGTCATGCAATCCAAAAGGCTTGGTAACTTGCTAAGGAAGAAGAATCAAAGGTATAAAAATTTTAAAAACTATAAATTTCAAACTAAAAAATTTCCTACAAGTGAGGGGATCATTTACTACCATTGTAAAAAGCCTGGACACATAAGAGGTGATTGTCCAGAACTTACTAAATCAAAGAAGAAAGAGATTGATGTGAAAAGAAGAAAAAATATGAAGGAGAAAAAGTACCATAAGAAGAAGTCAGCTTTATGGGCCAATCCAGATTCAAATGAATCAAGTACTTGCTCATCCGATGAAGAGGTCAACATATGTCTTATGGCAAATGGAGAATACTTAGATTCTCAAGAGGTATGTAATGATATATCTTATGATGAATTAGATGTTTCTTTTAATGATTTAGTTATTGAATATAAAAAATTAAAATGAAAATACAAAAGAAAAAAATAAAAATATGCATTTTGTGATTTAAAAATGAATGTGATAATTTAAAAGTAAAAAATACTTCTTTATTAAATTGTTTCTTACTTGTATGTAAACTTGGAAGAGAGAATATCTTGTTAAAAGCAAGATTAGAATTATGTTTGAAATCACAAGTTCATTATAATACTTCATCAAGAAAATATTTAATAGAAATTATTTGCATCATACACATCCCACTCATATACCTTATAATTATTGTTCTAAGTCATATGCAAATAGTAATGTTTGGTGCAACTATTGTGATAGAAAAGGGAATATTTCATTTGATTACTATGCACGTAAATTACAAAATACTAAGCAATCATCCTATGTATGGGTACCAAAAGGTACAAGCACTACACAAACCACACATTCTAGATATCTTCCTTCAAATGTAGAATGTGGACCCAAACATGTTTGGGTTCCAAAAGTTAACATGTGAGTTTCTTTTGTAGGAATGCCTTCAAAGCTAAATCAAAGAAGGCATGTGATACTTGGACAGTGGATGTTCAAGACATATGACGGGAGATAAGGATAAATTCACAACTTTAGAATCAAGTGATGGAGGATTTGTTACATATGGAGATAATCCAAAGGGAAAGATCATTGGCATTGGTTCTATTTGTAGGAATTCTATCACTATAGATAAAGTTTTTCTAGTAGAAGGATTAAAACATAATTTAAATTCTATTAGTCAATTAGGTGATAAAGGTTTGAATGTAGTATTCCATGCATCATATTGCATTATAAAAAATAATGAAAATGTTTTGTTAGTAGGAAAAAGTTATAAAAATGTTTATTTCATTGATTTAGATAGCTTTCATGATGTGAATTTTAATTTACTTTGTTTTAAAAGCACTCATGATGATATATGGTTATGGCATAGGAGACTATGTCATATTAACATGCACACACTTAATAAAATTGCCAAATTGGATTTAGTAGTTGGAGCCTAAATTAATTTTCATTCAAACTATGTTTCTGATGCATGTATTCGTGGTAACTAGAAGCTCATTTAAAAGTAAAAATATTGTTTCTACTTCTAGACCTCTAGAATTATTGCACATGGATTTATTTGGTCCTATTAGCACCACTAGCTTGGGTGGAAAAAATTATGGTTTTGTGGTTGTCGATGATTTCTCTAGATATACTTGGATTTTATTTGTAACTTACAAGGATGATGTTTTTGGTGAGTTTAGAAAGTTTTCTAAATATATTCAAAGAGAACAAGACCTTTTGATTAATAGGCTTCAAACTGATCATGGTGGCAAATTTGAAAATAAATTATTTGAGGATTATTATGATCAACATGGGATTAGACATAATTTTTCTGCACTTAGAACTCCCCAACAAAATGGAGTACTAGAGAGAAAAAATAGAATATTAATTGAATTAAGTAGATCTATGCTTGATGAGTATAAATTTACAAAATAGTTTTGGGGAGAATAGTAAATAATGCATGTTATGTCATGAATATGATCTATTTTAGACCAATTTTGAGAAAGACACCCTATAAATTGTTTTTTGGAAAGAAGCCTAAGATTGAACACTTTCATGTTTTTGGATGTAAATGCTTTATTTTGAATAATGGAAATGATCATTTAGGTAAGTTTGATTGCAAATCAGATGATTGTATTTTCTTAGGATACTCTCTTTCTAGTAGAGCTTATAGAGTTTTCAATAAGAGAAAAATGATTGTAGAAGAATCAATACATGTTATTTTTGCTAAAAATTTACTTGCTCCTATTAGAAATGAAGTGATTGATGAAGAGATTGATAATTTTAAGAAAATATCTTTAGAAGATAATGTGGATGATTCATTTCCTAAAGAATGGAAATATAATAAAAATCATCCAAAGGAACTAATTATAGGAGATCCTTCAAAAGGAGTTATGACCACAAGACATGGTAGTGAGGTTGTAGATCATTCAGCATTTTTATCTGAGGTTGAACCTAAAAATTTAGAAGAAGCATTAAATGATAATTTTTGGATTATTGCTATGGAAGAGGAGTTGAATCAATTTGTAAGAAATGATGTTTGGGAATTAGTCCCAAGACCCCAAGATCAAAATGTCATTGGAACAAAATGGGTCTTTAGGAATAAGCTAGATGATTAAGGTTGTATTATTAGAAATAAAGCTAGGTTAGTTGCACAAGGGTACACACAAGTTGAAGGTATAGATTTTGAAGAATCTTTTGCCCCGTAAAGACTAGAGGCTATCGTTACTCTCTTGCTTATGCTTATTTTAGAAATTTTGAACTTTTTCAAATGGATGTCAAAAGTACATTTTTGAATGGATTTATTGACCAAAATGTATAGAGCAACCACCTAGATAGCCAAATCATGTGTATAAATTAAAGAAAGCCTTATATTGATTAAAACAAGCTCCTTGTGCTTGGTATAATAGGTTAAGTAACTTTTTGATAGATCATGGATTTAGAAAGGGTAAAGTAGATACCACCATATTCCTTAAGATCATAGATGATGATTTGATTATGGTACAAGTGTATGTATATGATATATTATTTGGAAGTATAAATGAATCTTTGTGCCATGAGTTCTCATCTTTGATGTTTAAAGAGTTTGAAATGAGTATGATGGGAGAACTTAATTTTTTTCTTAGGTCTTCAAGTGAAGCAACAAGAAAATGGCACATTCATCAAACTAAGTAACAAATGAATTGCTTGATAGGTTTGACATGAAAAGGTTTAAATCTAGTAAAACTCCTATGAGCCCATCTACAAAATTAGATTTAGATGAATTAGGAAAATATATTGATCAAAAACTTTATAGGAGTATGATAGGTTCACTTTTATACCTTGCTGCTAGTAGACCTGATATTATGTTTGTTGTTTATTTGTGTGCTCATTTTCAGGCCAACCCAAAATAATCTCATTTAATAGCAGTCAAGCATATCTTTCGGTATTTGATAGGGACTGCTAGGTTAGGTTAATGGTTTCCTAAAAATTCTTTATCATGTGATTTGGTTGCTTATTCTGATGCTAATTTTGCAGGATGCAAAGTAGATAAAAAAAGCACAACTAGCACATGTCATTTTTTATGATCATCACTTGTGTCTTGGTCATCTAGGAAACAAAATTCTATAACTTTATCCACTGCTGAGGCTGAGTACATAGCTGCCGGTAGTTGTGTTGCTTAGGTCCTTGGTTAGCAAAATTAGAAGATTTTGGTATTAAGCAAGATCACATTCTAGTTAGTGTGACAATACTAGTGCTATTAGTTTGACTAATAATCCTATCCTACACTCACAAGCATATAGAAATTAGACATCATTTTATTAGGGATCATGTTTTGAAAGGTGATGTTAATATTAATTTTATTAGCACCGATTTACAAATTGCAGATATTTTTACAAAACCATTATCAGAATAATGTTTTTGTACTTTAAGGTGCATGCTTGGAATGTTAGATCCTAATATTTAAAATTATATATAGTTTGTTCTCACTTTTTGATGTTGTCAAAAGGGGGACAAGAGTAAAATATTGGTTAGTATTAAGTCTATTTCATGCATACATTTAGGGGGAGCAACATTATTCATCTCTTATGCATAAATTTTTTTAAGAGAATTTTTTTTTTCAAAAACTATGATGAAAGGTCAATTTGCACCTTCATCAAATTCAATACCCAACATTAGTTTATCCTCATCAAAAAGGGGGAGATTGTTGGCTTAAATAGCCTCATGTTCAATTCGATTAGTTTTGATGATAACAAACAAATACTTGGATGTTCTAATGAATATTTTTATGTGTTTTAGATATATCAATTGCTAATTACATATCTAATACATTAGAGGAAATTGCAAGAGTAGAAGAATGAAAAGGATAATGTGAAGCTCAAGATACAATATTTTGGGTTATATGACTATTCATATGAGTTAGTTGGCATGAATCAATTTGCTCACAACTTAACATATTATTTTAATGAGGTTAATTTATATAAATCTTTATTTAATTAACATTCAATTATATGTTTCATACATAGCATTAAAATTGTCAAAGTAATAAATGATTAAAATTATTATGTATAATTATTTTATTTACTTAATATAATTAAGTATTTTAATTTAATTTGCTGGTTATAAGATAACTAACATATTTATGATTATATATAAATTATATCATAATTTTTAAAATGTCACATGTCAAAATTAACAAAAATATATAAAATTTTGTATTTTAGCCAAAGTCATTTTCTAATCAAAGAATTCATATCTGATTTCATCTCCAATGGATTCCTTGGATTTTTTTTCCTTTAAATTAAGAGGTTCCATGACCCACTTTTGATTAAAATTGAATTTATTATGATTTTCTAAATATTAGCTGATTTTTATAATGAATGCATGCAACATGCTTTGAATATATTAAGAGCCATATTTGATTACTTTTGACTTACATATATGAATAGCCAAATTTTTGGCTGCTAAATTTAATATTTATTTAATATAAATTATATTTTTATTGAATATTAAATTATTAGATGATAACATGAGGTTTGCATGATATATTTTTAAAATACGATCTTCTTGCCTATAAATAGCCCTCATTCTCTTCATGAAAGTATTCCTCATTCAAAATTCAAAATCCCTCCAGCAAATCTAAGAGAAAATTCTTAGGTTTTTCTTCTAAGTGTTCTCCAAATATTGCAAGATCAAATCCTTGGTTTGGAAGGTTCAACATCTTCAACTAAGCAAGCCTTCACAAATTACTTGAGTTTGTTTTCTTGATTTTAATCCTCTTTAGTTGTTCATGCTATTTTCACCATCTAATTATTCTTTCCAATTTATACTTTTGGTAGATTAGTCTTTGGACATTATTTTTCACATCAAATTTTCTCAATAATTTTTTTGTGCTAAACTCTTGTGATAGTTTGTAGGATCTAATTCAACTTGCTGAAAATTTTAAATTCCTACAAATTTATTTTGGATTCTTGAAATATTTCTTCATTAGTCTTATTTTGAAAGATCATTTATTCTTAGATCTATATTAGAAGTATATTTTTAAGCATTTAAAAATAAATTATTGTGTTGAAATTATTTTTATATTTGCTAGATCTCTCTTTTTAATTAAAAGCTTACTAGCATACTTAGATCTATCATATACTCATTTTATTTAAGTACTTTGTGATCATTAGGATTAATCGAAAGAATATTTTTGATAAAAATAAAATAAATTATTCCTTGCTAAAATTTATTTTATTGTGTAAAATAATATTGTGAAATTATTCTGAAATCATTTTTAATCATCTTAGTAAGATCATTTTAAGATATTTATTTCTATATTAAGTGAGCATATTATCTTGCCAAAATTTTTAAGTTGTAAGTGATCATTTATAAGTTGTGAGATAATTTTTTGAATTAGACAGCTTGGTATATTTGTGAGATTTATTTTATCAAAAAATTTTTTTGTATTTTCTTTTTGTGCTATAAAATTTATATTGGGGTTGTACTCACCACTTTGTAGGAGAGTACATGTTGTTGTAGGGGTTGTATTGGCCCTGTTATAGGAGAGTACTATTTGTAAGCTATTTTTGCATTTACTGAATTCCTAGCCAGGGTGGCTAGGCATGGTCGTAGGCCGATTTTGGGGTTTGGCCGAACCACATAAAAATTATGTTATTCTCTCTCTTTACTTTACTGTACTTTTATTTTTGCTACTTTTAGGGTTAGTTTTAGGGTTTTGGGTTTAAGATATAGGGTTTAGGGTTTAGGGTTTTTTGATTTTAAATTAACTAAATGAGCAGGTTTTGGTTTATTAGTTTAGTTAGTTTATTTTTTTTATTTTAGTATATTTGGTTTTTTATTTTATTTAGGTTTATTTTTTATTTATTTTAATTTATTTTTTAGGTTTAAGTTTAAGTTTACGCTTTTTTTAGTTTATTTTTATTTTTATTTTATTTTTTTGTTTAGGTTTTATTTTTTATTTTTTGGTTTAAGTTTAGGTTTTATTTTATTTTTTTAGGTATAAGTTTTAGGTTTTTAATTTTAGTTAATTTTTAGGTTTTATTTTTTAGTTTAGGTTTAGGTTTATTTTTAATTTAATTTATTTTATTTAGTTTAAAGTTTAGGTTTGGTTTATTTTAGGTTTAGGTTTAGTTTTATTTATTTTATTTTAGGTTTATGTTTATTTCAATTTATTTATTTTAGGTTTAAGTTTTTTTTTAGTTTAGGGTTTAGTTTCAATTTTTTTATTTAATTTTAGGTATAAGTTTTTATTGAGTTTTTATTTTATTTTATTTTAGGTTTATTTTCTCTTTATCTTCTATTTAGTCTTTTTATTTAGGTTTTTTATTTTTACATTTTTTTAATTTAGTTTAGATTTTTATTTATTTTATTTTAGCTTAGTTTTTATTTTTTATTTTATTTTACTTTTATGTTTAGGTTTAGATTTAGGTTTTAGTTTATGTTTTATTTTATTTTATTTTATTTTATTTATTTAGGTTTAAATTTTTTATTTATTTTTTTATGTTTTATTTAGTTTAGGTTTAGGCTTTTAGGTTTCAAGGTTTTTAGGGTTGACAATTTAGGATGGTTTAGGGTTTGGGGTTTCAGGTTTAGGATTTAGGGTTGTAGGTTTTAGGGCCTAGGGTTTGCTTTAGGGTTTTGGGGTTTAGGGTTTAGGGTTTAGGGTTAGTTTAAGGGTTTAGGGTTTATGGTTCGGGTTTTTTTTAATTATTTTATTTTTTACAATTTAGTAAACTCGTAGGTTTTGGTTTATTTGGTTTATTTTTTATTTTTAATTTATTTTAATTTATTAATTTTTTTCTTTTTATTTAGGTTTATTCTTATTTTTATTTTTATTTAGTTTAGTTTATTTATTTTGGGTTTATTAATTTTAGTTAAGGTTTTTTATTTTAGTTTTTTTTAGGTTTATGTTTAAGCTTATTTTTTTAGTTTTATTTTATTTTTATTTTATTTTTAGGTTTAGTTTTTATTTTTTATTTTTAGGTTTAGGTTTTTATTTTATTTTTTTAGGTTTATGTTTTATGTTTTTATTTTAGGTTTATTTTTAGGTTTTATCTTTTCGTTTAGGTTTAGGTTTATTTTTAGTTTATTTTATTTTATTTATGATTTAGGTTTAGGTTTAGGCCTAGTTTAATTTAGGTTTAGGTTTTATTTATTTGCATTTAGTTTATTTTAGTTTAAGTTTATGTTTATTTTATTTTTAATTTGGGTTTAGGTTTTTCTCAGTTTAGGGTTTAGGTCTTATTGTTTATTTATTTTTAGGTTTATTTTTTAGGTTTAGGTTTTTATTTAGTTTTTATTTTATTTTATTTTTATTTTACATTTAGTTTTTATTTTATTTATGTTTTTTATTCTTAAGCTTAGTTTAGGTTTTTCTTTATTTTATTTCAATTTAGTTTTTTTTTATTTTATTTTCTTTTTAGGTTTAAGTTTTAGTTTTCATTAATTTTATATTTTATTTTGGTTAAGGTTTATTTATTTATTCTATTTTAAGTTTTATTTAGTTTAGGTTTAGGTTTTGATTTTAGGTAGGGTTTTTTTAGGGTTAGTTGAGGGTTTAGGGTTTGAGGTTTAGGGTTTAGGGTTTATGCTTTGGAATTAAGGTTTATGGTTTATGGTTTAGGTTTTAGGGTTTAGAGTTTAGGGTTTATGATTTAGGGTTTTTGGGATTATGGTTTAAGGTTTAGGGTTTAAGGTTTTTAGGGTTTTGGGTTTATGGTTTAGGGTTTATGGTTTAGGCTAGGTTCTAGGTATAGGGTTGAGGCTTTAGGGTTTTTGGTTTTTTTAACAGAGAACAAATTCATATTCAACATTTCTTCCTTTTAACTTTATCAACCAAGTAACACACCAAGTTTTCTAAGATAAAAGCAATGACATTGATAAAAAATGAGAAAAAATGACACACATAGAGCAAATCAAGAACCCTAGAAAATAAGAACCATCTCTACTATAAAGACACAGTTCCATAAGCACCAGATCATATTGACCGTTCATAAATTCCTCTTTTTCTGATCAGTATTCATCCCAGCCAATCGAGTGGCCAGATCCACCATCATATCCCTCATCTCTCCCTCCGCCACCACCACTAGTTGTAATCTTCATCTTTCCTCCCACCTCCATAACCACCACTTCTCCAACCACCACCTCCATATCCACCAACACCTCCAGATCCCCCACCACCACTATGATAACTTCCTCCTTTGGCTTCACCTCAACCGACAGTTCTATATTGATCATGGTTAATGGTTGTGTTTTTGCCATCAAGGTTATGCCGATTCTTAGGGTTTATGTTTATTAGGTTTTAATGTTTAGGTTTATTTTTTAATTTATTTAGTTACTTTAGGTTTCAGTTAAGGGTTTGGTAATTAGGGTTAGGGTGTAGGGTTTAGGGTTTAGGGTTTAGTTTTAAGGTTTATCCTTTTAGGGTTTAGGTATTAGGGTTAGGGTCTAGGGTTTGAGATTTAGAGTTTTAGGGTTTACGATTTAAGGTTAGGGTATAGAGTTTAGGGTTTAGGGTTTAAGGTTTAGGGTTTAAGCTTTAGGGTTTTGGGTTTTGAGGGTTTAGGGTTAGCTTAGGGTTTAGGGTTAGTCTAGAGTTTAGGGCTTAGTTTTTTAAGGTTTAGGGTTAGTTTAGGGTTTAGAGTTTAGTGTTTTAGGGTATAGGGTTTAGGGTTTATGGCTTAGGGTTTAGGGTTAGGGTTTAGGATTTAGGATTTAGGGTTAGTTTATGATTTATGGTTTAGTTTTTTTTTGGGTTTAGGGTTTAGCGTAGTAGGTCTAGTGTTTAGGGTTAGATGTTTTTTTAAAATTTTGTTTATTTCTTATTTTTTAGTTTTTTAAAATTTAGTAAACTAGTTTGTTTAGGTTTGTTTAGTTTTTCTATTTAATTTAGTTTATTTTATTTTTTATTTTTATTTTTATTTAGTTTACATTATTTATTCTAGGTTTATTTATTTTAGTTTAGGTTTTTTATTTTTGTTTATTTTTTAAGTTTAGGTTTATTTTTTAGTGTTTAGTTTATTTATTTTTGTTTAGGTTTTTCTATTTTAGTTTATTTTTTAGGTTTAGGTTTAGGTTTAGTTTTTTTTTTGGTTGAGTTTTATTTTCATTTTATTTTTTAGGTATAGGTTTTATTTTTTATTTTTATGTTTAGGTTTAGGTTTCTTTATTTTAGGTTTTTTAGGTTTTAATTTAGGTTTATTTTTAAGTTTTATTTTTTAGTTTAGGTTTAGGTTAATTTTTAGTTTATGTTATTTTTTTGTTATTTAAGTTTAGGTTTAGGTTTAGGTTTAGTTTATTTTAGGTTTAGGTTTAGTTTTTATTTATTTTAGTCTAGTTTATTTTAGTTTAGGTTTAGGTTTAATTTATTTTTATTTTATGTTTAGGTTTTTTTTAGTTTAGCATTTAGGTTTTAATTTTTATTTATTTTTAGGTTTACTTTTATTTTATAATATTTTAGGTTTATCCCATTTTATTTAGGTTTAGTTTTTTATTTTATTTAGGTTTTTAATTTTTTGTTTAGTTTAGGTTTTTATTTATTTTATTTTAGTTTACTTTTTTATTTTTTATTTTATTTTGTTTTTAGTTTAGGTTTAGGTTTAGGTTTTAGTTTAAGTATTTATTTTATATTTTATTTTGGTTTAGGTTATTTTTATTTATTTTATTTTTAAGTTTTATTTAGTTTAGGTTTCGGTTGTTTGGTTTTAGGGTTTAGGGTTTAGGATTTAGGGTTTATGATTTGTTTGAAGCCAGCATTTGGGTTTAGGTTGTAGGTTTAGGTTGGGGTTTGCCTAAGGCCTAGGGTTTAGGAGGATTTAGCTTTAGGATTTTAGGTTGTTTAGCTGGGCTCAGGTAGGGATTTAGTTTTAGGGCTCACTTTTAGGGTTTAGCTTTAGGTCAGGGTTTCTGGTCTAATTAGGGTTTAGGGTTGAAGGTTTAAAGTTAGTTTTGGGTTCAGGGTTTAGGGTTTAGGGTTTAGGGTTTAGGATTTTGGGCTTAGGGTTTAGAATTTTTTTTATAAAAAAAATAAAGTAAACAGGTAGGTTTAGGTTTATTTAGTTTATTTAGTTCATTTTTTATTTATTTTAGGTTTATTTATTTTATTTTTTAAATTTTAAATTTTTTTTCCATTTTAGGGTTTATGCTTATTTTCTAATTTATTTAGTTACTTTAGGTTTAGGTTTACAATTTGTTTAGGTTTCAGGGTTAGGGTTTAGGCTTAGCTTAGTGGGTCCGTTTTAATTTAGGATTAGGATTTTTATTTTAACTTTTTTTATTTTTTTTCTTTTTTTTTAAAATTAAGTAAATTAGTAGTTTATATTTATTTTTAGTTTATTTTATTTTATTTAGGGTTTAGGTTTAGGATTTGGTTTAGTTTATTTTAGGTTTAGGTTTAGTTTTTATTTATTTGAGTTTAGCTTATTTTAGTTTAGGTTTAGGTTTTTTTTATTTTTATTTTAGGTTTAAGTTTTCTTTAGGTCTTATTTTTTATTTATTTTTTCGTTTAATTTTTTAGGTTTAGGTATTTATTTAATTTTTATTTTAAGCTTATTTTATTTTTATTTTAGGTTTAGTTTTTATTTTATTTAGGTTTTTTATTTTTTATTTTAGTTTAGGTTTTTATATATTTTATTTCAGTTTAGTTTTTTTAAGGCTTATGTTTAGGTTTAGGTTTAGGTTTAAGTTTAGGTAAATGTTTAGGTTTTAGTTTAAGTTTTTATTTTATTTATTTTTTTTTTTATTTTGGTATAGGTTCTTTATTTATTTTATTTTTAGGTTTTATTTAGTTTAGGTTTAGGTTTTTAGCATTTTAGGGTTTAGGGTTTGGGTTTTGGGTTTTAAGTTAGTTGAGGGTTTAGGGTTTAGGGTTTAGGGGTTGGGGTTTAGGGTTTAGGGTTTAGGTTTTAGGGTTTAAGGTTTAGAGTTTAGATATTAGGGTTTTTAAGGTTTAAGGTTTAGGGTTTAGGGTTTAGGTTTCACGTCTAAGGTGTAGATTTTAGTTTAGGGTTTAGGGTTTTTAGTTTTTTTTGATAGAATAAATTCAAATTCAACATTTGTTCTTTTCGATTTCATCAACCAAATAACACACCAAGTTTTCTAAGACCTAAGCGATGACATAGACAAAAAATGAGCACGCAAAGAGCAAATCAAAAACCCTAGATAACTAGAATCGTCTCTACTATAAAGACACGGTTCCATAAGTAGCAGATTGGATCTACCGTTCTTCCATTTTTCTAGTTCCCACCAGAACCACCCCGGCCTCTCAAGTAGCTGGATCCACCATCATATCCTAGATCTCTCCCTCTTCCACCACCATGGGTGTAACCTCTATCATTCCTCCCACCTCCATAACCACCACTGCTCTGACCACCACCTCCATATCCACGAGCACCTCAGACGCTTCACCACCATTGCATAATACTCCACCATCACCTCCACCGTCAGATCTAGACTGAGCCTAGTTGACTGTGATGTTCCTAGCATTAAGGATCTGCCAATTCTTAGGGTTTAGGTTTAATTTTACATTTATTTAGTTATTTTAGGTTTAGGTTCAGGGTTTGGGGTTTAGGGTTAGGGTTTAGTGTTTAGGGTTTTTGGGTTTACGATTTTAGGGTATTGGGTTTAAGATTATGGTTTAGGGCTTTAGGGTTTAGGGTTTAGGGATTAGGATTTAATGTTTAGGATTTTAGGTTTAGGGTTTATGGTTTAGGGTTAGTTTATGGTTTAAGATTTAGGGTTTAGGGTTTAGGTTGTAGGTTTTGGGTTGTATGTTTAGGGTTTATGGTTTTGGGTTTTTTATTTTAAATTAAGTAAACTAGTAGGTTTAGGTTTATTTAGTTTATTTTTTATTTATTTTAGTTTATTTTATTTTTTATATTTGTTTAAGTTTATTTTTTATTTTTATTTGGTTTAGTTTATTTATTTTAGTTTAGGTTTTTATTTAAGTTTATTTTTTAGGTTCAGGTTTAGTTATATGCTTATTTTTTTAGTTTAGTTTTATTTTTTATTTTTTTATGTTTGGGTTTTATTTTTATTTCTAGGTTTATGTTTTAATTTTATTTTTTTAGCTTTTGGTTACAAGATTTTATTTTAGGTTTAATTTTAGGTTTAATTTTTTAGTTTAGGTTTACGTTTATTTTTAGTTTATTTTATTTTATTTATTTTAGTAGAGGTTTAGGTTTATTTATTTTGTTTATTTTAGGTCAAGGTTTTTTTATTAGTTTAGGGTTTAGTTTTTATTTCTTATTTACTTTTAGGTTTAGGTTTTTATTTACTTTTTTATTTTATTTAATTTTAGGTTTATATTTTTTATTTTCTGTTTAGTATTTATTTTATTTAAGTTTTTTATTTTTAGGTTTATTTTATTTTTTAGTTTAGTTTAGGTTTTTATTTATTTTATTTTAGCTTAGATTTTTTTATTTTATTTATTTGTTTAGGTTTAAGTTTTGGTTTTCATTTAGGTTTTTATTCTATTTTATTTTTTTATTTTATTTAGGTTTATGTTTCTTTATTTATTTAATTTTTAGGTTTTATTTAGTTGAGGGGTTTTGGTTTTAGGGTTCACTAGTGGTTTGGGTTTATTTATAGGGTTTAGTATTGTAGGTTAAGGGTTTAGGGCTTAGGGTTTTTTTATTATTTTATTATTTTATATTTTTTTAATTAAGTTTATTTAGTTTATCTATTTTATTTTAGTTTATCTAGTTTATCTATTTTATTTTATTTTATTTTTATTTAGGTTTATTTTTATTTTTATGTAGTTTAGTTTATTTATTTTGGGTTTATTAATTTTAGTTAAGGTTTTTTATTTTAGTTTATTTTTCAGGTTTACGTTTATGTTTATTTTTTTAGTTTAATATTATTTTTATTTTATTATTTAGGTTTAGGTTTTATTTTTTTTTTAGGTTTTAGTTTAGGTGTTTATTTTATTTTTTTAGTTTGAGGTTTTAGGTTTCTATTTTAAGTTTATTTTTTGGTTTTATTTTTTAGTTTAGGTTTAGGTTTATTTTTAGTTAATTTTATTTTATTTAAAGTTTAGGTTTAGGTTCAGGTCTAGTTAATATTAGGTTTAGGTTTAAGTTTATTTATTTTAGTTTTATTTATGTTAGTTTAGGTATAAGTTTATTTTATTTTATTTTAGGTTTAGGTTTTTTTAGTTTAGAGTTTAGGTTATTTGATCTTTATTTATTTCCATTTCCTAGGTTTATCTTTGCCTAGTCTCTATTTCATGAGCCTTTTATTCCATTTATAGCTTATCTTTAGTCTGTCTAGCCTAGCTTCATTTTCATTTTAGATTTTCTTTCCTTTTAGCTTAGTTTTATTTTATCTTTATCTATCTTAGCTCTTTATCTTTATTATCTTGTAGTTTCAGTTTGTGTTTTTAAAAATTTTTATTTTATTTTATTTAGGTTTTTTTACTTATTTTATTTATAGGTTTTATTTAGTTTAGGTTTAGGTTTTTAGCATTTTAGGTTTTAGGGTTTAGGGTTTAGAGTTTAGTGTTAGTTGAGGGTTGAGGGTTTAGGGATTATTTTTTGGGGTTTAAGTGTTTAGGGTTTAGGGTTTAGGGTGTAGGGTTTAGGGTTTAGGGTTTATGTTTTAGGTTTTAAGGTTTGGGTTTGTGTGGTAGGGTTATATTTGTGGATTTATTTTCTGGGTTAGGGTTTAGGGTTTAGGGTTTAGCATTTTTGGGGATTAGGGTTTTTAATTTAATAGAGAACAAATTCAGATTCAACATTTCTTCATTTCGATTTCATCAAACAAGTAACACACCAAGTTTTCTAAGACACAAGCAATGACATAGATAAAAAAATGAGCACGAATAAAGCAAATCAATATCTCTGATAATGGTGATGTTCTTCCGGACGATGTTCTACGTCAAGGTTCTCCCATTCTTATTTAGTTTATTAGGTTTTAGGGTTTAGGTTTATTTTTTAATTTATTTAGTTACTTTATGCCAGTTTAGGGTTTGGGGTTTAGAGTTTAGTTTAGGTTAGGGTTTAGGGTTTAGGGTTTTAGGGTTTATGCTTGGGTTTAGGATTTAGTGTCAGGGTTTGGTTTTGGGTTGGGGTTAAGTTTGTGGTTTATTAGGATTTAGGGTTTATGGATTTTTTAAAAAATAATAATTAAGTAAACTCATAGGTTTATGTTTATTTAGTTTTTTTTTTATTTTAGTTTGTTTTATTTTTTATTTTTATTTAGGTTTATTTTTTATTTTTATTTAGTTTAGTTAATTTATTTTAGGTTCATTTATTTTAGATTATGTTTTTTATATCTATTTATTTTTTAGGTTTAGGTTTAGGTTTATGTTTATTTTTTAGTTTAGATTTATTTTTATTTTATTTTTTATGTTTAGGTTTTTTTTTATGATTTAGGTTTAGGTTTTTATTTTATTTTTTATGTTTAAGTTTTAGGTTTCTTTTTAGGTTTTATTTTTTAGTTTAAGTTTAGGTTTATTTTTAGTTTATCTTATTTTATTTAGTTTAAGGTTTAGATTTGGTTTCATTTAGGTTTAGGTTTAGGTTTTATTAATTTTAGTTTAGTTTATTTTAGTTTATGATCAAATTTATTTTATTTTGTTTATTTTAGGTTTAAGTTTTTTTTCTTAGTTCATAGTTTAGGTTTTGTTTTTTTAATTTTAGGATTTATTTTTAGCTTTATTTTTTATGTTTAGATTTATATTTTGTTTTTTTTGTTTTATTTAAGGTTGATTTTAGTTTTATTTTACATTTAGTTATTATTTTATTTAAGATTATAATTTTAGGTTTAATTTCATTTTTAGTTCAGTTTAGGTTTTTATTTATTTTATTTTAGTTTATTTTTTAATTTTTATATTATTTTATTTTATTTTTAAGTTTAGGTTTAGGTTTAGGTTTAGGTTTTAGTTTAGGTTTTAATTTATTTTATTTTATTTAGGTTTAGGTTTTTTTTATTTATTTTCTTTTACGGTTTTATTTAGTTTAGGTTTAAGTTTTTCGATTTTCAGGGTTTAGGGTTTAGGGTTTAGGGTCTATGGTTTTACGGTTTAAGGTTAAGGGTTTAGGGTTTAGGAATAGGGTTTTGGGGTTTAGGGCTTAGGGTTTAGGTTGTTGGTTTTGGGTTTAGGGTTTTTACTTTTAAATTAAAGAAATCACTAGGTTTTTTTTTTTTTATTTTAGTTTATTTTATTTTTTTATTTTTAGTTAGGTTTATTTTTTACTTTTATTTAGTTTAGTTTATTTATTTTAGTTTAGGTTTTATTTTACTTTTTTTTTAGGTTTATGTTTATTTTTTAGTTTTTATTTTATTTTATTTTATTTTTTAGGTTTAGGTTATTTTTTTATTTTAGGTCGGGTTTAGGTTTTATTTTATTTTTTTTAGGTTTTTTTGTTTTTTTATTTTATGTTTATTTTTATGTTTTATTTTTAGTTTAGGGTTAGGTTTATTTTTAGTTTATTTTACTTTTAGTTTAGGGTTTAGGTTTAGTTTACTTTAGGTTCAAGTTTAGGTTTTATTTATTTTAGTTTAATTAATTTTTTTATTTTATTTGTTTATTTTATGTTTAGGCTTTTTTATAGTTTATGATTTAGGTTTTATTTCTTATTTTTATTTAGGTTTTACTTTTAGGTTTTTATTTTATTTTATTTTAGGTTTACTTTATTTTAATTTTACATGTAGTTTTTATTTTTTTAGGTTTTTTTAGGGTTTACTTTATTTTATAGTTTAGTTTAGGTTTTAGTTTTGTTATATTAGTTTATTTATTTTATTTTTTATTTTTAGAGATGAAGGATTCATGTTTAGTTAAGGCTTATTGTTTTTTTTTATTTTATTTATTATTTATTGTTGTTGTTTTTATTTTATTTTTAGGTTTAGGTTTAAGTTTAGATTTAGGTTCTAGTTTATGTTTTTATTTTATCTTATTTTTTTATTTTACTTGGGTTTAGGTTTTTTTATTTTTTTTAGGTTTTATTACTATTTTAGGGTTTTAGGTTTTAAGTTTAGGGTTTAGGGTTTAGGTTTTAGGGTTAGGTTTTATTTTAAAAAATAGGTAAAGCTTAGATTAGGTTTGTCTAGTTTATTTTTTATTTATTTTAGTTTATTTTATTTTTATATTCATTTTTATTTAAGTTTTTATTTAATTTTTATTTTACTTTATTTTAGGTTTATTTATTTTATTTTATTTTATTTATAGTTTTTATTTTATTTAGGTTTTTTATTTTTTTTAGTTTAGTTCATGTTTTTATTTATTTTATTTTAGTTTAATTTTTATTTTTTTTATTTTATTTACTTTTTTAGGTTTAGGTTTAGGTTTAGGTTTAGGATTAGGTTTAGATTTTAGTTTACGTTTTTATTTTATTTTGCTTTTTATTTTATTTTTGTTTAGGTTTTTTCATTTATTTTATTTTTAGGTTTTATTTAGTTTAGGTTTAGGTTTTTAGGTTTTTAGGTTTTTAGGTTTTTAGGTTTTAAGGTTTAGGTTTTAGGGTTATAGGTTTAGGGTTTAGGATTTAGGGTTATAAGTTTAGGGTTTAGGATTTGGGGTTTAGGATTTAGGGTTTAGGGTTTAAGGTTTTTTTTAAATTAAATAGTGGGTTAGGTTTATTTAGTTTATTTTATATTTTATTTAGGTTTATTTTTTATTTTTATTTAGTTTAGTTTTTTATTTTGTGTTTTTTTTTAGTTTAGGATTTATATTTTAGTTTATTTTTTAGGTTTAGGTTTACGTTTAGGTTTATTTTTTTGTTTAGCTTTATTTTTATTTTACCTTTTATGTTTAGGTTTTATTTTCTTTTTTTAGGTTTTGGTTTACGTTTTATTTTTATTTTTTTAAGTTTAGGTTTTAGGTTTATTTTTAGGTTTTATTTTTTAGTTTAGGCATAGGTTTATTTTCAGTTTATTTTAGGTTTAAGTTTAGGTTTTATTTATTTTAGTTTAGCTTATTGTAGTTTAGTTTATTTTAGGTTTAGGTTTATTTTAGTTTATCTTATTTTAGTTTAGTTTATTTTAGGATTAGGTTTAGGTTTTAGTTTATTTTAATTTAGTTTATTTTAGTTATGGTTTAGGTTTATTTTATTTTTATTTTAGGTTTAGGTTTTATTATTTATATCTTTTTAGGTTTATTTTTTAAGTTTAGGTTTTTTTTAGTATTTATTTTAATTTATTTTAAGTTTATTTTATTTTTATTTTAGGCGTAGTTTTATTTTATCTAGGTTTTCTATTTTTAGTTTTGTTTAGGTTTTTATTTATTTTATTTTTGTTTAGTTTTTTTATTTTATTTACTTCTTTAAGTTTATGTTTAGGTTTAGGTTTATGTTTTTATTTTATTTTATGTTTTCATTTTATTTTGCTTTAGGTTTTTTTATTTATTTTATTTTTAGATTTTATTTAGTTTAGGTTTAGGTTTTTAGCTTTTGGGCTTTAGTGTTTATGGTTTAGGGTTTAGGGTTAGTTTAGGATTTAAGGTTTTTTTAAGAAACCCACAAAGGGGTGAATTTTATTGCCACAAAGAAAGGAGTACAAGTCCTTAAGAGGGGTTAATTCTCTTAAAGAGAGCTATATTCACTAGAGAAAATTCCCCTATCTATTTGAACAAAAAAAAGGAAATAAAAACTTAAACAAAAGAAATCAAAGACCAAAAAAACACAACAAAATAATAACACGGGAAATAGGAGGATCAACCAAAGCCAACTACTAGAAACAAAAGTCTTTCTAGAGTTGCATAATCCACATGCAGAATCTGAAACATGCAATGAACCTGTAAAAGAATTCTGTAAGTAACTAGAAGATGTAATTAGCACAGCTAAAGAAAATCTAGCTTAAGCACATAATTAAGAGCAATATAAGAGAAAATTTCAAATAAAGCTCAAGCTCAGTCACCTTCATCTTAAGGGGAAACCACAAATGTGAGCATCCAGACTTGAAAAGATGGGTTACAGTTACATATGCTGCTATCAACCAAAAGATAATAAGGAAATCATCCTAGCCATCATAGCCCACTACCTCAATGAAGGTAATCTGCCAAAGAATGAAAGTCAACAATTCTCTAGTACTTGCGACCTGAAACAAAATACAAATCAGACCAACTAAAGGCCATGAAGCCCGAAAGGTAATAGCATCAACAAAACTTCCATAGTAGAAATGAAAGAGCAGCTGCCAAGATTTCACTTAGCAAAGCCACCATGGATGGGAACCAAACCCACTAGTGTCACTAAACAACCACAAGTAATATCCCAAAACCAAAATAGCAACCTACAACTAGCACCAAGAAACCGACATTTCCAAACAGTCGGAGAACAAGGCCAACTAACGTGACCATTAGTCCAATCCAGGACAAGGCAAGAAATAAAAGACTATCACAATACCATCAAAATAAAAAAAGGCATAGGAAAATAGCATAACCGGAGGAAAAAGAACCCATGAGAAGACCAAAGGGGCATGTAGAAAACACCAAAAAATCCCCACCAAGAGCATTAGGGAAAACAACTAAGCCCACCCTACCAACCAAGAGGGAAAACACAAAAAATAAAGGGAGCTAGAGAAACCAAAAGTAGTCCAAATCCTTAGCCAAAATAATAGACCAAAGAAATAGCACTTATATCAAAAATAGTAGCCACCCAATTAAGTAAACAAATTAGCAACAACAAACCAAAAAAAAAAACAAAGAAATACTACCAAAGCACCCTTCTAGCCACATGGTAAAAGGAGAAACCAACAAACAAAATCCACTAGGCCTAAAAAGGATGAGAAGAAAAAAAACCACCCAAAGGCCCAACACAAACTTAAGAGTAAAAAGATCAATAATAGCCATAAAAAAATAGTCACCCAAGATAGCCAGGTAGAGGGTAGTAGTAAACAGCAGCACCCACCAGGCCCAAAAATAGCAACAGAAAAACCATCCTAAGTAAGGAAAAGGCCAACCAAACCAGGGGCAATACCAGTGCCAATTAAGAAAAGGGAAAAGTCAAAAGCATGTAGAGGTATAACCTAAAATAAGGCCACCGCAAGGTCAAGGCAGCACTTGAAGAAACTATTGACATTTATATCCCTAAATAAAATAGTCAACCAATGAGAACACCCCTCCAATAATAGAGGCTAAACAACTAGTAACCACCTCAAATAGATCTCCCAAATATTACAACACAAATCAAACAAGAGAGTGAACCAGCTAAAGGAATGCAGTAAAATGAAAATGCACAAGAAAATAAACACAAAGCAAAATTAATTTTGAGATAAAGTTATCCGTTATCGAGATTAACCAAACCTCTCAATTGTCTAGGTAAATTAAGATGATCATAAAGAGTGAGATCATTTAATTTAGCACCTAGATTAGCCAAAAATCTACACATTTCCTTCATGCCAAATATGAGAAATTTTAAAGCATACTTGAGAGAGGAGTGTTCTAGTATGATTAAGAAGATAGAATAAATCTGCATTCCCCATCTTAGTGGAGGTTAGCATGTCAATGAGTAAAAGAGCATCAACTTCAATCCAAATATTGAAGAAATATTTTTGCAAACAAATGTCAATAGCTTTATTTACAGCCATTAATTCAGCATAGATAAGAGAACAAGTTTTAAGAGGATAAGCAAAAGCACAAATGAGATTACCTTTAAAATCCTAAAATACCACCCACTAAATGTATTCTGAGATAGAATATCTTAATTTTAATAATATTATTATGAGGTTTTATCCAATATGTAATTTAATTTTCTTTACATAAGCTAATCTCAAGCAGGTAAACACCCAATTTTTTGGCCATAAATTTGAAACCTCTAAAATATTTGTTACTAATTAAAATAGCATTAAATAATGCATGATTTTTTTCCTTTGGTTCTAGTAATATTCCTTTTATGATTCATAGGAATACCATGATATTTAGCATCATTTCTATCCATCCATATGAACCAAATAAGGGTAATGGCAATTAAAACTTTGATATGACCTTTCACAATTTTTTTGGAAATAGGCTTCAAGAAGTTGATATAAAAAAAGAAAGCCATGGAAATGGTTAGTATTAAAAATATCATCATGCCAAACCCATGATTGGAGGCAATAACACCATTGATAATAACATGATTAACATTTTTAATATGAAAACAATAATAACATTTGGAAGGAAAATAAAACCCTTTATCCTAGAGCAACGAATCAACGGGAATGAAGTTCTTTTGAATTCTCCAAGAACAGAATAAGAGATAGGGATGATATCATTCCAAAGTTTAATAAATACATTAGAAGTAATATGAATGTCTCTAATATAATTCCAAGCCTCTTTAACAATAAAATCACCATTATAAGACAACTTAAAATGAATTTTATCAAGCTTGTTGGAAAGGATAGGAATATCACTAAATTTATCCAAAAGAGAGATAAGAATAACTTTGCTAAGTTTACTATCATTCCACTTATTATTAAGCTAATTGAAGTTAACTTTAGTAGCCACAATAGAATGGGTAGATAAAAAAGAATCAATAAAACCACCACCAATCCAGTTGTCTTGCCATAAGAAAGAAGATCCTGAATTTATACCTCGAGATATCAAGGATTCAACCTCCCATTTAATGGATCAAAGACTTTTCCAAATTGAGGAGTCACCAACTTTATAAGTACAGTATAGAGGTTGCTTACCCTTGCAGTATTTAACTGTCATAAAATTAGCCCAAAGGTTATCTTTTTTTCTAAAATTCCATCAGAGTTTATGGGAGAAGGCGTAGCTTCAAAATAGGTTTGGCCAAGCCCACCATCACCCAGAGGACCACAACATTTATGCCAAGAAGTCCAATGCATCCTTTTAATCAAATTATTAGAGCCACAAAAAATTATTAAGGAGACAATCAATTCTATTTAAGATATAATTAGTAGGGATAATGATTTGAATAAGATATAAAGGCATCAAATTAAGAGTACTCTTAAGCAAAGTAAGCTTTCCACCAAAAGAAAGTAAGTGAAATTCACACACTGAAATTTTTTTAGAAATTTTTTGGATAAGCTCATCAAAAAGATGGGATACTTTTTTATTTTTGAAAAGAGGAGCACCAGATATTTAATAGGGAGTTGTTGGTTTTTAAAGTTAGTGATTCACAATATATGATTGATATTATTATTAGAAATTTTAGAGGTGGTAATAAAGTAGCTCTTGATTTCATTAATAGAAAGACCAATTTCTCTACTAAATTTTTTTTGAAATTTCTTAAGTCTTTTGATATGATGAAAAGAAGCATTACAAAAGATAATGAAATCATTAGCAAAGCTAAGATGAGAAATAGGGATACCACCAAGAGTTGTAAAGTACAAGCTAGGATTGTTATTGAATAAATCATTTAAACTCCTGGAAGGTATTCAATAGTAATAATAAACAAAGAAGGGGATAAAGGATCTCCTTGTCTCAAACCATGAGAAGAAGGAAAGAAGATTTATTTTATTTTTATTTTAGTTTTAGTTTTTATTTTATTTAGGTTTTTTATTTTTATAATTTAGTTTAGGTTTTTATTTATTTTATTTTAGTTTAGTTTTTATTTTTTATTTTATTTTCTTTTTAGGTTTAGGTTTAAGTTTAGGTTTCAATTTTAGTTTATGTTTTTATTTTATTTTATTTTGGTTTAGGTTTTTTATTTTATTAGTAGTTTAAGTTTAGAAGGTTTTTAAGTAGATTAGTTGGTTTAAGTAAATCAGATAACTAGAATCATTTATAAACAAAATTTTAGTAGTAGGTAGTTCTTTAGTTTAGGGTTTAGAGTCTTTAGGGTAGGATCCATCATTATATCTCGAGTCTCCATATGGTTTTGTTGTTTTGCCTTTAGGGTTTGACCACCTCCATATAGGGTAGGATTTACCATTTAGATGTAGTGCCTTTTTTAGATCTAGAGTGAGCCTGGTTGATGGTGTTTATAGGTTTTGGCCATTCTTAGGTTTAGGTTTAGGTTTATTTATTTTTAAATTTATTTTTTTAGGTTTAGGCTTAGCTTTGGGTTTTGGGTTTAGGGTTTAGAGTTAGGGTTTAGGTTTTAGGCTAGGGTTTTATGGTTTAGGTTTTTAGGGTTTAGGGTTAGGTTTGGGGTTTGGGGTTTGGGGTTTAGGATTTAGGGTTTAAGATTTTTTAAAAAATGATTTAGGTAGTTTTTGGTTTATTTAAAACTATTTTTTATTTTAGTTTACTTTATTTTTATTTTTTTAGGTTTATTTTTTTATTTAGTTTTATTAATTTTAGGTTTATTTAGTTTAGGTTTTTATTTTAGTTTCTTTAGGTTTAGTTTTAGGTTTAGTTTAGGTATATTTTTTTTAATTGAGTTTTATTTTATTTTTTTTTTAGGTTTGGGTTTTATTTTTTAATTTTTAGGTTTAGATTTAGGTTTTTATTTTATTTTTTCACTTTTGGGATTTAGGTTTTTATTTTAGGTTTATTTTTAGGTTTTATTTTTTAGTCTATATTTTGGTTTATTTTTAATTTATTTTATTTTATTTAGTTTAGGTTCAGGTTTAAGCTTAGTTTATTTTAGGTTTAGGTTTAAGTTTTATTTATTTTAGTTTAGTTTATTTTAGTTTAGGTCTAAATTTTTTTAGTTATTATTTTATTTTATTTAGATTTATTTTATTTTTATTTTACGTTTACTTTTTATTTTATTTAGGTTTTATATTCTTAGGTTATTTTATTTTTTTAGTTTAGTTTAGGTTTTTATTTATGTTATTTTAGTTTATTTTGATTAGTTTATTTTATTTTATTTTTTAGGTTTAGGTTTATTTAATTTAGTTTTTTTATTTATTTATTTTATTTTTTATTTAGGTTTAGGTTGTTTATATATTTTATTTTAGGTTTATTTAGTTTTAGGTTTAAGTTTTTAGGTTTTTTAGGGTTTAGGTTTAGGGTTTAGATTTTTTAGGGTTTAAGGTTTAGGGTTTAGTGTTCAACATTTAGTTAGTTTAGGTTTAGGGTTTGGTTTAGGGTTTAGTGTGTTTAGCTTTAGGGTTTAGGGTTTTTTTGGGTTTAGGTTTAGGGTTTAGGGATAACTTAGTTTTTTTAGTTTAGTGTTTTTTTTATTTTATTTTTAGGTTTAGGTTTATTTAGTTTATTTTTTTTAATTTAGTTTATTTTATTTTTATTTTTATATATGTTTATTTATTTTATTAAGTTTAGTTTATTTATTTTAGGTTTATTTATTTTAGTTTAGGTTTTTATTTATTTTATTTTTTAGGTTTATGTTTTATTTTTTTTTTTTGTTTAGGTTTTATTTTTTATATATTTTAGGTTTAGGTTTTAGATTTTATTTTAAGTTTATTTTTAGGTTTTACTTTTATTAGGTTTAGGTTTATTTTAGTTTATTTTATTTTATTTAGTTTAGGTTTAGGTTTAGTTTATTTTTGGTTTAGGTTTAGGTTTTATTTATTTTAGTTTAGGTTTAGGTTTATTTTATTTTTATTTTAGGATTAGGTTTTTCTTTTTTAGCTTAGGGTTTAGGTTTTATTTTTTATTTATTTTTAGGTTTTATTTCTTGGTTTATTTTTTATGTTTAGGTTTATATATAATTATTATTTTATTTTATTTTAGGTTTAGTTTTATATTATAGGTTTTTTATTTTTTAATTTAGGTTTTATTTATTTATTTTAGTTTAGTTTTCTTTTATTTTATTTAGGTTTATGTTTAGGTTTAGAGGTTTATGTTTTAACTTTTATTTTATTTTATTTTCATTTAGGTTTATTTATTTATTTTATTTTTTTAGGTTTATTTAGTTTAGGTTTAGATTTTTAGCTCTTTAGGGTTTAGGGTTTAGGGTTTAGGGTTTAGGGTTTAGGGTTTAAGGATTAGGGTTTATGGATTAGGGTTTAGTGTTTTGGGTTTAGGGTTTAGGGTTTAGGGTTTTAGGGTTTAGAGTTTAGGGTTTAGGTTTTATAGTTTAGGGTTTAGGGTTTTAGGGTTTTAGGGTTTAGGGTTTAGGGTTTAGGGTTTTTAGGGTTTAGGGTTTAGAGTTTAGTTTTTAGGTTTAGAGTTAGGTTTAGGGTTTTAGGTTTTTATGTTATGGTTTGGGCTTAGGGTTTAAGATTAGGGTTTCTTTTTTATATTTTTATTTTTTTATTTTTAGTATTTAGGGTTTAGGATTAAGTTTTAGGTTTAGGGTTCAGGTTTTAGTTTAAGGTTTAGAATTTTTTATTTTTAGTTTAAAAAAGAACAAATTCATATTCAACAAGCAAATAAAAAACCCTAGGTAACTAGAAACATCTCTAACGTAAAGACATAGTTCCACAAGCAATAGATCAGATCGATCGTTTCTCAGTTTCTCCAGTTCCCATCTGAACAACCCCAACCTCTCAAGTGGTAGGATCAACCATCATATCCCCAATCTCTCCCTCTTCCACCACCAAAACTGTAACCCTCATTTCTCCTCCCGCCTCCATAACCACCAATGCTCTGACCACCACCTCTAGATCTTGTAGACCCTAGATAGCTACCTTGCCTCCATTGCAGATCTAGAGCACGGTTGACGGTGATGTTCCTGCCGTCAAGGTTCTACCCATTCTTAGGGTTTATATTTAGGTTTAGGTTTATTAGGTTTATTTTTTAATTTAGTTTGTTACTGTAGGTTTAGGTTTAGGGTTTGGGTTTTAGGGTTTAGGGTTAGGGTTTAGGGTTTAGGTTTAGGGTTTAGGGTTTCAAGGTTTATGCTTTTAGGGTTTAGGGATTAGGGTTAGGTTATAGGGTTTAGTTTTTGAGTTTTTTAGGGTGTAGGGTTTAGTGTTTTTTAGCGTGTAGGGCTTAGGGTTTAGGGTTTAGGGTTTACAGTTGTAGGTTTAGGGTTTAGTGCTTAAGGTTTAGGGATTAGGGTTTACAATTTAGGTTTATGATTTTTTTTTTCAAACAGTAGGTTTAGGCTTATTTAGTATATTTAGCTCATTTTTTATTTAATTTATATTTCTTTTATTTTATGTTTAGTTTTATATTTAGGTTTTTATTTTTAGGTTTATTTTATTTTTTTAGTTTAGGTTTTATTTATTTTATTTGAGTTTAGTTTTTACATTTTATTATATTTTATTTTTTGCTTTAGGTTTAAATATAGGTTTTAATTTAGGTTTTAATTTTATTTAATTTTTTTTATCTTACTTAGCTTTAAGTTTTATTTATTTATTTTATTTTTAGGTTTTATTTAGTTTAAGTTTAGGTTTTCTGGTTTTCATGGTTAATGGTTTAGGGTTTATTATTTGGTTTAGGGTTTAGTGTTTAGGCTTTCAAGTTTAGGGTTTTCGGGGTTTATGGTTTAGGGCTCAGGTTTTTTTTTAAAATTAAGTAAACAAATATATTTATATTTATTTAGTTTATTTAGTTTATTTTTTATTTATTTTAGTTTATTTTATTTTTTATTTTAATTTATGTTTATTTTTTATTTTTATTTAATTTAGTTTATTTATTTTGGGTTTATTTATTTTAGTTTAGGTTTTTTATTTTAGTTTATTTTTTAGGTTTAGGTTTATTTTTTAGTTGAGTTTTATTTTTATTTTATTTTTTAGTTTTAGGTTTTACTTTTTATTTTTAAGTTTAGGTTAAGGTTTTTTTTAGGTTTAGGCTTTAGGTTTTTATTTTAGGTTTATTTTTAGGTTTATTTTAGGTTTTTTTTTAGTTTATTTTATTTTAGTTAGTTTAGGTTTAGGTTTAGGTTTATTTAGGTTTTATTTATTTTAGTTTATGTTTAATTATTTTATTTTTATTTTATTTTATTTTATATTTAAGGTTTTAGTTTTATTTTTTTATATATTTTACATTTTACTTTTAGGTATATTTTTTTAGGTTTAGGTTTATTTAGTTTTTATTTTATTTTATTTCATTTTTAGGTTTATTTATTTTGATTTTATGTTTAGTTTTTATTTTATTTAGGTTTTATTCTTATGTTTATCTTATTTTCTTAGTTTAATTTAGGTTTTTGATTATTTTATTTAGTTATTTTATTTTATTTTGGGTTTTAGTTTAGGTTTTTATTTTATTTTATTTTTTTATTTTATTTAGGTTTAAGTATTTTTATTTATTTTATAGTTAGGTGTTATTCAGCTTAGGTTTAGGTTTTTAAGTTTTTAAGTTTTTAGGGTTTAGTAATTAGGGTTTATGGTGTAGGGTTTAGGGTTTAGGGTTTAATGATTTAGGATTTTAGGGTTTAAGATTTATCGTTTAGTGTTTTTATGGTTTAGGGCTTAGGTTTTAAGCTTTAGTGTTTAGTGGTTTTAAGGTTTATGGTTTAGGGCTTACGGTTAGTTTAGAGTTTAGGGTTTATGGTTTTAGAGTTTAAGGTTTAAGGTTTAGGGTTTAGGGTTTAGGGTTAGTGTTAGGGTTTAAGGAATAGGGTTTAGGGTTTTGGGTTTAGGGTTTAGGGTTTATGGTTGTAGGTTTAAGGTTTAGAGCTTAGGGTTTATTTTAGGGTTTAGGGTTTAGAGTTTTTTTAAAAAAAAGTAAGTAAACCAATCGGTTTAGGTTTTTTATTTAGTTTATTTTATTTATTTTAATTTATTTTATTTTATATTTTTATTTAGGTTTTTTTATTTAGTTTAGTTTATTTATTTTAGGTATATTTATTTTTTGTTTAGGTTTATTATTTTAGTTTATTTTAGGTTTGGTTTTATTGTATTTTAGGTTTAGGTTTTATTTTATTTTTTTAGGTTTAGGTTTTTTTGGTTTTATTTTGGTTTATTTTAAGGTTATTTTTATTTTATGTTTAGTTTTATTAATTTATTTTATTTTATTTAGTTTAGGTAGTTTAGGTTTATTTTTTTATTTTATTTTATTAGGTTTAGGGTTTAGGTTTTGATTTTTGGTTTATTTTTAAGATTTATTTTTTAGTTTAGGTTTATTTTTTTTAGTTTATTTTATTTTATTTAGTTTAAGTTTAGGTTTAAGTTTAGTTTATTTTAGGTCTAGGTTTAGGTATTATTTAGTTTAATTTATGTTTAGGTTTATTTTATTTTTTATTTTATTTTTATTTTATGTTTATGTTTTTTTTAGTTTAGGATTTATGTTTTATTTTTTATTTATTTTACATTTTAGTTTATTTTTGAGGTTTAGATTTTATTTAGTTTTTAATTTATTTTAGTTTAGGTTTATTTATTTTAATTTTATTTTTTAATTCTTAGGTTTAATTAATTTTTTAGTTTAGTTTAGGCTTTTATTTTTTTATTTTATTTATTTTTTTAAAATTTTTTAGGTTTAGGTTTATTTTATTTTTTTCTCTTTATTTAGGTTTATGTTTATGTTTTAGGGTTTAGGGTTTAGGGTTTTTTGGTTTAGGGTTTAAGGTTTAAATTTAGGTTTTAGGGTTTAGTTTTAGTTTAAGTTTAGGGTTTAGGGTTTTGGGTTTGGTTTAAGTTTAGGGGTTTAGAGTTTAAGTTTTTTGGGGTTTAGGGTTTAAGGTTTAGGCTTTAGGGTTTAGGGTTTTAGGTTTTAAGGTTTAGGGTTAAGGTTTAGGTTTAGGAGTGTTTATGGTTTAGGTTTAGGGTTTGATTAAGGTTGAGTTTTAGTGTTTAGGTTTAGGTTTAAGTTTGATTTAGGTTTAAGTTTAGAGTTTAAGCTTAGGTTGGTTTATAGTTTAGGTTTAGGTTTAAACTTAAGTTAGTTTATTAGGTTTAGGTTTAAAACTTTTAGGTTTAAGTTTTAGGTTTATAGTTTAGTTTAGCTTTAAACTTTAGGGTTTATAGGTTTAGGGTTTTAGTTAAGGTTTAGTTAGGGTTTAGTTTAGGTTTTTAGAGGTTTAGGTTTGGGTTTATTTGGTTTAGGTTTAGGGTTTTGGGTATCGAGTTTTGGGTTTTTAATTTAGGGTTTATGGTTCAGGGTTTTTTAGGGTTTAGGATTTAGGGTTGTAGGTTTAAGGTTTAGGGTTTAGGGTTAATTTTAGCATTTAGGGTTTAGGGTTTAGAATTTAGGGTTTTAAAAAAAATTAAGTAAACCGGTAGGTTTCAATTTATTTAGTTTATTTAGTTTAGTTTTATTGATTTTAGTTTATTTTATTTTATTTTTTTATTTAGGTTTATTTTTTATTTTTATTTAGTTTACTTTATTTTTTTTACGTTTATTTATTTTAGTTTATTTTTTAGGTTTAGGTTTATTTTTAGTTGAGTTTTATTTTCATTTTATTTTTTAGGTTTAGGTTTTAATTTTTATTTTTAACTTTAAGTTTAGGTTTTTATTTTATTTATTTTAGGTTTAGGTTTTAGGTTTTTATTTTAGGTTTATTTTTAGGTTTTCTTTTTTAGTTTAGGTTTATTTTTAATTTAATATATTTTATTTAGTTTAGGTTTAGGTTTAGGTTTAGTTAATTTTTGGTTTAAGTTTTTCTTTTAATTTAGTTTAGTTTATTTTAGTTTAGGTTTAGGTTTATTTTTTTTTTTTTTGGGTTTAGTTTTTCTTTTAATTTAAGCTTCACGTTTTTTTTTTTTTACTAATTTTTAGGTTTGTTTTGGTTTATTTTTTAAGTTTAGGTTTTTATTTAGTTTTTTCTATTATTTTTATTTTAGGTATATTTTATTTTATTTTAGGTTTATTTTTCATTTTATTTATGTTTTTCTTTTCTTTTAATTTAGTTTAGGTTTTAATTTATTTTATTTTAGGTTTAGTTTTTATTTTAACAATTTTATTTTATTTTAGGTTTCTGTTTAAGTTTTAGTTTATGTTCCTATTTTTTTTATTTTTTATTTTATTTTGGTTTAGGTTTTTTTATTTATTTTATTTATTAATTTTATTTAGTTTACATTTAGGTTTTTAGCCTTTTAGGGTTTAGGCTTTAGGGTTTTTGGTGTTTAGGGTTTAGGGTTTATGATTTAGGTTTTAGGTTTCGGGTTCAGGTTCTAGTTTAGAATTTTTGGTTTTTTTTTAATAGAGAACAAATTCAGAATCAACATTTCTTCTTTTCGATTTCACCAACCAAGTGACACACCAACTTTTATTTTATTTATTTTAGTATATTTTATTTTTATTGTTATTTATGTTTATTTTTTATTTTTATTTAGTTTATTTATTTTAGGTTTATTTTTTTAGTTTAGGTTTTTTATTTTAGTTTATTATTTAGGTTTAGGTTTTGGTATAGGTTTTTTTTTTATTTTTAGGTTTAAGTTTATTTTTTTATTTAATGTTTTTAGGTTTAGGTTTTAGGTTTTTAATTTTGGTTTATTTTAGGTTTATTTTTTTAGGTTAGGATTATTTTAGCTTATTATATTTAATTAGGTTTAGGTTTTTTTGGTTTACTTTAGGTTAGGTTTAGGTTTTATTTATTTTAATTTAATTTATTTTGGTTTAAGTTTAGTTTATTTTATTTTATTTATTTTATTTTTATTTTAGGTTTATGTTTTTATTTAGTTTTTATTTTATTTTTTTAAGGTTTATTATATTTTTATTTCACATTTAGTTTTTATTTTATATAGCTTTCTTATTCTTACACTTATTTTATTTTTTAGTGTAATTTAGGATATTATTTATTTTATTTTAGTTTATTTTTTATATTTTAGATTTAGGTTTTTGTTTAAGTTTTTATTTTATTTTATCTTTTTATTTTATTTAGGTTTAGGTTTATATATATTTTTTTATTTAGATTTTATTTAGTTTAGGGTTAGGTTTTTAGGTTTTTAGGGTTTAGGGTTTAGGGTTAGGTTTAGGGTTTAGTGTTTAGGCTTTAAGATTTAGGGTTGATAGGGTCTAGGGTTTAAGGTTAGGGTTTAGGGTTTAGGATTTTTTTTATTTTAGGGTTGGTTTAGGGTTTAGGCTTAGTTTATGGTTAGGTTTTTTTTAAAATTAAGTAAACCTCAACATTTTGGTTTATTTAGTTTAATTTTTATTTATTTTAGATTATTTTATTTTTATTTTTATTTTTATTTAGGTATTTTATTTATATTTACTCTATTTTATATATTTTTGGTTTATTTATTTTAGTTTATTTTTTTAGGTTTAGGTTTAGGTTTAGGTTTTTTTTAGTTGAGTTTTTTTTTTTTTTTTTTTTTTAGGTTTAGGTTTTATTTTTTATTTTAGGTGTAGGTTTAGGTTTTCATTTTAATTTTGAAGGTTTAGGTTTTAGGTTTTTATTTTAGGTTTTATTTTTTAGTTTAGCTTTAGGTATATTTTTAATTTAATTTATTATATCTAGTTTAGGTTTAGGTTTAGGCTTTATGTATTTTACTTTAGTTTATTTTATTTTAGGTTTATGTTATTTTATTTTATTTCTTTTATTTCTATTTTAGGTTTAGGTTTTTTTAAGTTTCAATTTTATTTTTTATTTATTTTTTAGGTTTAGTTTTTTTAGATTTTTTTATAGGTTTATTATAGGTCTATTGTGGGTTTGTTTTATTTTTATTTTAGATATAGTTTTTATTTTATTTAGTTTTTCTATTCCTTGGTTTATTTTATTTTTTTAATTTTGTTTAGGTTTTTATTTATTTTATTTTATTTTTTGCTTTAGGTTTAGGTTTTAGTTTAGGTTCTTATTCTAATTTATTATTTTATTTTATTTAGGTTTATATTTTTTATATATTTTATTTATATGTTTTATTTAGTTTAGGTTTTGGTTTTCAGGTTCTTAGGGTTTAGGGTTTAGGGTTTAGGGTTTAGGGTTTTAGGGTTTAAGGTTTTAGGATTTAGAGTTTAGGGTTAGCTTTTAGGGTTTAGGTTTTATGGTTTAGTGTTTAGGCTTTTGGGTTTGGGTTTTTAGGGTTTAAGGTTTAGGGTTTATGCTTAGCTTAGGGTTAAGGTTTTATTTTTAAATTAAGTAAGCTAGTAGGTATAGGTTTTATTAGTTTATTTTATTTTCTATTTTTATTTATGTATATTTTTTATTCATATTTACTTTATTATATTTATTTTAGTTTAGTTTTTTTATTTTAGTTTATTTTTTAGGTTTAGGTTTATTTTTTGGTTGAGTTTTATTTATTTTTATTTTTTTAGGTTTAGGTTTAGGTTCCTATTTTATTTTCTTAAGTTTAGGTTTTACGTTTTTATTTTAGGTTCATTTTTAGGTTTTATTTTTTTAGTTTTGGTTTAGGTTTATTTTTAGTTTATTTTATTTTATTTAGTTTAAGTTTATGTTTAGGTTTAGTTTACTTTAATTTTAGGTTTAGATTTTATTTATTCTAGTTTAGTTTATTTTAGTTTAGGTTTAAGTTTATTTTATGTTGTTTATTTTATTTTCATTTTAGGTTTAAGTTTTTTTTTACTTTAGGGTTTAGGTTTTATTATTTTATTTATTTTTAGATTATATTTTTAGGTTTATTTTTTAGGTTTAAGTTTTTATTTAGTTTTTACTTTATTTTATTTTAGGTTTATTTTATTTTTATTTTACACATAGTTATTATTTTATTTAAGTTATTTATTTTTAGGTTTATTTTATTCTTTAGTTTAGTTTAGGTTTTTATTTATTTTATTTGAGTTTAGTTTTTATTTTTTATTTTTTATTATTTTTTGGTTTAGGTTTAGGTTTTAGTTCAGGTTTTTATTTTATTTTGGTTCAGGTTTTTTATTTATTTTATTTTTAGGTTTTAATTTAGTTTAGGTTTAGATTTTTAGGTTTTTAGGGTTTAGGGTTTGGGGTTTAGGGTTTAGGGTTGTAAGTTTTAGAGTTTAGTGTTTAGGGTTTAGGATTTAGGGTTTAGGGTTTAGGGTTTAGGGTTTAGGGTTTAGAGTTAGGCTTTTGAGACTATTTTAGGGTTTGGGGTTAGGGTTTATTTTTATTTTTTATTATTTTATTATTTTATTTATTTAAATAAGTAAACTTGTTGGTTTAGGTTTATTTAGTTTATTTTATTTTTATTTTAGTTTATTTTATTTTATTTTAATTTTTAGGTTTAGGTTTATGTTTTTATTTTATTTTTTAGGTTTAGGTTTTAAGTTTTTTTTAAGTTTATTTTTAGGTTTAATTTTTTAGTTTAGGTTTAGGTTTATTTTTATTTTATTTTATTTTCTTTAATTTAGGTTTAGGTTTAATTTATTTTAGGTTTTGGTTTAGGTTTTATTTATTTTAGTTTAGTTTATTATAATTTAGGTTTAGGATTATTTTATTTTTATTTTAAGTTTAGGTTTTACTTTTTATTTATTTTTATGTTTATTGTTTAGGCTTAGATTTTTATTTATGTTTTATTTTATTTTATTTTAGGTTTATTTTATTTTTATTTTAGTTTTAGTTTTTATTTTATTTTAGGTTTTTATTTTTTAATTTAGTTTAAGTTATTATTTATTTTATTTCACTTTAGTTTTAATTTTTATTATTTTCTTTTTAGGTTTAGTTTTAGGTTTAGGTTTATGTTTGAGTTTATGTTTTTATTTTATTTTGGTTTAGAATTTTTTTTAGGTTTTCTTTAGTTTAATTTAAGGTTTTTAACTTTTTATGGTTTATGGTTTTTTATGTTTAGTATTTAGGGTTTAGGATTTAGAGTTTAGGGTTTAGCGATTAGGGTTTTTGGGATTAGGTTTTAGGGTTTAGGGTTTAGGGTTTTTAGGGTTTAGGGTTTAGTGTTTGTGGTTTTGGGTTTATGGTTTAGTTTTAGGGTTTTTAGGGTTTAGGGATTAGGGTTAGCTTAGGGTTTACAGTTAGTTTAGGGTTTAGAGTTTCAAGTTTAAGGTTTAGGCTTTAAAGTTTAGGATTTTTAGAGTTTAGGATTAGGTTTATTTTATTTTTATTTTAGGTTTAGTTTTTTTTTACTTTAGGGTTTTGGTTTTATTTTTTATTCATTTTTAGGTTTTATTATTTAGGTTTAGGTTTTCATTTAGTTTTTATTTTAATTTATTTTTGGTTTATTTTATTTTTATTTTAGGTTTAGTTTTAATTTTTTATAGGTTTTTTATTATTTAGTTTAGTTTAGGTTTTTATTTATTTTATTCTAGTTTAATTTTTATTTCTTATTTTATTTTTTTTAGGTTTTGGTTTTGGTTTAAATTTTAGTTTAAAATTTTATTTTATTTTATTTTTATTATATTTTGGTTTAAGTTTTTTTATTTATTTTATTTTGAGGTTTTATTTAGTTTAGGTTTAGCTTTTTTAGGTTTTTAGGGTTTAGGGTTTTGGATTTAGGGTTTAGGGTTTTAGGGTTTAGGGTTTAGGGTTTTAGGGTTTAGGGTTTAGGGTTTAGGGTTTAGGGTTTAGGGTTTAGGGTTTAGCATTTTAGGGTTTAGGGTTTAGGGTTTAGTGTTTAGGTTTTAGGTTTAGGGTTCAAGTTTTGGTTTAGGGTTTAGGATTTTGGTTTTTTTAACAGAGAAAAAATTCATATTTAACCTTTCTTATTTTTGATTTCATAAACCAAGAAATACACCAAGTTTTTTATGACAAAAGCGATGACATAGATAAAAAAAGAGCACACATAGAGCAAATCAAAAACCTTAGATAACTAGAACTGTATCTATTGTAAAGATAGAGTTCCATAAGTAGCAGATCAGATCGGCCATTCTTCATTTTCTCTAGTTCCCGTCAGAACCACCCTGGCCTCTCGAATAGCAGCATCCACCGACATATCCCCAGTCTCTCCCTCCGCCACCACCATGGCTATAACCTCTGTCGCTCCTCCTGCCTCCATAACCACCACCTCCATATCGACCAGTACCTCCAGATTCCCCACCACAGTGAAAATTGCCGCTTCCGCCTTCGTCTCCACTGTGAGATCTAGACTGAGACCACTTGACAGTGATGTTATTGCCATCAAGGATCTGCCCATTCTTTGGGTTAAGGTTTTAGTTTAGGTTTATTTTTTTAATTTATTTAGTTACTTTAGGTTTAGGTTTAGGGTTTAGGGTTAGGGTTTAGTGTATAAGGTTTAGGGGTTCAATTTTCTAGTTTTAGGCTTTATGCTTTAGGGTTTAGGGTTAGGGTTTATGGTTTATGGTTTAGGGATTAGGGTTTTTAAGAGTTTAAGATTAGGGTTTAGGATTTAGGGTTGTTGCTTTAGGGTTTAGGTTACATGGTATTTTTTTATTTTAAAATTTAGTAAACCGGTAGGTTTATGTTTATTTAGATTATTTACTTTATTTTTTATTTATTTTAGTTTTTTTATATTTTATTTTTTGTTTTTATTTAATTTAATTTTTTATTTTTTATAGTTTAGTTTATTTATTTTAGTTTTATTTATTTTAGTTTAACTTTTTTATTTTAGTTTATTTTTTAAGTTTAGGTTTTCATTTTATTTTTTTTAGGATTAGGTTTTAGGTTTTTATTTTAGGTTTATTTTAAAGGTTTCATTTAATGTTTATTTTTATTTTATTTTATTTTATTTAGCTTTGGTTTAGGTTTTATTCATTTTAGTTTAATTTATATTAGTTTAGGTTTAGTTTTATTTTATTTTGTTTATTTTAGTTTTATTTTATGTTTTGTTTATTTTTAGTTTTATTTATTTATTTGTTAGGTTTAGGTTTTTATTTAATTTTAATTTTATTTTATTTTAGGTTTATTTCATTTTTATTTTACATTTAGTTTTTATTTTATTTAGGTTTTTTTTATTCTTAGGTTTATTTTATTTTTATTTTAGTTTATAATTTTATTTATTTTATTTTAGTTTATTTTTATTAGTTTATTGTATTTTATTTTATTTTTAGGTTTATGTACGTTTTAGTTTTGGTTTTATTTTTTATTTTTTTATTTTATTTAGGTTTAGGTTTATTTGTTTATTTTATTTTTAAGCTTAGGTTTAGGTTTATGTTTTTCTATTTCTTTTATTTGTAGGTTTAATTTAGTTTAGGTTTAGGTTTTAGATTTTAGGGTTTATGATTTAGGGTTTACGGTTTACGATTTAGGGTTTTAGTGTTTAGGATTTTAGGTTGATGGTTTATGGTTAGTGTTTAGGGTTTAGGGTTTAGGGTTAACTTAGGGTTTAGAGTTAGTTTAGGGCTTTAGGTTTAGGGTTAGTTTTGGGTTTAAGGTTTAAGGTTTTAGGGTTTAGGGTTTAGGGTTTAAGGTTTAGGATTTTTTAGGAATTTGGGTTTTAGGTTTAGGGTTGTAGGTTTAAGGTTTAGGGTTTATGATTTATGGTTTAGGATTTAGAGTTTAGGTTCAGGGTTTTTTTTTAATTAAGTAAACTAGTAGGTTTAGGTTTACTTAGTTTATTTAGGACAATCAAATACAAGCATATGATTCATTCATCCAAAGTAGTTCTTAAGGACAATCAAATCAAATAAGATTATTTAAATCAAACTAATGCTTCTTTATTAATTATGTTTTAGATTTGATTTGATTTAAAGAGGAGAAAAGAAATCATTACTTGTTGTTTTAGACCCATTCCAACATTAGTGATTTGATTTATTTTAAGGAAATATAATTAAGTTGATTTTTTTGGGTTAATTAAGTTTAACCTTTAATTAGATGAATTTATTACCCTTACCTATGTCACCTTAAAGTAATTAACTAAATAATTATGAGCCAACATGATATGCATGGAAAAAACTTGCAATGATCCTAGGAAATAAAAGGGGTCTAATGCAATTGGCTCATGATTAATATTTAATTAGATTAAAGGACTTAATTAATTACTCTTATAGCTTTCCCACACATATGGACTAAACATAATTTCATTAAACTCATTTAGGTTATCAAACACCTAAAGATCTACCCATGATTTAATTAATTAATGTCTAATGTGATTATGATTTCAATTTGATTAAGTGATTTAGTTAATTAGTTAATTCTTAATTAATTTCATTTTAAAAAAGGGTGAAATGAACTTAGGTAAAGGTGCCCCAACCGTATTCCTTAGTTCACTTATTGTTGAACAATGATTAATAAACTTAAGTAACCAATTTATTACTATTCATGGGATTAATTAATCATTAATTAACTTAAAAGAGTTGTTAAGGTTTAATTAGTCAATTTTCCTAATTAAGAGCAATAAATCCCAATAAAATCATTGGAGGAATAGCTCATCCCATTAAATTAACCCATAAAATTTGGGATTAACTGCTCAAGTAATTAAGGAGTAATTAAGCTAATAAATTTTTGTAATTAAACCTTAATTAAATATTAATTACTATTCAAAATGAGTTAAGATAACTTTTAATTAATTCTCCTCTAAAATACCTTTAAAATGAGTATTTATTTTCATTTGTTATATTTCTCTATGATTATTTATGATTTTTAGAAGTTTCAACCATTAAAAATGATTAATTAAGCCTAATTAAAGCTTAATCCTGTTGGCACCATGTGGCGCTGCAGGATTGTTATTAAACCTTAATTAAATATTATTTACTATTCAAAATGAGTTAAGATCATTTTTAATTAATTCTCCTCTAAAATACCATTAAAATGAGTATTTATTTGCATTTGTTATATTTCTCTATGATTGTTTATGATTTTTAGAAGTTTCAGCCATTAAAAATGATTAATTTAGCCTAATTAAAGCTTAATCTTATTGGCACCACGTGGCGCTGCAGGATTGGCTACTTAAAACTTATCGGACTCGGAGCCCATGTGGTGGCGGTGGACACACTTTCTCGTCTGCCATCCAAACTAAGATCAGATGGCTATGATTAATCCCATAGCTTAATAAGATTAAATCAGATTGATCTAGCGTAACTAATCACGACCGTACATTTTGATCACACGGAACGAACTATGCGTGATGTAACGTGAGGTGAGTAAGGTAGAATGGAGTCCATCCACCATTGCTCACTTGATCTAAGATTACTCGATCAACTTTAGAAGTATCCCACACCTTCATGACATTGATCAGAGGGGATCCAACGGTCAGGATCACACGAGATGCAAGTTTTCTTTAAAAAGCTCCAACCCATTTTTCCTAAGGATCTATTTTGGAAGCATACCTTGTTGGAGCTCAAGATCAGTGGCTCGAATGATAGAGTAAGCAAATGGAGATGCGCTATTGACCAAGTGGATCTATTCTTGACGTTCATTGGGCGATGAACGATTTGTAGCTTGACTTTGATAGAAGTCCCACCTTCGGTGCTTAGGAAGTTTGGGAGATGATTCACTCTTGCTCGATGAGGCCTAGGGAAGGTGCAAACAAAGTTAATTTGAGTTTGATGAATAAATGGGGAAGTTAGATAAGAAATGGGAGTGTCCTAATTCGAGACAAATGAGAATGGCATTTCCCGATCGAGGATCAAGCTTGCGAGCTTAGGGAATGGCTCTAGCAGGTCATCTTGGGTAGCTAGGACTCTGAGGAATGATTTATGTGTGTGTTTGAGTGAAAATGAGGGGGTGTATACCCCATTATCTGTCGGATGGTGGATCAGTTTCGTATTGGTAGGATGAGGTTGGTTTGGTGGAGGTGTGAGGAATCATGGATATCCTATGGGTTTCACCTCCCATTGGTCATAACCCAACCACCTTCCAGTTGGCGTGTCTAGGTGCCTAGGTGGACCATTATGAGAGTACAAAGTGGCCAAGGAATGGAAATGACCACTTACATTGGTGATTTGTCTCATGTGATGCCCTAGACCCAAGGGTGATAATTTGGCATTGGATTTGAATTGGGTAGATATGAAATGAGACAAAAGTGAGTTAGTCCAAATTTTAAGTCAATTGGAGTTGATTTGGATGGGTTTGGCTCAATTTGACTCATTTAGGTCAATTGGTTAAATTGTTGAGTTGATCAATTGGTCATTGGGTCAAACCAAGGGTTTGGTCAAGTTCATATGATCATTTGGGATGTTTTGGTTCTATTGGTTTGGTTTTGTTTGGCTTAGATTTGATTTTGGCTCATTTGAATTCATTTGGGTCAAGTGGGTTAAGTTGACCAAATTGGCCAAGTTGGCTTGGGTTTGGTGTTGGTTTGGGTTTAATTGACCAATTGAAGATGATTGTAAGCTTGGGTTTCAATTAATTTTGATTTGGTTTTGATTTAGGCCAACTTGAAACTTTAGGTCAATTTGGGCAATTTATATGTCAATTGGGTTCAATTGGGTTCAATCATGGCTTTGGTCAAGTTCAATCAATTTGGAATGAACTTGAGCTATTAGTTGCAATCAATTTGGTTTATATTTTGATTTGACCCAATTTGGTCTTTTAGGTCAATTTGGGTCAACTTGGGTTAAGAGAGCCAATTGGATTTGGTTTGACTCAATTGAAGGACAAGTCATATCCAAATATTTATTTTGATTTGGTATAAATCATTGGATTTGGTTTAGGTTACAATTTGGTTAGTTTGGGTTCATATGGGTTAAGGGGTTGACTTGGTCAAATGACCAAGTTGACTTGGTTTGACCCAATTAAGATAATTGATCAACCTAAGGTGATCAACAAAATATACTTAAACCATAAACTTAAAAAAAACTTGAACCTAAAATAAACAAAATAAAATAAACCTAAACCTAAACTAAAATAAACTAAACTAAAATAAATAAAACTTGAACCTAAACCTAGAATAAACTAAACCTAAACCCAAAATAAATTAATTATAATAAAATAAAAATAAACCCAAACCTAAATTAAAAAATAAAACCTAAAAATAAACCTAAACCTAAACTAAAAATAAAAAATAAATCCTAAGCCTAACAAATTAAATAATAATAAAACTAAACGAAAAAATAAGCATAAACCTAAACCAAAACTAAGAAAATAAACTAAATTAAAAACCTAAACTAAAATAAATAAACTAAACCAAATAAAAATAAAGAATAAACCTAAATAAAAATAAAATAAATAAAAATAAATAAAAATAAACTAAATAAACCTATTCCTACAAGTTTAAATAATTAAAAGAAAAACAAAAACTTTAAACCCTAAACCCTAAACCCTAAAACTAACCCTAAACTTATAACCCTAAACATAAAACCCTAAGTCTTAAACCTTAAACGCTAAAAAAATTATAAAACTAACCCCTAAACCCTAAAACTAACCAAACCCAAACTTTGAATGCTAAAAACCCTAGCCCTAAACCCTAAACCTTAAACCCCAAACCCTAAACCACTAAAAACTTAAAAAATCTAAACCTAAACTAAAAAAACCTAAAAAGAAAATATAAAAAAAAACTAAACTTAACCAATAAAATAAAATAAAATAATAACCAAAACTAAAACCTAAACCTAAACCTAAACCTAAACCTAAAAGTTAAAAATAAAATTACATAAAAAGTAAAAATAAAAAAAAAAAATAAAATCCTAAATAAAAAAATAAACCTAAAAAAAATAAATAAAATAAATACTAAATGTAAAATAAAAATAAAATAAACATAAAATAAAATAAAATAAAAACTAAATAAAAACCTAAACTTAAAAAGGAAGCTAAAAATAAATAAAAAATAAAACCTAAACCCCAAACTAAAAAAAACAAAACCTAAAAACCTAAACTTAAACTAAAATAAACTAAACCTAAACCCTAATCTAAATAAAATAAAACAAACTAAATATAAACATAAATCTAAACTAAAATAAACTTAAAATAAACCTAAACCTAAAAATAAAATTAAAGCTAAACCTAAACCTAAAATAAAAATAAAACCTAAACTAAAATTTATGAAAATAAAACTAAATTAAAATAAGCATAAACCAAAAAAACCTAAAATTAAACTAAAGTAAAAAAAAACTAAAATAAATAAACTAAACTAAATAAAATAACAAATAAACTAAATAAAATACAAAATAAAATAAAATAAATAAATAAAAATGATAAAATAAACTGGGTTTATTTAAAACCTAAAAACTGTAAACCACAAATCCTAAACCCTAAACCTGCTCAAACACTATAACTCTACCCTACCCTAAACTTTAATGTAAACCACACCTCTAAACTTTAACCTAACTCCCCAAACCCACACCCACCTAAATAACTTCCTCCCTAAACCCACTAAACCTCCCTACCACACTAAAACCTACCACCTCACCCTGACCACTATAACCCTCAACTCACCAAACCCTAAACCCTTTAAACCACACAAACCTAAATCTAAACCCAAACTAAACTAACTGACCTAAACCTTAAACCAACCTAAACCTAAACTAAACTAAACTCTAAACCCTAAAAAACCAAACTTAAACTCTGACCTGACCTGGGCCCTGACTACCAAGACACAAACCCTGACCCAAACCCAAACTTAAACCATCTATAAACTTAAACTAACCCTGGTGACCTGACCCTTGACCTCCTCAAAATCATACCCAGCCAAAACTATAAACTAAACCTAAAGACCACCCACTGATCAACCTCCAAAACTCCTAAATCTCCCAACCTAAACCTAAAACCAAACCACAAACTAAACCTCTAAAACTTACCCTGATCCTATGCTGACACTAAATGCTCTTTAAACCCCTAAACACTAAACTCTACACTCTAAACTCCTAAACAAACCACTTAAGCCTAAACCAAACCTAAACTTAAACCTAAATACAAACCCCAACATAAACCACCCTAAACCTAAATCCTTGGTTCAGTTGCATTGTTGCTAAGAAAATCTAAGCCTAAAATCATGAAACCCTAGAGCTTAAAAATAAAACCAAATAAAAAATAAATAAAAAAACTAAATTCAAATAAAATAAATAAAATAAAATAAAATATAAATATAAACTAAATCTAAACCTAACTTAAAAAATAAAATAAAATAAAAATAAGGCTTAAAATAAAATAAATAAAAACCTAAACTAAACTAAAATAAAATAAAAAGAATAAAACCTAACTAAAATGAAAACTAAATGTAAAATAAAATAAAATAAACTTAAAATAAAATAAAATAAAAAACAAAATAAAACCTAAACCTAAAAGTAAACCTAAAATAAAACATTAAATAAATAAAAAAATAAAACCTAATCCCTAAACTAAAAAAAACTAAACCTAAAATACAAATTAAAATAAAAAAAATAAAATAAACCTAAACCAAAAAAAATAAAATAAATTAAACTAAAAGAATTAAAACCTAAACCTAAACTAAAATAAATACCTAAATAAACTAAATAAAATATAATAAACTAAAAAATAAACCTAAAACCTAAATGTAAAAAATATAACCTAAAAATAAACCTAAAATAAAACCTAAATCTTAAACTAAAAAAAGTAATATAAAACCTAAACCTAAAAACCTAAATAAAAAAATAACCTAAAAATAAAATAAAATTAACTCAATTAAAATAAACCTAACCCTAAACCTAACCTAGAATAAATTAAAATAAAACCTAAACTAAAAAATAAATAAACCTAAATAAATAAACTAATAAATAAATAAAAACTTAAATAAAAATAAATAATAAAATAAATAAAATAAAATAACTAAATAAACTAAACCTGGTTTACTTAATTTAAAAAAATAAACCCTAAACCTAAATCTAAAATCCTAAACCCTAAACCTACCATAATCCTAAAACCTACCCAACTAAATACACTATCCAACCTAAATTCTAAATCCTAAATCCTAAACTAACCCAAAAACCTCCCTAAACCCTATAATTACCCTACCCTACCCTAAATCCTAACCCTAAACTAAACTCCTACCCTATACTAACCTAAATAACCAAATCTAATGACTAAAAACTCTACTATACCCTAAACCATAAACCTTCTAAACATACTTAAACTATTTTAATATAACCTACCCACTACCACTATAAAATAAATCTCTTAAAAAAACCCTAAACCCTAAAATCCTAAACCTAAACTAAATAAACTAATTAAATAAATAACCTCATATATAATAATAAATAATTAAAACCTATTATAATCTAAAAAAAGTAAAATAAAAAAATAAAATAAACTAAAATAAAATAAATAAAAACATAAACAAAATAAATAAATAAAATAAATCTAAGAATAAAAAACCTAAATAAAATAAAAACTAAACATAAAATAAAAATAAAATAAACCTAAAATAAAATAAAATAAGAACTACATAAAAGCCTAAACCTAAAAAATAAAACTTAAAATAAAACCAAAAAATAAATAAAAAATAAAACCTAAACACTAAACTAAAAAAAACCTAAACCTAAAATAAAATAAAATAAACTAAAAAAATAAACCTAAACCTAAAACTAAAATAAATGAAACCTAAACCTGAACTAAATTGATGATAATTCCATGTCAAGGACATGGAGAGAGATCACTAGGGATCACACGCATTGGACATGATATGTGAGGGTCTATATCGAGGGCATAGAAGAAGAAAATTTCTTTGGGGATAAGGTTTGAATTTGATTTGATTATATGATTTATGGAAAGAAGATCCACTAGGGATAAGAATCGATAATCCAGCAAGGATTAAGATTGAATTGACTTTAATTTATTTTATTTTAAATGATGTGGAGGCATATCTACAAGAGATATGGGCTCGAGTCTGCTGGGGATCGGGAAGATGAACCTTCTACTAGGGAAGCAGGTTTGGGCTATCCATTGGAGATTAGGATTTGAGTTTGATTTTAAAGATTTGTTTGGGGATGTATCTATTAAGAATAATAGTTTGGTTGGATTTCTTTGATTTAGACTCTGCTGGAGGAGTTGGTTTAATTTGGCTTAGGAGGTTGGTTTTGAATTTAATTTATTTGTTGACTTGTGTATATATTATTTGGGGCTCCACTGGAGAAGGGTGTGATTTAACTCCACGGGAAAAAATGATTGGGTTTAATTTAATCTTAATGTGGACCTATCTGTGCGATGGACCCATGAGAAGCTCTTCCTTGACCTACCTCAGGTTTACAAATCCAAAGGCATAATCTACCGGCTGTGGGGTAGAGCTAGCCAACCTAAGGGGTTGCCTTTCAGTGTGTAATGACTGTGCTAGGAAAAAGGCATAAGAGACTTACATCTTCCAAAGTGAGGAACAACTGCTGGGGTGACCTGTTGGATGCACAACAAATTGAACCTAACCTAGGGTGACTATTGACTGAATTCCACATGGGACTTAAGTTAACTCAAAAGTAGTCAGAATTAATTTTATCTTAATTTCACTTGATTTGATATGGTTTGTTTGGTTTAGTTCAATTTTGAATTGAGGGCATATCCTTTGGGGATGTGAGCTCGATCAAATTTATTAGATTTAATTTATGGACCATGTCGATGTGCGATGGACCCACTGAGAAGGGCTATATCAGACTTGTCATATCTCAGATTTATAAATCCAAGGGATAGTTTAGGTGGGGTAGCAAAACCCAAGGGGTTGCCTTGTGTGTAACAACGTGCTAGGAAGAAGTCATAGCGACTTACATCTTTTAAAGCAGGAAACAATCATTGGGGTGACTATTGGTAGCATAATCAAAACTTAGGGAGACTCGAGTGAATGTCTTTGAGACTTATATCAACTCAAGAGTAGTCGCGATTCCATAGGGAGCTTTCGAATCTTGCCTAAAGATAGGATGATTGCTTGGGAAAAGGTATTCTAGGGTGTCCTCTAATCCAACAAGTGAATATATATTTTATTTATATGTTTGTGTGGACCATTGTATGGGACCACATTGAGAAGGGGCTATGTCGGCCTTAACCTATCTAAGATTTATTAGACCAAGGGAGAATCTGCACATCCATAAGATATATTCTCCAATCACAGGGGCAGTTATTAAAAATGGGGAACTATCCAATATGATAGTAACCCAGGTAGTGTCTAAATGGGGTCACAAAGGATGTGATCCAAATATAGTGCCCATAGGGGAGGTGCTGCTAGGGGTGTTATCTTGAGCCTAAAAAAAAAGAAGCCTATTGGTGTGTGGTGGCCAACTCAAGGAGAAATCATAGCAAATTTACATCTTCCATGAGTGGTGTATCTTGGGTGCACCTAAGGTGTATCCATCAAAGATGAGTGTATCCATCAAGATAGAGAACCAACCAACCTAAGGTGTGCAAAATGATCAATCTAGAAAGAAAGCATGTAGGCTTACAACTTTTTAAGCAGAATTGAACATCATGATAGTCTATCATCGGTAGGATAGATCCTATCTGACCTAGAGAAACTACTAAGTGAGGAGCACCGAGGAAGGACTAGACCCAGACTTAAAGTAGCCAGGAGGGAAGGAGCCACTAGAGGACTTATCCTAAACCTAAAATATACAACCAAGTCAATGCACTAAGGCTAATCCAAGAAGAAAGCATAGAAGACTCACATCCTCTTAAATGAAGCCAACATAAGGTAGCTTACTGGACATACACTAAGGCCTATCAAACTAACAAGGTGCTCATCGTAAAGGGCCAAGTAAGGAAGGAAAGTGTAGACTTACATCCTCCAAAGCAAGAAGACCAGGTGACACACTAGCAGGTAGCATCACCGACCCAAACTATTGAGTGAGTGTCATTGGGGGCGTTATCTTAACTCAGAGAAACCTAACATGAAAGATATGTGTTTATTTTATATGTTTATGTGCAATTTGTGTTTGTTTGTGTCGATGAAGGATAAGATGCCACTACAGTTCTTTACACCTACCCTAAACACATCGTGGTAGATTTGTAAATAAAAATACTTTCAACATGGAATAGATTGAATTCGAAATGTAATTTTCATTAATGATAATTATTTTGAAACATGATTTATAATATTTATTTAAGTAGAGAACATTGATTGGAAGCATTGGGTGCTCTCCCTTATGATTAAATATAAGATCCTCCTTGGTAGCTCTATGGAAAAGGGCCTTCCCAAGTGGGTTCAAACTTGCCTCCCATCTTACGATGGGAAACAATCGCCTCCTTAGAACTAAAATAAGCTCTCCTACTTGAAAAGCTCTGAATGGACCAACTTTTGTGAGCTTAAATCATTTTGTAGAACTTGAGATTTTGGAATGCCCGCGCATCTCTCCACCAAAAGCTCTTATAATCACAACTTGGCATTCGCTCTATTGTCATCTTCCAAAGCTATCCTTAGTGATGGGAGTTGGACTTCTAATGGTAGAATGGATTCAACCCATACACTAAGGAGAAAGGAGTAGACCGAGTTGGAGTTCTATATGTGCAAGGCCCACAAGGCTTCAACTAATTGCTCATGCCACTATCACTGTTATTGTGAGTCTTCTTCAGTATTTGGATGAGAGCTTGAAGGCTCTACTAATCCATTTTCCCTCGTAGTTGATGGTAGAATATCTCCAATCTATGATATCTCTGGCAAAGTTGTTGATCTCTGCTCTTGAATTTAGCACCATTATGATATAATTCAGAGGCTCAACCTATATATGATATGGTTCCTAAAAAATGAGCACATGCCGAGATGACCTCTTTGAGTAAATCACCTTGCCCATTTAGAAAAAGTAGTCAGTAGCTAAGAGAGCCAATGACCCTGGAAGAAGGAGGATCAATCAACCCACTATTGGTACCCCAACACTTGAATAGCCATGAAGCCAATGTATGATGTAGAATGTTGGGTGGTTGGTGTAAGGCCATACCATGTATTTGACATTATTAGCATCGCCTAGCTATATCCATGCAATCTTTGATCATCGATGGCCAGTAGTAACGCAGTTTCTTGATCTTGGAGTTCATCTTCAAACTAGATTAGTTGGCTCCACATAATCCTGAGTGTATCTCGGTCATGATCTTATGGGCTTCATGCTTGTCATACAAATAACAACATATGATTGAAAGACACCGCATAAGATATCCATCCAAGAGTGTAAAGCTTCTCTTTATCTAATGGGCTTGGGACTTCTCTTGAAGTAGTTTGCCTTTATTTAGGTAATCCATGAATGGTTGCCTCCAATCTAACTCCTCATCCTTCTTGGCAATGGAAACCTCCCCTTCAAGAGAGTACTTTTTGATGAGTTCAATATCAATAAGGGATAAGACTTGTCTATTTTGGACCTTTATTGATATGGACTCATCATCTGACATGCCAACTCCTGCAAGCTTGCTAAAGAATATGCTATGTTCTCCTCGAGGAATCTTATAAATGGTAACCGGATTTAAAACACATGGTGTACTTGTGGTAGTGATGATGGAGCTTTAAAACCTTATAGATCCAATGATTTGGTTGATAACTAGCGAGAATCCCTAAAGATGTTGATGTTCGATGCTTAGAGTAACACTAACTCATCAAGAAATGAGCCTCATATTCACTTCATTGTTGGTGCAAGGATTGGACAGATGATACAAGAGTCTCATCACATCATGGACTGGAGTTAAGAGAACTATTCTTACCCCCGCTTTTCTTGGAATAGTAGATTATGGTTCTTCTTCTCTTTGAGATGAAGCCGCACCATCAAAGTACATCTCTTAGTGGTGAATTCTAGTATCCCATAATTTCATGATTTATTCATCGGAGATCATCACTAAGAAGAGAGTCGGGGTGTGCTATTAATAAACTCTTGTCCTTTCACCAGAGGTTTGAAGATAATGTCAAAATATGAGAAGATCATGGACCATCGTGCCAACCATCTGGATAGCATCGCCGTGTCATGAGATATTGTAGTGGATTGCTAGAGATTAAGTTCACCTTATGAGGATGCATGTAGTGATGTAACTTTTGGGATGCAAAGATTAAAGCTAAGCAATGTTTCTCAATGAATGGATAATTAGCCTCAACAAGGATTAGATGATGGCTGAGGTAGTAGAGTGTGTTTTCCTCCCCTTCATCATCAGCTTGGGGAAACAAAGCACCAAGGGAGTCATCTAATGTAGCAATGTAAAGTATGAGCGGCTTGCCCAAGATAGGGGCTGCTAAAATTGGTGGCATCATCTGGTAATGCTTGATGTCTTCAAAGGCATGCTCACACTTATCATCCCACTTGAACTTAGCATCCTTTTTGACAACCCCTGTGAATGGCTGACATCTTCTCGATAGGTTAGATATAAAGCATCTTAGATACACCAACCACCCTTGGAATGATCTGAATTGAGTTAAAATTTTAGGGGGTGTCATTTATAATATTACCTTGATATTTTATGTATTAATTTTGATTTTTGGTGTCAAACAATAAACCCAAGGAATTTCCTAAAATTACTCTGAATGCACACTTCAGGGGGTTCATTTTGTGATTAAATTATCTTAACTATTTGAAAACTGCACTCAAGTCAAAGATATGATCTTCCTTTTATTTACTTTTGACCATGAGATCATCGACATAGCACTCGACTTGATGATGAATGAGTTCATTGAAGATTTGAGTCATAGCTCACTGGTATGTAGCACTAGCATTTTTAAGGCTGAAAGGCATGACCTTATAGCATTAGATTCCAAGGTTCTAAAAGTAGTGTTTCTTTCATCTTCAGGGGCCATCATTATTTGGTTATGTCCAGATGAGCCATCCATAAAAGAGAAAACTACATGAGATGAGGCAATGTCCACCATCGTGGATTGGTAGTGAAAATTCATCTTTGGACATGCCTTATTTAAATCCTAAAATTGATGTATATGTGAATTTTTATTTTCTTAATTGGGATGTCAAGCTAACCAAGTAGAGTATTTTTCTTCCCGGATGAAGCCAGCATTGATCAATTTCTTGACATGATAAATGACCTGTTGGTTTATGTCTAATCACATGCATCTAGAAGCTTGCTTGATAAGGTTAGCAGTAGGCTCTATTACTAGTTTATGGACCCTACGTTAGGAGCCAATCTAGGCATCTCTTCAAAACTCCATGCATAGTCCTTAAACTTAGTCAATAACCTAACTAGATCATTAGTTTCAATTTCATTCAACAAAGAACTGATGTATGTCAAGCATGGATCTTCTTTAGTTCCTAAGTTAATTTCTGTGAGCTCATCGATGGTTGAATTGATCTCTTCTTTGAACTCTGGCGGTGCATCTTTGACTTCAAAATCATTTGGATCATCTAAAATTTCTAAGCATAGCTCCTCATATGAGTTAATATGATTTGAAAAGAACCTATTAGATTCTAAATGATTGGTGATGACTTAGTAGTAATCGTCATCATCGACTGGACCCACAATTGAATCCTAAATCTCTTGATTGAGAACCTTGCTTTCCATATTCTTTCTCAAGTAGTCCACATGCTTTGTCTAAGTATGTGGATTAACCTTTACTTTGCTAAATTATGAACACAATGTAAATACCAATCAAAAGGTAATTCATTAAATCTTTATATGAATCATCCTCAAGTTCTACATCAATTTCTCTTGACTTGGATGATGCTCAAAGAACCTCTAAGCCTTCACACCTGGGATGACTAAGGGCTTCTAACTACAAACCCTTGCTTTTGAGAGGAAAGTGGGTTAGATTCCCTCCCAATCATGCCTAACTATATATATGGACTACACTATCATTTGGAACCCGATCTTTCATCATTATTAGATGTCACCTCCAAGGTAATCTATTGAGATGAGTCTGTGCTAACTATATAAACTCATCCTATGAACTAGGTTCTAAATAGATGATATGTACTCTTATAGGGACATATCTTCTATTGGGTGGCCAATCAAGAGGTTTTCCACCCCTATGATTGCCTTTGAACTGGCCTCTTCCTCGACTTGGTGGAGGTCAGGTCATCCTACCCATATGTTCAAATGGATTATTGACCTCACTTTTAGAGTGCAGATTCAATCTTCCCATCTTAGAATTAGGAGTTTTCTAGACACTTCCTCTAGTCATAACTTCTAATTAGTAAATACTTAAACTAAGCCTAAAGACTTAGAAGGGTTAACCATATGTTTAGGTTATGCCTTAGGGATTAGGATAATCCACCTACCCTATAACCCAAATCCAATCCATGTTCACCTTCTCAAACCAAACCTCAAGTTCAATTCAAACATCAAATTCAAATCCAAATCCAAACCCAAATTCCAAAACCAAATGATTGAAGCTATGATCAAATCCAAACTTGAAACCCTTCCTATATGACCTATCCCATGGACTTAGCCAAATCTTAATCCAAATCAATCCAAAATCAATTGATTTCAAATCAATTTATATCTTCAATCATCTTCCTAAATATAAATCAAATCTACATTCAAATGATCAAAACTAAATCAAACTAAATCAAATTAAATCAAAACCCTTCCTAAGCCATATGACCTATCCCATGAACTTAGCCAAAATCTTAATCCAAATCAAGTCAAACTCAATTGAGTTTCTCACAAATCAATCATATTTTCAATCTTCACAAATTTAAATGAAATATACATTTAAATCATCAAAACTAAATCAAACCATATCAAAATCCAAACCTAAGCTGCATAACTCAACTCCATGGACTTAGCCAAATTCCATCATTCCAAAACCAAAATTCAATTGATTTTCTCATGAATCAATCATACCTTCAATCATATTCACAAATATAAATGAAATCTATAATCATCAAGCTAAACCAAAATCAACCCAAGTCAAACCCAACTTAACCCTTTTGACTTGAAATGTTCAAATGAAAAAAATTAACCAAGTTAATTGAATTGAATTTATATATCAATCCAAATCCATATATAAACTCAACTAAATCAAACTCAACCCAAAATCATGCCAACTAAACCCGATTGGTCCACTTGACCCAAAGTGGCCAATTTGACCTATTTGAGCCAAGTTCTAATCCTACCCAAATTGGATTGAACAAATCTCATCAAAACTTCCCATCATGATGATTGATCACCCTTGGTTGATCAATTGTCACAAATTGGGTCAAAATATGTTAACTTGTTTATTTGACCAAGTCATCCTCTTACCCATATGAATCCAAACAAGCCAAATTTCAACCTAAGCCAAATCCCTAGAAACTAATGATTCATACCAAATCAAAATCAATATTTGAATATGACTTGACCTTCAATTGAGTCAAACAAAACCCAATTGGTTCTTGACCCAAGTTGACCCAAATTGACCTAAAGACCAAATTGGTCAAATCAAAATATAAACCAAATTGATTGCAACCAATGGCTCAAGTTCATTCCAAATTGATTATTGAACTTGATGAAAGCCATGATTGGACCCAATTGAACCCAATTGACCTACTTAGCCCAAATTGACCTAAAGGTTCAAGTTGGCCTAAATCAAAACCAAATCCAAATTAATTGAAACCAAAGCCTACAATCATCTTTAATTGATCAACTTAACCCTAACCAACACCCAACCCAAGCCAATTTGTCCAATTTAGTCAACTTAATCCATTTGACCCAAATAAATTCAAATGAGCCATAATTAAATCTAAGGTAAACTAAACCAAACCAATTGAACCAAACATTTGAAATGATCATATATACTTAACATAACCCTTGGTTTGACCCAATTTAACCAACTAGTCAACTTGACCCAACCTAACCCAATTTGACCTAAATGGGTCAAATTGAGCCAAACCTAACCAAATCAACTCCAATTGACTTGAAACTTGAGCTAACCCACTTTTGGCTCATTTCAAATCTATCCAAATCAAATCTAATGCTAAATGATCATTCTACCCTTAGGTTAAGGGCATCACATGAGACAAATCACCCAAGTAAGTGGTCATTTCCATTCCTTGGCCACTTGGTACTCTCCCAATGGTCCACCTAGGCACCTAGGATACTGCCCAACCTGACCCAAGGGGTGGTTGGGTCTGCCATGACCCATGGGAGGTGAAATCACCTCACCCTCCCCATTGGAGCATTTGAAACCCATAGGACACCTATGATTCCACCTTGATAGCCACCTCCACACCTTCAACCAACCAAGCTGAGCTAACGCACCTCCTACCTTCCAACCATAACTCCCTAAGATGGTTGGATAGCCACTAGAAGACAAATCTAATCCCACCATCTGATCAAGATGAAAGGGGTTATACTCCCACTCGTTTCCACTCAAACATACACAAAAAATCATTTCTCGAGCTCCCAAGATGAGCCGCTAGAGCCATTCCCTAAGCTCCAAGCTCATTCAATCAAAATGCCATTCTCATCCATCCCATAAGGACACTCCCATTTTGACTTAACTTCCCATTTATCTCATCAAACTCAAATTAACTTTGCACGCACCTTCCCTAGGCCTCATCGAGCAAGAACAAATCATCTCCAAAGCTTCCTGAGCATGTGAGGTGGGACTTCAATCAAAGTTGAAATCCATATTGTTAGTCCGTGGCCTTCAGAGAGAACCTCAAGGAATTGATCTAATTGCTGCTCAATAAGGCTTCATCTCCACTAGATGAAGCTTCCTCAACCATTTGAGCCATCTTGATCTCTAGCAAGGTATGCTTCCAAAATTGATCCTTAGGATAAAATGGGTTGGAGCTTTTTGAAGAAAACTTGCATCTCGTGTGATCTTGACTGTTGGATCCCCTCCAACCAATATTATGGAGGTGTGGGATCCTTTTGGAGTTGATCTGAGCTCAGATTAGTTCAGATCAGTTGAGCAATGGCAGTTAGACTCCATTCTCCCTCACTTGAGTGATATTAGATCACACACCATCTATTCCACGTGATTGGAATGGATGATCATGATTAGATCTAGATCGACCTATTAATGGGATTAATCAGCCATCCATCTTAGATTGAGAATGCATCTACCGCATTGCCAATGTGGTGCTGAGTTGGATAAAGTTTTAAAGCCGCTAATGCCACGTGGAATGCATGCCATATCAAGGCACCACATGTCTCTAATAGATTAGGCTTTAATTATGCTTAATTAATCATTTTTAATACTTCAAACTTCTAAAAATCATAGAGAAATAAAAAAAATGCAAATAAATACTTAATTTAAAGGTATTCCGGAGGAGAATTAATTAAAAATGATCTTAACTAATTTTGAATAGTAATTATGGTTTAATTACAAAAGTAATCATCTTAATTACTCATAAATTACTTGAGCAATTAATCCCAAATTTTGTGGATTAATTTAATCAGATGACCTCCACCTCTCATGATTTTCTTGGGATTTATTGCTCAATTAATTAGAAAAATTGACTAAATAAACCTTAACTACTCTTTTAAGTTAATTAATGATTAATTAATCCCATGAATAGTAATAAATTGGTTAATTAAGTTTATTAATCATTGTTCAACAGCAAGTAAACTAAGGAATAAGGTTGGGACCCCTTTCCCTAAGTTCATTTAACCCTTTTTTAAAATGAAATTAATTAAGATTTAATTAATTAATTAAATCACTATATCAAATTGAAATCATAATCACATCAAACCTTAATTAATTAAATCATGGGGTAGATCTTTCGGTGTTTAATAACCTAAAAGAGTTTAATGAAATTATGGTTAGTCCACATGTGTGGAAAACCATAAGAATAATTAATTAAGTCCCTTAATCTAAATAAATATTAATCATGAGCCAATTGCATTAGGCCCCTTTTATTTCCTAGGATCATTGCGAGTTTATTTTTCATGCATATCATGTTGGCTTATAATTACTTAGTTAATTACTTTAAGGTGATATAGGTAAGGGTAATTAATTCATCTAATTAATGGTTCAACTTAATTAACCCATAAAATCAACTTAATTACATTTCCTTAAATTAAATCAAATCACTAATGTGGGAAAGGGTTTAAAACAATAAGTAATGATTTCTCTTCTCCTCTTTAAATCAAATCAAATCCAAAACTTAAATAATAAAGAAGCTTTGGTTTGCTTTAAGTAATCTTATTTGATTTGATTGTCCTTAAAAACTAGTTTGTTTAAATGAATCACATGCTTATATTTGATTGTCCTCTTTCCAATCATGTGAAATTTGGTATGTCATTTGAATTCATACATCCATCTTTTCTAAATCAAGTAAAATAAAATGGATTTCCTTTATGTAAGCTTGCATGTTTTGATTTAATTTAATATATGCATGGCTATTATCACTATTAAATCCCAATGTATTTTTCAAAAGCTTATAAATGAATAATAATATGTGTTATGATGCTAGTTATAAATACATAAGAAATGCATGCACTTATAGCTTAAGTGTATGAATGCTGAGTTCTCTTTCGTCTATTCATGTGTTGATTTATATAAGATTGAATGGTAATGGGTGTATAGTCTAAACATCCTGGGAACATGAGGCTTTAGCTAGCCCCAAAGAGGTCATTTAATTACCTCACTTTTCTGGTTTAACAATGTCACGTACCCATTTGATTTCATTCTTATGTATTTCAACATTAGAATTTGGATAGAGCTTTAATTCATATATATAGATGATTCAATCAAACAAAAAATACAATCTTTGCATGATTTTCTTTCCCTCGCTCATGTATACATCCATGTGTGTCTAAGAAAAGCAAGTATATATTTGGACATCCTAAGAATACAAGGCTTTAATTATCCCCAAGGAGGTCATTTGATTACCTCACTTCCTTAGTTTAATAATGAAACATACTTTCCTATATCTTTATACATGTATATGTATATGTGATTAGTGCATGAAAATCCCATTTTACATTAACATTACATGCATTCAAAATTGACTAAGTGGTTAAATTAATTAGCCATATGATTTAGAGCTTACTTCCTATGTTCATGTATACAAATTTACATATGTTTGATTGCAAATGGGTATATAGTCTGAGACATCTCGAGAATACGAGGCTTTAGCTAGCTCCAAGGAAGTCATTTGATTACCTCACTTACCTGATTTAACAAAGGCACAAGCCTATTTAATTTTCTTCTTATGTCCTTTTTGCATAAGAATTTGGATAAAATTTTAAATTAATATGTTTAAATAATTCAATCAAACAAAATATAAATTCTAAACATACACATACATTCATCATTTAAGTGTGCTAAAATATGTTGTAAGTATAGATACACTTAGTATTAAATCATATGCATGTTATATGTGATGGAAAGGATGATTTAATATATCTCATGTGATAGTAATTCAATTAAATTAATCTTTAGATGCCTTTCATTTTGCATAGGATTATTTAAAGTGAACCAAAACTTAGGATTAATTAAATCATTTAATAAGCCATTCACTAAAGAGAACTAAATAAAATTAATATACATTAGAACGTGACTTAAGTTAGGGATGAAAGAGGGTCATCCTCTTTTCCTCTCTTTATAACACTTAGTTGCTAAGTGTAATGAAATGATACAAATGAAAACACAAATTAAAATTCTCAAATCAATTAAACTACTTAAAGCGAAATCAACTTTTAATGTTAAATTAAATCCTTCTACACTTAGAAAATACAACACTAATGCTTAACAAGACTTACCACACAAGCCTTAATACACACATTAGAATTAAGTCACCGCTTCTAGAAGTTAGGATGGTGTTTGATGTGATGTATGTTTTGTTTTATGATTTATTATTTTAGATTCGATGTTAGGGTGTATGCTTCATAGACTGGATGATAGGCTAATATTAGTCTAATCATGTTTTCTATTGGGGATTATGCTTAAGGGATGCTTAAAAATAAATATGAATGCTATTTTTATAGGTTGCTTAAATCCTTAAGCATAATCCAAGTTGGGATAAGTGGGCTTAATTACCCATGTATAGTGTGCTAAGTGTAAATTATATATACAATTGCTTGGGATTATATTTATATATTTAGAATTTATTTATGTATGTTAGAGGCTCTTTTCCTCACATAAATGTTTTATAAAGGAAATCACAAAGAAGACCCCATAGCCAATTATAATTATTCTTTCATATTATAGGGGTACCAACTTTATCTTTTCTCTCTAGGGTATTTGGCCGACTTATTTTCTAACGATGATAATGTGCATGGGATGATGCTTAATGAATTAGGCTCTTAGGATAAAAATCCTATAACTTTCATAATCTTTTAACAAGTCATAAGCTCATCATAAAGCCTAAGACATAAATAAGATAATCAAAAGATTTAGCAACCCCTTAGTTGTATAGTTGTATGTTTCACATCATGCATGTATATTCTTTCTCTCTTAAACATGAAGGATCTCCATCCTTGCACGATAAAGGAATGCTTGACTTGTGAGGGCATCCCTTGTGGTGTAGAACACCATCTTCTAGCTGATTTGACCCATAACCTATTTCATCATGCATTTTAGCATAGGAAATCCTAAAGCCTCTGTGAAAATGATTTGTCTAAAATGAAATAAAATTTGAAAAGATTTTGCATCTATAAATTAAGTCATATGCTCATACCACTCATGTTCAAGTCTCTTAGGGAGTGTGTTTAGGACTTTAGTCTCTTTCTAATTAAATAACTACCTTAGCTATCTTATAATTCATAAGACTGGACTACATGGTTTTAAAATAGGTGGAGAGCCACTCCAATAAGTCCAAAAGTCAAACAATTTATTCTTTCTTATGGAGGTTGACCCCGATGTCCATCTGTCACTTATATTTAGGTCATGCTTTAGCTCATACTAAAGCTCCCTAGATTTAGGATCTGAGGTAGATATTTATTTCACACTATGAGCATAAATCTTCACCTCTTGGGCATTCCCACAACCTTGTGTTGGTGGATTATAAGCCTTAATAATCTAATTAATTTTTAACTCAAATAAAATTATAAAGTCCAACCATAGGATAGATAGAAATGCTCACTAGGCTTCCTAGTATCATGAGCATTTCCTACTTATTTCATTTGGATTCCAAAATAAGTCTTCTCCATGAACATTCCCAATTTATTTTCCAAATACAACCAATCTTTTGATAGTCTAACCTTGAAATCTTGGAGATGATAATTGTCTACTTTAATCGAGAGTATTCTTATGAAATTTCATTTCCTAAGATGTAATTAATAATGGAGGCTTGCCTCCATAGGGAACTTAAGAACCATCCATTTAAAGTGGGGGGAAATCTCTCATACATTCGAAGACTCATCTTGCCTTAGGAGTCCTTAATTTGTGATTAGGTACATTATAGGATCATGCCTATAGCTTTGAGATAGTATATTATACCTCAATGTTATAGCCGATCACCTCAAAAAGTACCTCTCTATGATCTGCGTGGTGTCCCCCAACCCATACATCTAAAAATAAACACAACAAGGCCTTCTCTCCTTGTTCATTGAATCCTCTCAACATCATCTCTTTTTTTGGAGTTTGGAGATGTCAATCCTCAAGTAGACAAGGGTTCTTAGACTCATAATGTTGATTGATACACCTGGGTCAATTAGAACTCTGGATAGCCTGTATCTACCAACATCCATTGTAATGTAAAGAAGCAATTGTGCTCAGTCTTTAGTAGTAAGTCTTCATTACTGAATGTAACTCTTAAGATGTCCTTTGAGTGGCATGCCTCCTCTTTAGTAGTGGTTAGCTGAGCTAAGCATATCTCTAGATCATGTAAAGCTTTAATTAGAGATTCCCTCATCTCTTTGGATAAGATAAGGGCATCGTATATGCTTAACTTAGCAATAAACTTTCTAGGTGAGCTAGGACATTGTAATCAACTCTAGCTTGGTCCTCCACAAGCATATCCATGGGTGGAGCATCTTATGGAGGGGCTATTTTCTCACTAGAACTAATGACTTGCTTACCCTTATCTTGAGGTGCTACCCTAAGAGGTAAAACTTTTCCACTATGTAGGTTGACTTCAATGACATCTTGGAATGATGAACTCATGAAAAGTTATACCTTCTCATCGAGCATACCTACAGCTTCTCCTATGGGATCCTTAGAGACAATTGACTCTAGGTCAATCTCAAGAGGTGAACCTGATTAATTCAGAGAAGGATAGTCCAACTCTGAATCAGAAAGGAAAGGATTAGCACTACTAAAGCTATTATTTTATTTAGACTCGGAGAGCTTTCAATAGGAATAAAATCAAGAGCATTAGAAGTAGACAATATATAAGTGGAATCATCTTTCTTCATTAATTTCTTTTTAGGTGGAGGTACATGATTAAAATCAAGTAAAGTAAGCAGAGTAAGGGATTTGGTGCCCTTATCCATAGATATAACACTCCAGCTGGTAGAAGAGGAGCTATTAGAAGAGGTGGTAGATGCAATAGTGGAGGGAGTACTGGACTCGGACGTTGGTGCTACTGGACTATCCCGGGCAAGTATGGTGAGCTGCTGGGCTATCACCCTCCCTGAGTTGTCCTTTACAATTAGCAAACCTTCCATGGTGTTGGAGATTCGAGCTACTTCAGGCACCTGGAAGGAAAGCTTCTTGATTTTAGAAATGATCTTCTTAGAGGTTCAGGATAGGGAGATATCCTAACCATCTTTGGTCTTTAGAGGATCATAAGTATCCCTATGGATTACTTTAATAGAACTAGATGGTTGTTCTAATAACTATTCTGTAGGGATAACTATGGCTCTCAACTTGTAGCTGTGCTCAAGCTAGTCCTTAAAAATTATACAATCCTCTAAGACATGGCCTAACATGGGTTGGCAGGGGCAATAACTATGATCATCGTTCTTGCCCACTTCCTCTGACCTCTTGGCTCAAGTAACTGAAAGTCAGGTTTTTTTAATAGATTCTTAAAGATTTTCCTAACTACCTCCCTCTTGAATGAATATGACTTATTCAATCTATTGGAAGAGTAGGTGGAAAGTAGCTACCTGGCGATGGATATGAATACCGCTACTGGGTAGGCTGCTGAAGTGGTGGAAATGGTCATTATGGTGGCTGCGATGGCTGGTATGATGACCAAGGTGGTGGAAGAGGAGGTGGCAAAGGAGGCTGCTAAGCTCGTTGTCTCTCATACTGAACTCTGGCTGGCTGCTTTCCTCTGTCCCCTTACACAACTATCCTTGGCTTCTTCTCAAACACCTTCTACAACTTGGGCCTAGATGGTTAGTCTGGAAAGGGAAACTGTTTGGCTTACTATTGTAGGCTAGCCGCCTTGTTGATTAATTTCTTGAATATTTTGATGGTAAATCCCTTAAGCATTGAGGCGATCGGGCCATGGATATTCTTGAGAAGAATCTCAATGGCATGCTGTTCGGACAGCTGTGGTTCACATTTCATGCACAGGTTGTGCCACCTGAGAATGTAATCAACATGGGACTTGTTGAGTTTCTGTTTCTTTATAATGAGGTCACCTACAATCACCCTCTGCTGAGCTCCAGCAAATCTCTTGATGAATAGGTGCTCCAACTCAGCAAAAATCTTTACCAAATTGTTGGGCAGTTCATCATACCAATCAAATGCAACACTGACAACCCAAAAAAAGGCGAAGAGGAGTAAGAGGTGTTGAGCTACTAATGTGTAATGTGTTATCGTGGGTTCCCACTGCCATCAAAGATCTTGAAGGATGGTGGCACAAAACCCTAAATAAAATAAAAAAACTAAATAAAACCTAAACCTAAAAAATAAACCTAAAATAAAAACTTAAACCCTAAAACTAAAATAAACAAAATGAAATAAACATGCACTTAAGCTAAAATAAACTAAACTAAACTAAATAAAATAAAATAAACTAAAAATAAACCAAAACCTAAACTAAAAAACCTAAAATAAAAACCTAAAACCTAAACTTAAAAAACCCAAACATAAACTAAAAAATTAAAAATAAAACCTAAACCTAAAAAATAAAATATAAATAAACCTAAACAAAAAAATTAACATAAACGTAAACCTAAACCTAAAAAATAAACTAAAATACAAAAACCTAAACTAAAATAAATGAAACTAAAATAAATAAACTAAACTAAATAAAATAAAATAAATAAAAGAAACTAAAATAAATACAATATAAACTAAATAAATTAAAATACTTAATTTTTTTTTAAAAAAATCACTAAACGCTAAACCCTTAACCCTAAACCATAAATCCTAAACCCTAAACCCTAAAAAACCCAAAACCCAAAACCATAAAATCTTAAACCCTAAATCCTAAACTAACCCTAAACCCTAAAGTAGCCCTAAACCTAATCTACTCCTAAACATAAATCTAAGATTTATAAAATAAAATAAATTAATAATAAACCTAAACCTAAACTAAAAAATAAAACATAAAAATAAACCTAAAATAAAAACTGAAAACTTTAACCTTAAAAAATAAAATAAAAACTAAACCTAAACCTAACAATAAAAAATAAAACCAAAACCTAAAAAATAAAATAAAAATACTAAACTAAAAAATAAACCTAAGCCTAAAAAACAAACTAAAATAAAAAACCTAAATTAAAACAAATAAATCTAAAATTAATAAACTAAAATAAAAAAATAAAGATAAACCTAAATCAAAATAAAAATAAAATAAACTAAAATAAATAAAAAAATAAAGTAAATAAACATAAACCTACCACTTGACATAATTTAAGAAAAAAATAAAAATCAATAAAAAAACCTTAACCCTAAACCCTAAACTCTAAACCCTACAATCTAAACCATAAACCCTAAACCCTAAACCCTAAAACCTAAACCTAACCCAACCCAACCTAAACCAAACCCTAAACCTAATCTAACTAAACCTAAACCCCAGTTCTCCTAACCAAACAATAAACCTAAACCTAAATAAAGCCTAAAAAGCCTAAACCCTAAACCCCAACCTAAACCTAAACCTAAAAAAACCTAAACCTAAACCAAATAAAACCTAAAAATGAAATATATTAAAAAACATAAACCTAAATAAAATAATAAAATAAAATAAAATTAAAACCAAAATTAAAACCTTAAAATAAAATAAAATAAACTAATAAAAATAAACAAAAATAAAATAAACTTAAGAATAAAAAACCTAAATAAAATAAAAGCTAAATGTAAAATAAAAATAAAATAAACTTAAAGAAAACCTAAAATTAAATAAAGTAAAAAACTTAATAAAAATGTAAACCTAAAAATAAATAATAAATAAAATCTAAACCCTAAACAAAAAAAAAACTTAAACTTAAAATAAAAATAAAAAAATAAAATAAACCTAAACCTAAAGTAAAATAAACTAAACTAAAATAAAAAAAACCTAAACCTAAACCTAAAATAAAGTAAACCTAAACCCTAAACTAAATAAAATAAAATAAAATAAAATAAGCCTAAACATAAACTAAAAAAATAAAACTTAAAAATAAACCTAAAATAAAACTCTAAAACCTAAACCTATAAAAATAAAATAAAAAGCTAAACATAAACCTATAAATAAAAATAAAACATAAACATAAAAAATAAAATAAAAATAAAACTCAACTAAAAAATAAACCAAAACCAAAACCTAAACTTAAACCTAAAAAATAAATTAAATTAAAAAACCTAATCTAAAATAAATAAACTAAACTAAATAAAAATAAAAAATAAACATAAATAAAAAAATAAATTAAATTAAAATAAAAAATAAACTATATAAACAAATGAATAAATGTTGACTATGAATTTGTTCTCTGTTAAAAAAAACCAAAAACTCCAAACCCTAAACTAAAACCTAAACCCTAAACCTAAAACTAAATCCTAAACCCTAAACCCTAAGTTCTAAACCCAAAAAAAAAACCATAACCCTAAACAAACCCTAAACCTTAAATTGAAAACCCTAAAAAGCTACAAACCTAACCCTAAACTAAATAAAACCTAAAAATAAAATAAATAAATAAAACTAAATCAGAATAAAATTAAAAAATAAAATAAAATAAAAAAACTAAACTAAAATAAAATTATTAAAAACCTATACTAAACTAAAAAATAAAAAAGTTAAATAAAATAAAAACTAAACCTAAAAAAAATAAAACAAACCTAAAATTAAATAAAAATTGAAACCTAAACAATAAACATAAAAAAAACCTAAAAATAAATAAATAAAATATAAACACTAAACTAAAAAAAACTAAACCTAAAATAAAAATAAAATAAACATAAACCTAAACTAATATTAACTAAAGTAAAATAAATAAAACCTAAACTTAAAACAAAAATAAACAAACTAAAATAAATAAAATAAAAAATAAACCAAAAAAATAATCCTAAACCTAAAAAAAAAATAAACCTAAAACCTAAAAAAAAACCTAAAACCTAAACCAAAAATAAATAAATAAAGAAAACATAAAAATAAAATAAAATAAAATAAACTAAAATCAACCTAAACCTAAACCTAAAAAAAAATCTTAAATAAAAATCTATACTAAAATAAAGAAACCTAAAATAAATAAACTAAACTAAATAAAAAATAAACCTAAATCAAAATAAAAAATAAAATATATTAAAATAAAAAATCTAAATAAACTGAACATACTAGGTTAATATAAAAATAAATTATAATAATAATAACCCTAACGTTAAACCCTAAACCCTAAAACTAACCTCAAACCCTAAACTCTAAACCCTAAACCCTAAAACTAACCTTAAACCCTAAACCTACAACCCTAAAACCCTAAACCCTAAAACCTATAATCCTAACCCTAAACCCTAAACCCTAAACCCTAAACCCTAAACTCTAAACACTAAACCCTAAACCCTAAACCTAAAACCTAAACTAAATAAAACTTAAAATAAAATAAATAAAAAACCTTAACCTAATTAAACTAAATAAAATAAAATAAAATAAAAACCTCAACTAAAACCTAAACCTAAACCAAACCATAAACCAAAAAATAAAATAAAATAAAATAAATAAATACTTAATAAAAATATAATAAATAAAAAATTAAACTAAACAAAATAGAAAATAAACCTAAAAATAATAAAACTTAAATATAATAAATACTAAATGTAAAATAAAATTAAAGTAAACTTCAAATTAAATAAAATAAAAACCCAAACCTCAAAAATAAACCTAAAAATAAAACCTACAAATAAATAAAAAATAAACCCTAAACCCTAAACTAAAGAAAAGAAAACCTAAACCTAAAATAAACATAAACCTAGACTAAAAGAAAACTAAAAAAAATAAATAATACCTAAACCTAAACCTAAAATAAACTAATCGTAAACCCTAAACTAAATAAAATAAAATAAACTAAAAATAATCCTAAACCTAAACTAAAAAATAAAACCTAAAAACAAACATAAAATAAAAACCTAAAATCTAAACCTAAAGAAATAAAATAAAAACCTAAACCTAAACCTAAAAATAAAAAATAAAACCTAAACCTAAAAAAATTAAATAAAACTAAACTAATAAATAAACATAAACCTAAAAAATAAACTAAACTAAATAGAAACAAAATAAAGAAATAAAAAATAAAAAAAAAATAAAAATAAAATAATAATAATAAAAATAAATAAATAAACCTAAACCTATACTTAAAAAAAACCCTAAATCCTAAACCGTAAACCCGAAATCCTAAATCCTAAAAATCCCTAAACCCTAAGCTAACCATAAACTGAAAACCCTAAACGGTAAAACCTAAACACTAAACCCTAAACCCTAAACCCTAATCCTAAACCCTAAGCCCTAAAACCCTAAACCCTAAACCATAAACCCTATAAAGCTAAAAACCTAAACCTAAACTAAATAAAACCTAAATATAAAATAAATAAAAAAACATAAACCTACATAGATTAAAAAAATAATATTAAATAAAAACCTTAACTAAAACCTAAACCTATACCTAAAAATAAAATAAAATAAACTAAGAAAAATAATCTAAGATAAAATAAATAATAACCTAAACAAAACTAAAAGAAAATAGAATAAACATAAGAATAAAAAACTTAAATAACATAAAAACTAAATGTAAAATAGAAATAAAATTAACCTAAACCCTAAACTTAAAAAATAAAATAAAATAAAATAAATAGTAAATAAAAACCTAAAATTAAAAAATAAACCTAAAAATAAAACCTAAACCCTAAACTAAAATAAACTTTAACCCAAAATAAAAATAAAATAAACTAAATAAAATAAACCTAAACCTTAAGTAAAATAAACTAAACTTAAATAAATAAAACCTAAACCTAAACTGAAAATAAACTAAACATAAACCAAAACCTAAACTAAACAAAATAAAATAAAGTAAAGTTAAACCTAAACAAAAAAATAAAACCTAAAAATAAACCTAAAATAAAAGACTAAATCCTAAACCTAAAAAGATGATAAAACCTAAACCTAAACCTAAACCTAAACCTAAAAATAGAAAATAAAACCTAAACCTAAAAAATAAAATAAATACAAAGCTCAATAAAAAAAATAAACCTAAACCTAAACCTGAACCTAAAAAATAAATTAAGATAAAAAACCAAAAATAATATAAATAAACCTAAAAATAATTAAGCTAAACTAAATTAAATAAAAAAAATAAACATAAATAAAAATAAAAAATAAAGTAAACTAAGATAAATAAGAATAATTTAAATAAACCTAAACCTACAGGTTTACTTAATTTAACAAAAAAAAATATAAACCCTAAGCTAACCCTAAACCCTAAAAATAAACTAATATATATATAAACCTACTAGTTTACTTAAATTAAAAATAAACCTAAACTAAAACTTGAACCCTAAACCTAAAACCTAAGCCCTAAACCCTAAACCTTAAAAATAGAAAAATATAAAAAAAATTCCTAACCCTAAACCCTAAAACCAACCTTAAACCCTAAACCCTAAACCTACAACCCTAAATCATAAACCCTAAACCTTATAACCAAATACCCAAACCCAAAACCTTAAACCCTAAACCCTAAACCTTAAATCTTAAATCTTAAACCCTAAACTAAACTCAATAAACCCTACTAAACCCTAAACCTACAACCCTAACTCCAAAATCCTAAACCATAAAACCCTAAACCCCAAACCCAAAACCCTAAACCATAAAATGGAAACCCTACCCAATAAACCCTAAACCCTAAAAACCATAAACCCTAAAGCCTAGACACTAAACCCTAAACCCAAAACCCGAAACCTTAAACCTTAAACCCTAAACCCTAAACCTTAAAAACCCTAAACCCTAAAGCCTAAACACTAAACCATAAACCCTAAACCATAAACCCTAAGCCTAAACCCTAAACCATAAATCCTAAACACTAAACATTAAACAAACTTCGCCTCCCACGCTAAGGTGTTCTAGATTCAGTTCCCCTTTCCTTGTGGTTTCGACCATTCTTGATCATTCCTTCTGGATTTCTACTCTCGTTTGGCCGCTTATGTGAGTTTCCCTTGATCTTACAATGGTAGAAGCACCACTTTTCGCATAGCCGAGCTCTTCAAACTTAGAGGCGTCGGCTAAGGCTTCTGATTTTTAAGGTAATATCGATTCAACTACAGCCGTTACTGCACCTGTAGTTAAGTCCTTCAAGGATGCTTTATCTGGTAAGAACACTTGCTCTAATGGTTCAGTCAATTTAATCTCAACTTCTTTTCATGGAATGCCGGTTGTAATGTGCTCGGATCTTGATGTGGAAAAGCTGGCGAAGCCCTTTGAATTTTCATTAGTTGGTAAGTTTTCATTGCATCGCCCGACTCTTGAAAGCATCCGATCCTTATTTCATAGCCTAAAGCTCTCAGGTGTATTTACTATCAGATTGATTGATCCTATCCCTTATTTATCTAATGATTTAGACTACTTAAGAGTCTTTGCGCCGCCTCTTACTTTATGTACAATTATCAAATGAGGCTTTTGAAATGGTCTCCTCTATTTGATGTCAAAGAGGAATCCCTAATTGTTCCTTTATGGCTAGCTTTTCCAAACATGAGGATACAATATGTTACACATCAAGTCCTATTTGCAGTGGGGACTCTCTTTGGTAGGCCCCTTCAAATAGATCAAGCCACCGCCGCGAGATCAAGGCCATAAGTTGATCGTATTTTGGTTGAGATTGATGTTACAAAAAAGTACCCTAAAGAAGTTTGGATCGGTTCAAAAAAATTTGGGTATAATTAAAAAGTGGAATTTGAAAATTTCTTTATTTTTTGCACACATTGTAAGATCCATGGTCATGATCACTCTGAATGCTTTGTGTTACACCCTAATCTTAAAAATAAAAAATTGCTTGATCCTAATCCCTCTCTAACAAATGAAAAAAATAATAAGTTCACTTATGTGCCTAAAGTTACTCAAAATGGAACTCACCCTCCTACCCCCTCTCCTTTATTACCTACATATTTTCTTATTGGAGAACAATCTGAGCTTGATAAAAATAAGGATATTGAGGTTTGTGAGGAAACTAATGATAATCTTACCTAACATTGCTTCTACTTGTAATAACTTGGTATCTCAAGACAATCCCTTGACTCATATGAATCATAATGGTGATTTGAATGGGAACCTCAAGTTGGATCAAAATCTCAAAACTAATTCTGGAATTATTCTGAAAAATTTTGATAATTTGGCAACGAATCAAAATTTGAATAGTACTCATGGAAATGAAAATGAATTTTATGCTATTAATGGTGCCACAACCTCTCCTTCTATTACCCTACAGAGTGATACACATGCTAACCCTATTTCTCAACCTAACTTTGATACCAAAGAAAGGGAAATCACCATTAGAAATGCTTTGATAGATACTGGTCCTATTCTGAATATCACAAATCACTCTCTTTCAGATGGAGATACTTTTGGCATAGGTAGGCCTTTTCAAACTATTATTAAAAAAAATCCCTTAAAGCTAGAATGTTCACTAATAGCTCTACTAGAACCACTCGATCTTCTCTAACTTCCCATAAATAATTGTTTCATATTTCTCTTCTTCTTATGTTTTTCATTTTTTCAGTTATCTCTTCTTTTTTTTCTTTCAACTTATTATCATCAATTTTCTTATTTGGAATGTTTGGGGTATTGGGACTCTTACTATCCGCAATCATATTAGAAGCCTTTGTTGTACTCATAACATAGCCTTGTTGTTATTGAGCCATTCATTCACTCTTCTAAGATTACCCATGTTGCTAGAACAATAGGCTTTCAAAATTTCTTTTATAATATTAGTAATAAAAATTTGGTATGTTTGGAATAATTTAATCAACATTTCTATCCTTGATGATCTCCATCAATTGGTTAATGTTCAAATCTCATTGGGTGAATTTTCTACTCTTGGTTCCTTTATCTATGCATCTTGTAATAGAGCTGGTAGGAACATCCTTTGGGATCAATTAAGAACTTTTGCCTCCTCGATCAATAAACCTTGGTTGGTTGGGGGTGATTTCAACACTATTATCACTTCCTCAGAAAAAAAGGGGAGGTTGCTCGCCTAACATCCACTCCATGGAAGATTTTTATAATATGATTCTTGACTGCAATCTGATTGATATTGGTTTTTTGGCTCCGACTATACATGGCATAACTCTAGACTCTGGAAACGGCTTGATAGGACCCTCTTTAATTCCCTTTGGATAAATCAATGGCCCCTCACTTCTATTGAGTATTTGAGCAGAACTTTATCTGACCATGCTCCGCTATTGGTCTCCATCAAAACTCCTTCCAGTACTATATCCTCCCCCACTCCTTTTAGATTCCAAAATATGTGGACCCAACATAGTGATTTCTTTAATGTTGTTTCCACTAATTGGATGGCCCCTATTCACCCGGACAATTCCGTTAAAGGCATGATTCGACTTTGGCTTAAGCTTAAAAGACTAAAACAAAACCTAAATTGGTGGAACAAGCACCATTTTAAAAATCTTTTTGCCAATCTAAAAATATGGAATTATTAGTTTGCTCCCTTGAAGATGCTGTGTTAACTGACCCTAGTAAGCTTGATGAGCTGAACACTGCTAAAGAATATGGAGGAAACCTACTGGCAGCAAAAGGCTGCTAGCAAACATATTGCTGATGGTGACAAAATACAAAGTATTTCCATGCTCTTTTCAAAAAAAGGAAAGCCTTAAACTCTATTCAAAAAATAAAAAATATTAACGGTAGCTGGATCACTGATAATAATGAAATTAAAGATTTTGTCATTCAACATTTTCAAAATTTATTAAACAACAACCCTAACTTAGAACCCCTCTCCAACACTCACCTGATCTCCTCTATGATTACTAATGATGAAAACCATTTACTCACTTTATGTCCTATAGAAATCGAGATTAGTAGTACTCTCAATAGCATGAACACTGACTCTGTTGTTGGCCCTGATGGCTACACTACTCATTTCTTTCAGCATTGTTGGACTATTATTAAGTCTAACCTTGTTGATATTATTGTTGATTTCTTTGATGGCAACTCTTTACCTAGATACTTTTCTAGCACTTCCACTATTCTCATTCCCAAAACTAATAATCCTGATACTTGGGGAGATTTTAGACCTATCAGCCTTTGCACCTTCTTTTAAAAACTCATTGCTAAATTAATTAATAATTGGATAAGTCCGCTGCTTCCTAAAATTATTTTTCTTAACCAAACTAGCTTTGTTAAAAGTAGAGCTATATTTGACAATATCCTTCTAGCCCAAGAGCTAGTTCATGACCTTGATTTTCCTATTAGAGGTGGCAACATCCTCTTCAAACTGGACATCTCTAAAGCTTTAGATAACCTCTCTTGGGATTTCCTCTTTCAAATTTTTGTTTTGGGTTTTCTGATAATTTCATCCGCCTCATCAAAAATAGTAATACCAATGTTTGGTTCTCTATTATCATGAATGGTGAGTCCCTTGGTTTCTTTACTTCGAGGCATGGCTTGAGACAAGGAGACCCCTTTTCACCCTCTCTTTTTATTATTGCTGTTGAATATCTTTGAGGAGCCTGAATGATCTTTTCTACAAAAATACTTTCATGTTTTTTAAAACTAAAGGTGGTCTTCCTGTCACTCATCTTAGTTTTGCTGATGATTTTATAATCTTTTCCAATGCCTCTATTCGGCACATTAAAACTATTAAGAGTCTCTTAAATAAATTTGGCAATGAAAGTGGTCTCTTTCTCAATGAAGGAAAATGTTGTTTCATTCCTTCCTCTAAAATCCCTTCTAATAGGATCAATCAATTCTTGAGAATTACTAATTTTCAGTAACATCAACTTCCCATTAATTATCTTGGGGCTCCACTTTTTAAAGGTCAGAAAAGATCTCATCTTTTTGATGATCTAATCCAAAAAATCTCTAATAAAATTTCTATTTGGGAATTCTATTTGCTCTCTTTCAGTGGTAGGCTCACTTTGAGTAAGAGCACTCTTAACTCCATGCCTTTATATCTCCTCCAAACCATTGTGCTGACAATTTCTATCATTAACAGAATTGAGCGCCTCAATAACAAATTTTTCTGGGGCTCTAATAACTCCTCTAAAAGAATGCACTGGACCTCTTGGTTTAAAAGGTGTGGCACCCTAGCTAAAGGTGGCATTGGATGTAAGCCAATCAAAGAAGCTATCACTGCTTTTTCCTATAAGCTTTGGTGGAATTTTAGGAGTAACAATAGCCTTTGGGCTAATTTCATGATTGCTAAATATTTCCAGGGTAAGCACCCCCTCATTTGTCCCTATAAAGTTGGAGACTCTCCTATTTGGAAAAGACTTTGTTTTGTTAAATGGGATGCAGAATCCTTAATTTTTTGGGGGATTAACTCTGGCTCCTCCTTCTTTTCGCAAGATAACTGGACGGGATGTGGGTCCATTGATGACTTACTTTCCACACATTCCACTGCTGCTATTAAAGTGAAATCTTTCTGGAAGACTAATATGTGGAACATTAGTAAGCTTATTGATTATATTCCTTCCTTTCTCTTAAACAAGCTTACTACTATTCCTATCATTCCTACCAATCAAGACCAGATCCTTTTTAAGCTCTCACATAATGGTGATTTCAACTTTAAAAATGTTTGGATTCACATTAAAGAAACTCATGATTCTTCCAATGTGTTTCTCAAACTATGGAATAACACTATCCCTACTTCCTATTCTATTCTTACTTGGCATATTTTGAAAAACTTCATCCCTGTTGATTCCTTGTTGTGGGTAAAGGCTTTCAATTACCTTCAAAATGTGCTTTCACATTGAGAATGTGAACCATATTTTGTTAATGGGGCCATTGCTTCTAAACTTTGGATTTGGTATGATGACCTATTTAACATTATCATTTTTAATGGCTCCTTAACTTTATATCTACTTCTTTAAGTTTATTTTGACAACACTATTAAAGGTCACATTAAAGTCATAACTGCTATCACTCCTATTTTGTTCAAATGGATGGACAGAAATGATGCAAAACATCGTGGAATCCCTATGAATCACATGAGTATAATTGCTAGAATTAAAAACAAAATTCGAGACATGTTCAATGTCAATATCATTAACTACAAATAATTCAAAGGTTGTAAATTTGTGGCAAATAAACTGGGTTTTAACTTACTGGATCAACCCTACTGTAAAAATGACAAGATTGTCTATTGGGTAAAACCTCTTGATAATACTATTGAAATTAACACTGATGGCTCTGTCTCTCATAAAGGTTTAGGCTATGGTGGAATTTTGAGAAATCTTAATGGTAAAGTCCTATGTGCTTTTGCCTACCCCCTTGCTTCTTGCTCTATTCCATTTACTGAGCTTATGGCAGTGTACAAAGCTCTCCAGATTTTCTTTTAAAATGGTTGGCTCAATATTTGGATTGAGGTGGATGCCCTCCTGTTGATTGATCTTTTGACTTCTATCAAAATGAGCAACACTAAATTGTACTACCTTCTCAAGCAAACTAGAGCTCTCCTTACCCAACTTAATTTTAGAATCACTCATGTATGGTGTGAGGGTAATGCATGTGCTGATTACCTTGCCAATCTGGGTGCTAGATTGGATGGTATAAACTTCTTTGATCAACTAACTCTTCCTAAACATTTGTGTGGCTTGGTTAATCTGGACAATACTGGGCTCCCTTATCTTAAAAAGTAATCTAACCTTTGGCTTGATCTATCTCAATTCCTGTTTAACTACATGATCACTTTCTATTCAGTGTTGTTGTTTTCTTGGTATTTACTGATGCTTCATCAGGATATCCCTTGGTGTTTTTCTGCTAATTTCTGTGGCATGTTCTATTAGTTTAATTGCATTAATTCTAATTGGGACCTTCCTATTTCTGCTACTTTCAATGATAAGGTGTTGATGTTCCTTTGGAATTTGCTGATGCATCATCCTTATACTCCTTGTTGGCCATTTGCTGAGCTGTGTGACATCTGTTGTTGGTTTACTTACCCCAACCTTGATTGGGATTTTACTATCAATGCTAATAAAGTGTTTATTATTTTTCAGGGAGATATATTATTTAATGCTTTACTTGTTGTTGTTGTACTCTTTGATCAACAGGGACAGATTTTTATCCCTTTCCTGCAATTATATTATGGGATTCTTGCCTCAATGTTTAGTTGTTATACCTTTATATATCTTTATAGCTATTTTAACTGATATTCATCTCCTTATTATGGTTGTTGCCTCTACTATGTTTCATATCCTAATCTCCACATCCTGTAAGAAGAGCTCTTGCACTAGCCTTGCTTTTATAACTCCTTCTCTGTAGGATTGGAATTATCTCTGGACTTCCAATATTATTGATGTTGTGGGATTAACTGTTGGCATAATATTTTGTGTTTGGCTGTATATCAAAGATGACTTTGCTTTGAACCACTTAGTAATCTATGTTGTACCTATGTTACTTGCTGGTGTATCTTATGTTGGATGCAATATCTCTCCTGATGTTTTAAATACTGCTCTTTGGGTTGGTTTATTGTATGCTTACCTCCTCTTTCCTACCTGTAAGGAAAGACACATTACTATTATTATTATTATTATTATTATCTCTTTAAAGGTTAACCTTATGGTTTTTGGCTGTTTGTTACCTGTTGTTCTCCTGAACTTCTTTGCTACTTGCTTCTAGGCTGCTGCTGATTAACTCATTTGCTGTCCTTTCCCCTGTGGCTCTGTTAAATTTGCGCACATTTTTGTGATTATCCATCTGTCTAATTAGAATTTAGCATATGCTTCTGGGGTTGTGGATTGTCTTGTTCAACTAGACTTTTTTGAGGTTATTGAATGGATGCTAGCTTTTTCTTTGTTGCTTATTTCTTTTGTTAGCAATTGGGCTGCTGTTGATCACCACTTTTTAGCTAGCTTTAGACTGATCATTTCCCTATCTTCCTGGGACTTATAATATGTATTGTCTATTTGCAATGGGAGGTTTTATGGCCAACTTGTTGTTATTTTTTATGTTGGTTATTGGATTACCTGGAACATTGAATCTCTTGTTCAGGAAACTATTACTGGGGTTGTCTTGCTTGTTCAGCATGGTGCTTTGCTGTTTGCTTTTGGAGTTGCTTTGTTGTTTTCTTTGGCTACCCTCATTTTGTCTATTTGTAATGCATGGTTTTTTGGCCAACTTACTGTTATTTATTCTCTTGGATGTTGGTTCTACTAGCTCCTTGATTCCTATGCCCAACTTGCTACTTCTAGGGTTGCCTTTCTTGTTATGCAGGGTCCTCTTGGAGTTGTTTTGCTGATTGGTTTGGCTAACCTCATTTCCCCTACCTGCCAGGCGAGAGGCTATTTTTTCTTATTTTTTGTTATCTCATTGCAAGTTTGGACTTTCTTATTGGGTTTTTAGTATGCTTTCCATGAGATTGTTGGTTTAGCTTCATGCCTGATCACCCCTTTCTAGAAGGGCTTTTTATTGTTTATCTTCTGAACCCCTTTTGTCTCTAATCTCTCTACTTTGTTTTTTATTGGAGTTTTATATGATGGGTGCTTTAACTATTCTATTTTCTCCACTTTTTTGATTTTCGAGTCCTTTATCAAGCAGGTTATCTTTGTGATTGTTGGTTATTCTGGTCTTTTGATTTTCTGACTGTTTTTGCTATTTCCATCGTGTTGGTTTCACTTGTTTTTTTTCTACGCTTGGCCGCCTTTTCCTATCTATCTGGAAATTAACTTTTGTATTTTCTTTTTTGATTGGGTTGGTTTTTGGTTAACTTACTATTATTTTATATCTTGGGGGTTGGTTAATTTGGATCACTGAATCTTTTGTCCGGCTTCCTGCTTCTGGGGTTGTCCATCCTATTCAGCAGGGTCATTTTGATGTTATTTATTTTACTATCCCTTTGCAGGATTGGACTTCCTTAATGCAGTTTGCTTTAATTGAGGATCTGGGTTTAGCTGCCAGCCTGATTATCTTTACTTGGAGGGACATTTCTACTGATCATCTTTTGAACACCTACGATTTTCATTCTACTTATCTGCCTTCTAATAGAGTTTTATATATTGGGGGTAATAATTGTATTATTGCTTATCTGTTGGCCTTTGATTTCGGGTCCTTATCCATAAAGTTGTTTTATGGTTGTTGGTCGCTTGCACATCGTTATTGGCTTTTGGGTTTTGTCTATATAAGTATAGCTAACTTCATCTCACGCTATTTTTTTCCCTCTTGGTTATGCTAGATTTGTGTAGATCATTATGATTATGCTTTTGCCTCTCTTGATTTTAATCTTTGCACTGTTTAATCTCAATGGATGGATTTATGGCCAACTAGCTGGATATTACTATCATGACTATTGGCTGAACTGGATTATTGAGTTTAATGATAAGCAAGATGCTTCTATTGTGTTATCTCTGATTTCCACTTATTTGAGTTGTTTGTGGTGGGGATCAACCCCTTACCTGATTCTTCAAACCTGATGCTGTACTCCCATTTCCTATGGTCATTTGGGCTTGGGATATGTTGCTTCTCTTTATATTTGTTACTTTTTAATTTATGAATCAAGGAGGTTGTTAAGAGCTACATTACTTACATTCTTTTACTGTTGGCTGAACTGGATTATTGAGTATGATGATAAGCAAGCTGATCCTATGGTGTTATCTCTTGTCTCTTATTGGATTTTGTGGTGGAGAGCTACCCTTTACCTATCTATTCTTATCTTCGTATTCCCATTTCTGTGGTAATTTGGGATTGGGGTTTGATGTTTCCTTTATAATTCGCTTTACCTCAAACAAGGAGGTTGTTAAGAGCTGCATTACTTACATTCTTTGGTTATCCTTTTCTGGGAAATAACCCTGAATTGCTTACTGGACTGTTTACCAAGACTATATATTTATTATTGTCCTTTAGGCTTGGAATGGGGTTAATTCCATGCTCTTGTCTTTGCCTGGCTAGTTTGCAAGAGAATTTTTGATGTTTCCCTCTAATTCTCTTGTCTCATTAATCCTAAATCTGGTTAAAAATCTAGATGACCTGACATTGATGGCTCTCTTTCATTTGAGTTGGGATTATCATGCCATGGAGCCTAATATGATGACATATAATTTGCATGTGATCCCCTTACCCACTTTGCTCTTTGCTGCTCTTTCTTCTACTCAGATTATGGCTTTGCCTATGTTTGCAGGTATTATGGCTCAAAAGATCTTCATCAAATGGTATTTATAAATGTTTGTTGGCTATGATGGTCGTGATGATTTCACCCTTTTGGTTTGGTAGTAGCTCTTGTGATGTAGCCCTTTTGCTGAAGTTTGGATGCTCATATTTGCATCTGCCCCAACTTGGTGTGACTGAGCCTGAGCCACCTCTATCACACCTCTTTATTATTACCATTCTTAGAATTTGCTGCTCTTAGTTACCACTTTCTCTATATTACCTTAACTATTCTAACTTCTTTCTGTCTACAATCTTGTAGGTGCTTTTCCTTTTTTATCTTGCAGGCTACTCCATTGTGTCATGCATTCTCACATCCCATAGAACAGTGACCCTTATCCTTCATTTTCTTATATATGTTAATCAATTTGTATCTTTTGCTTGCTTAACTCTTTTCTTTTGCTTTTGGATGTACTTAGATAGGGGATTTACTCCCTAGGCTGATTGTAGCTCTTTGAGTAGTAGTTCTGGAGTTTATCCCCTTTAAGGACCTTGTAACCCATTTTTTGTGGCAATAAAATTCCCCCTATATGGGGTTTCCAAAAAAAAAAAATTAAACAATAAACTTTAAAAATCTAAAAGGTTAAAATTTAAAAATAAAATAGAAATAAAACTCAATAAAAAAATTAATTAAAATAAAAAGCCTAAACTAAAATAAGAAAACTTAAAATAAATAAACTAAACTAAATAAAAATGAAAAATAAAGCTAACCAAAAATAAAAAATAAAATAAACTAAGTAAACTAAATAAACCTAAACCTATTGATTCACTTAATTTTATTTAAAAGAAAAAACCATAAACCCTAAATTCTAAATCTTAAACCCTAAACCCTAAACCTTAAACCCTGAAACCTAAAACCCTAAGCTAAAACCTGAACCCTAAACCTAAAACCTAAACCATAAATCTTAAACCCTAAACCCTAAACCCTAAACCCTAAGCCCTAAAACCCTAAACCCCAAACCCAAAACCCTAAACCCTAAATCCTAAACCCTAAACCCTAAACCCTAAACCCTTAAAACCCTAAACCCTAAATCCTTAAATTCCTAAACATTAAAGCCTAAACACTAAACCTTAAACCCTAAACAATAAACCCTAACACTAAACCCTAAACCTAAACCATAAACCCTAAACCTAAAGCCTAAACCGTAAACCCTAAACCCTAAAAATCTAAAAACCTAAAAATGTAAACCTAAAATATATAATAAAAATAAAATTCAACTAACAAATAAATTTAAACCTAAACATAAACCTAAAATAAAATAAAATAAATAAATCTAAAATAAATAAACTAAACAAATAAAAAATAAAATAAACTTAAACAAAAATAAAAAATAAAATAAACTAAAATAAATAAAAATTAAACTAAGTAAACTAAATAAACCTAAACCTATCGATTTACTTAATTTTTTTTATATAAAAAAACCTAAACCCTAAACCAAAAACCCTAAAACTAACCATACACCCTAAACCTACAAACTTAAATCCTAAACCCAAAACCTAGAACCCTAAACCCCAAACCCATAATCCTAAATGCTAAACCCCAAAACCTAAACCCTAAAGCCTAAACACTAAACCCCAAACCTAAAATCTTAAACCCTAAACACGAAACCCTAAACCATAAACCTTAAACCTTAAACCCTAAAAGCCTTAAAGCCTAAACACTAAAACCTAAACCCTAAACCGTAAACCCTAACCCTAAACCCTAAAACCTAAACCCTAAACCTTAAACCATAAAGCCTAAAAACCTAAAAACTTAAACCTAAAAAATAAAATAAAAATAAAACTCAATTAAAAAATAAACCTAATCCTAAACCTAAACCTAAAACATAAATTAAAATAAAAAACATAATTTAAAATAAGTAAACCTAAAATAAAAAAACTAAATTAAATAAAAATAATTAATAAACTTAAATCAAAAATAAACTAAATAAACCTAAACTAAACTTTAAAAAAACCCCAAAACCCTAAATCCTACCTAAACCTTAAAATAACTAACTAAAACCTAACCTAAACTAACCTAAAATACAACCTAACCCTAAATTAAACCCTAACCTAAACTAAACTATAATTCAAAACCCTAAACTCCTAAACCTAAACCTAAACTAAGCTAAACCTAAACCCTAAACCTTTTAAACACTAACTAACCTAAACCTAACCCTAAACAAACCTAAAACCTAAACTAAACTAAACTCTAAACCTAAACCTAAACCTAAACCCTAAAACTTAAACCTAAACTAAAACCTAAATAAAACCTAAAATAAAACTCAACTAAAAAATGAACTTAAACCTAAACCTAAACTTAAAAAGTAAGCTAAAATAAATAAACCTAAAAAAGATAAACTAAATACAACAACAACAACAACAACAAGCCTTAATCCCACTAGGTGGGGTCGGCTACATGAATCCTTCGTCTCCATTGTGTCCTATTATGTCAAACTCTCATTTAATTCAAGTATACTAAGATCATTTTTATACATCTTAACCAAGTTAGGTCTACCTACCTTTCTTAACATATTAAAATCTAATGCATCTACTCTCCTAATGTCATCGACGTATGACATTTATGTGGCCAAACCATCTGCGACTCTCCTAATCTTATCTACCACCTGAGCTTCTCCAATTTTTTTCCAACATACTCATTTTGCATTCTATCTAAGGGTAAAGCCACTCATCCACCTGAGCATCCTCATCTAGAACACTTAACTTAGTCTTATGTTTCTCTTTATTGCCCAACATTCGCACACATAAGTCATTGGTCTTACCACCATCTTATAAAATTTTCCCTTAAGTTTAAGTGGAACTTTATCACATAATAGGCCGATGCATTCCTCCACTTCAACCATCCAACTTGAATTCTACTAATAACATCTCCATCTATTTCACCATCATTTTGAACAATAGAGCCTAAATATCTCAATCGCCACTCTTATTAATGACTTGATCACCTAAAGTCACAACACTACCACTAAAACTTCTACCACTAAAATTACACTCCATATATTTAGTTTTAGATCTACTTAAATGAAAACCTTTAGACTCTAAAGTTGACCTCCATAATTCAAGTTTCATTGGACTCCTCTCTAGTCTTATCAACAAGAAGAATGTCATCGAAAAGCATACACCAAGGTACATCTTCTTGTAAATGCCTCGTAAGAACATCCATAACTAAAGTAAAAAGATAAGGGCTTAATGTTGATCCTTGATGTAATCCAACTGAAATAGGAAAATATTTTGTCAATCCTCCTTGTGTTTGCACAAATGTATACATATCCTTAATGACTTGAATATAACAAATATTAACTTCTATTCTCTATAACTCTCCAAAGAACATCTCTTGAGACTTATCATAAGCTTTCAAATCAATAAATATCATATCTAGATCCTTCTTATTTTCTATGCTTCTCCATCAAACCTCTTAACAAATGCATAGCATCCATAGATCTACCCGCATGAAACCAAACGATTGTGAGAAACTTCTATCACATCGCACCTATGCTCAATTACTTCTCCCATAATTTTAATGTATGGCACATTAACTTAATTCCTCTATAATTTGCACACTCTATCACCTTTATTCTTAAATATAGAACCAACAAACTCTTCCTCCACTTATCCGCATCTTTTAGTTTTAAAATAACATTAAAAGATTTGTAAGCCAAGAAATTCCTTGATCTCCTAAACATTTCCACACTATTGAATATTATCCTCCTATCGCTTTTCCACATTTCATTTAAAGCTTCACTAACCATTTACTAATACGATAATAAAAATGAAATTCTCTATTTTTGTTTAGGTATTAAGGTTGCTAAATAAAAATAAAAAATTTACCTAAATAAAAAAATTAAAATAAATAAAAATTAAACTAAGTAAACTAAATAAACCTAAACCTACTAGTTTATTTAATTTCTTTTAAGAGAAAACCATAAACCCTAAATCCTAAACCCTAAGCCCTAAACCTTAAAACTTATAATACTAACCCTAAACCTACAATACTAAACTTACAACCCAAAAACCTAAACCATAAACCCTAAAAAATCCTAAACCCTAAACCCTAATCCCTAAACCCTAAACCTTAACCCTAAACCCTAAATCCTAAAAGCATAAACCCTAAAACCCTAAACCCTAAATCATAAACCCTAAACCCTAAACTCTAAAACCAATAGCCCTAAACCCTAAACCATAAAACCCTAAACCCTAAATCCTAAACCTTAATCCCTAATCCCCAAACCCTAAACACCTAAAAACCTAAACTTAAACTAAATAAAACCCAAACATAAAATAAATAAAAAAAGTTTAAAATAAAGAAAATATAAAAAAATATTTAAACTGAAACCTAAACCTAAACCTAAACCTAAACTTAAATCTAATAAATAAAAAGTAAACTAAATAAACATAAACCTATGAGTTTTATTAATTTTATAAAAAATAAAAAATAAAAAATTAAAATAAACCCTAACCCTAAACCCTAAACTAACCCTAAACCCTAAATTACAACCCTAATCCTTAAACCCTAAACCATAAACCTAAAACCCTAAACCCCAAACCCTAAAACCTAAAACCTCCTAAAATATAAACCTAAACTAAAACCTAAACTTAAATAAAATAAATAAAACCTAAACCTAAATAAAATAAAATAAAATAAAATAAAATAAAAAAAACCTAAACTAAAACCTAAACCTAAAACTTAAAATAAAACAAAATAAAATATAAATAATAAAATAAACCTAAAAAATAAACCTCAAAATAAAAAACTTAAATAAAATAAAATTTAACAAAAAAATAAAAATAAAATAAACCTAAAATACAATAAAAACCTAATCTAAAATAAACCTAAAAATAAATAAGAAATAAATAAACCAAAGCCCTAAACTAAAAAAATCCTAAACCTAAAATAAAAAATAAAATAAACCTAAAACTAAACTAAAATAAATAAAACTTAAACTTCAACTTAAAATAAACTAAACCTAAACCCAAAAAAAAAAAAATAAACTAAAAATAAACTAAACATAAACTAGAAAATAAAACCTAAAGATAAACCTAAAATTAAAACCTAAAACCTAAACCTAAAAAAGAAAATTAAACCTAAACCTAAATAAAACCTAAACCCTAAACCAAATAATAAAAATAAAAGCTAAACCTAAAAAACAAAATAAAACTAAAACTAAACAAAAAAAATAAACATAAACCTGAACCTAAATCTAAAACATAAACTAAAAAAAAAATCCTAAACTAAAATAAATAAACATAAAATAAATAAAATATAAATAAACTAAATAAACCTAAACCTAGCAGTTTACATAAATTTTAAAAAAAAACTCTAAACCTTAAACCCTAAGCACTAAATCCTAAACCCTTAACCCTAAACCCTAAAACTAACCCTAAACACTAAACCTTAAACCTACAACCCTAAACCTTCATCCTAAACCCTGAACCTAAAGCCTAATCCTTAAACACTAAACCTTAAACCATAAACCCTAAACCATAAACCCTAACCCTAACCCTAAACACCAAATCCTAAATCCTAAACCCTAAAACCCTAAAGCTTAAACCCTAAGCTAACCCTAAAGCCTAAAGCCTAAACCCTATAGCCCTAAACTTTAATCTAACCTTAAACCCTAAGCTAACCATAAACCTAAACCCAAACCTAATAAAAATAAAACAAAACTAATAATGATAATAAAATAGATAATAAACTAATAACTAATAATAAAACCTATCAAATACTAATAAAACTAACTAAATGATTAATAATAAAACTAATGATAAACCTAAAAAGTATAACTAATAAAAATAACTAAAATAAATAATAATAACTAAAACCAAATAAATTAACTAAAACCTTAAAAACTTAATAAATAAACTAAACTAACTAATAAAATAATAATAATAATAATAATAATAATAATAATAATAATAACTAATAAATAATAAAAATAAACCCTAAACTAATAAAACCAAACCAATATAACCCAATAATAATAAAACTAAAACTAAACAAAGCTAAAAACTTAAAACCCTAAACTAATAAACTAAACTAAATTGAATCCCATAAACCTATTAACAATTATCTAAACTAATAATAACTAATAAACCAAAATCTAATAAAATAAAACTAATAAAACCAAAAACAAAAAATGAACCTTAAACTAATAAAACCACCCTAAACTAAAACCAAATAAAAACAAAAAACTAAAATAAAACTAAAAAATGTTAAACCACAATAACCCCAATAAACCCAAGTAAAAATTAAAATAAAACAAAATAAACCCCAAAATAAAAACTAATAACTAAAATAATAATAATAATAATAAATTAAACTAATAAACCTAAACCCTAAATATATTAATAACTAACAAATAAACATAATAAAACTAAAACTTAATAATAATAACTAAACTAACTATAATAACTAAACCCTAAATCCTTTTAGTTTTAGAAAAGAAAACCCTAAACCCTAAACCCTAATCCTAAAAACACTAAACCCTAAAGCCTAAACACTAAACCCTAAACCCTAAACCCTAAACCCTAAACCCTAAACCTAACCTTAAACCCTAAACCCTGAAACCCTAAACCCTAAAACACTAAACCCTAATCCCTAAATGCTAAACCCTAAACCATAAACCCTAACCCTAAACCTAAACCCTAAACCCTAAACCCTAAAACCCTAAAGCTTAAACCCTAAACTAACCCTAAACCCTAGACCTAAAGCCTAAACCCTAAACCCTAAATCCCTAAAATTTAATCTAACCTTAAACCCTAAGCTAACCATAAACCCTAAACCCAAACCTAATAAAAATAAAACAAAACTAATAATAAATAAATAAATAAATAATAAACTAAGAACTATAATAAAACCTAACTAATACTAATAAAACTAACTAAATAAATAATAATAAAATTAATGATAAACCTAAAAACTAAAACTAATAAAAATAAATACTAACTAAAACCATAAAACCTAATAAATAAACTATACTAACTAATAAAATAATAATAATAATAATAATAATAATAATAATAATAATAATAATAATAATAATAATAATAATAATAATAAACTAATAAATAATAAATCTAAACCCTAAACTAATAAAACCAAACCAATATAACTCAATAATAATAAAACTAAAAATGTAAAACCCCTAAACTAATAAACTAAACTAAAATTGAACCCCATAAACCTATTAAAAACTATCTAAGCTAACAATAACTAATAAACTAAAAACTAATAAAATAAAACTAATAAAACCCAAAACTAAAAATAAACCTTAAACTAATAACTAAAGAATAGCTAAACTAAAAACCTAACTAAAATTAATAAAACCACCCTAAACTAAAACCAAATAAAAACCAAAAACTAAAACAAAACTAACAAACACTGAACCACAATAACCCTAATAAACCCAAATATAGGCTAAACATAAAACAACATAAACCCCAAAATAAAACTAATAACTAAAATAATAAACTAAACTAATAAACCTAAACCCTAAATATAATAATAACTAATAAAAAAACATATAATAACTAAACCTAAATCCTTTTAATTTTAAAAAAGAAAACCCTAAACCCTGAACCCTAAACTCTAAACCTAAACCCTAAAAACACTAAACCCTAAAGCCTAAACACTAAACCTTAAACCCTAAACCCTAAACACTAAACCCTAACCTTAAACCCTAAACCCTAAAACCCTAAACCCTAAAACACTAAACCCTAATCCCTAGATGCTAAACCCTAAACTCTAAACCCTAAACCCTAAACCTTAAACCCTAAAAACCTAAAAATCTAAACCTAAACTAAATAAAATCTAAAAATAAAATAAATAATAAACTTAAGCCTAAAGAAAACAAAATAAAAACCTAAACTAAAACCTAAACCTAAACCTAAAAATATAATAAAATATAAATATAAAAATAAACTAAAATAAAATAAATAAAAACATAAACTAAACTAAAAAATTAAAACAAACCTAAGAATAAAAAACTTAAATATAATAAAAACTAAACATAAAATAATAATAATAAATTAAACCTAAAATAAAATAAAATAAAAACTAAATAAAAACCTAAACCTAAAAAATAAACCTAAAAATAAATAAAAAATAAAACCTAAACCCTAAACTAAAAAAAAAAAACTTAACCTAAAATAAAAAATAAAACAAATAAAATAAAATAAATTTAAACCTAAACTAAAATAAACTAAAGTAAAATAAATAGAACCTAAACCTAAACCTAAAATAAACTAAGCCTAAACCTAAACCAAAACTAAATAAAATAAAATAAACTTAAACCTAAACAAAAAAAATAAAATATAAAAAACTAAAATAAAAAATAAAACCTAAACCTAAAAAATAAAATAAAAATAAAACTCAACTAAAAAATAAATTTAATCCTAAACCTAAAATATAAACTAAAATAAAAAACCTAAATTAAAATAAATAAACCTAAAATAAATAAACTTAACTAAATAAAAATATAAACCTAAATAAAAATAAAAAATAAAGTAAACTAAAATAAATAAAAATAAACTAAATATAGTAAATAAACTGAACATATAGGTTTACTTAACTTAAAAATACCTTAAACCTTATATCCTAAACCCTAAACCATAAACCTCAAACCCTAAGTCCTAAACCTACAACCCTAAACCTTAAACCCTAAATCCAAAATAAATAAAAAATAAAAGAAAACCCAAACCCTAAAACTTAAAACCTAAAACTAACACTAAACCCTAAACCCTAAACCCAAAACTAACACTAAACCCTAAACCCTAAACCCAAAACCTAAATCTACTAGTATACTTAATTTTTTTTTAAAAAAAACTCTAAACCCTAAATCCTTAACCCAAGCTTAAACCCTAAACCCTAAAACCCTAACACTAACCCTAAATATTAAACCCTAAACCTACAACCCTAAACCTGCATCCCTAAACCCTGAACCTAAAACCTAATCCTTAAACACTAAACCTTAAACCCTAATCCCTAAACCATAAACCCAAACCCTAAACCCTAAACCCTAAAACTCTAAAGGTTAAACCCTAAACGAACCCTAAAGCCTAAACCCTAAACCCTATAGCCCTAAACCTTAATCTAACCCTAAACCCTAAGCTAACCATAAATTCTAAGCTAACCATAAACCCTAAACCAAAATCTAATAAAAATAAAACAAAACTAGTAATGATAATAAAATAGATAATAAACTAATAACTAATAATAAAACCTAATAAATACTAATAAAACTAACTAAATGAATAATAATAAAACTAATGATAAACCTAAAAAGTATAACTAATAAAAATAACTAAAATAAATAATAATAACTAAAACCATAAAAACCTAATAAATAAACTATAATAATAATAATAATAATAATAATTAACTAACTAATAAATAATAAAAATAAACCCTAAACTAATAAAACCAAATTAATATAACCCAATAATAATAAAACTAAAACTAAACAAAGCTAAAAACCTAAAACCCTAAACTAATAAACTAAACTAAATTGAACCCCATAAACCTATTAAAATATCTAAACTAACAATAACTAATAAACTAAAATCTAATCAAATAAAACTAATAAAACCCAAAACTAAAAAAGAACCTTAAACTAATAAAACCACCCTAATTTAAAACCAAATAAAAAATAAAACTAAAAAAAAACTAAAAAATATTAAACCATAATAACCCAAATAAACCCAAGTAAAGACTAAACATAAACAAAATAAACCCCAAAATAAAAACTAATAACTAAAATAATAATAATAATAATAATAAATTAAACTAATAAACTTAAACCCTAAAAATATTAATAACTAACAAATAAACATTGTAAAACTAAAACCTAATAACAATAACTAAACTAACTATAATAACTAAACCTTAAATCCTTTTAGTTTAAGAAAAGAAAACCCTAAACCCTAAACCCTAATCCTAAAAATGCTAAGCCATAAGCCTAAACACTAAACCCTAAACCCTAAACCCTAAACCCTAAACCCTAAACCCTAACCTTAAACCCTAAACCTAAACCCTAAACCCTAAAACACTAAACCCTAATCCCTAAATGCTAAACCCTAAACCATAAACCCTAACCCTAACCCTAAACCCTAAACCCTAAACCCTAAAATCCTAAAGCTTAAACCCTAAACTAACCCTAAACACTAGACCCTAAAGCCTAAACCCTAAACCCTAAATCCTTAAACCTTAATCGAACCATAAACCCTAAGCTAACCATAAACCCTAAACCTAAACCTAATAAAAATAAAACAAAACTAATAATAATAATAATAAATAAATAATAAACTAAGAACTAATAATAAAACTTAACTAATACTAATAAAACTAACTAAATAAATAATAATAAAATTAATGATAAACCTAAAAACTAAAATTAATAAAAATAATTAAAACAAATACTAATAACTAAAACTATAAAAACCTAATAAATAAACTATACTAATTAATAAAATAATAATAATATTTATTATTATTATTATTATTATAACAATAATAATAAACTAATAAATAATAAAATTAAACCCTAAACTAATAAAACCAAACCAATATAACCAAATAATAATAAAACTTAAAACCTAAAACCCCTAAACTAATAAACTAAACTAAAATTGAACCACATAAACCTATTAAAAACTATCTAAACTAACAATAACTAATAAACTAAAAACTAATAAAATAAAACTAATAAAACCCAAAACTAAAAATAAACCTTAAACTAATAACTAACTAATAGCTAAACTAAAAACCTAACTAAAATTAATAAAACCACCCTAAACTAAAACCAAATAAAAACCAAAAACTAAAACAAAACTAACAAACACTGAAACACAATAACCCTAATAAACCCAAATAAAGACTAAACATAAAATAACATAAACCCCAAAATAAAAACTAATAACTAAAATAAAAAGAATAATAATAAACTAAACTAATAAACCTAAACCCTAAATATAATAATGACTAATAAAAAACATAATAAAACTAAAACATAATAATAATAACTAAACTAACTATAATAATTAAACCCTAAATCCTTTTAGTTTTAAAAAAGAAAACCCTAAACCCTAAACCCTAAAAACACTAAACCCTAAAGCCTAAACACTAAACCTTAAACCCTAAACCCTAAACACTAAACCCTAACTAACCTTAAACCCTAAACCCTAAAACCCTAAACCCTAAAACCCTAGACACTAAACCCTAAACCCTAAACCCTAAACCCCAAACCCTAAAAACCTAAAAACCTAAATCAAAACTAAATAAAATCTAAAAATAAAATAAATAAAAGAACCTAAGCCTAAAGAAAATAAAATAAAAACCTAAACTAAAACCTAAACCTAAACCTAAAAATATAATAAAATATAAAAATAAAAATAAACTAAAATAAAATAAATAAAAACATAAACTAAACTAAAAAATTAAAATAAACCTAAGAATAAAAAATGTAAATATAATAAAAACTAAACATAAAATAATAATAAATTAAACCTAAAATAAAATAAAATAAAAACTAAATAAAAACCTAAACCCTAAACTAAAAAAAAAACCTTAACCTAAAATAAAAAATAAAATAAACAAAATAAAATTAGCCTAAACCTAAACTAAAATAAACTAAAGCAAAATAAATAGAACCTAAACCTAAACCTAAAATAAACTAAGCCTAAACTAAACCAAAACTAAATAAAATAAAATAAACTTAAACCTAAACAAAAAAGTAAAATCTAAAAAACTAAAATAAAAAATAAAACCTAAACCTAAAAAATAAAATAAAACTAAAACTCAACTAAAAAATAAACCTAAACCTAAACCTAAAATATAAACTAAACTAAAAAACCTAAATTAAAATAAATAAACTTAACTAAATAAAAATATAAACCTAAATAAAAATAAAAAATAAAGTAAACTAAAATAAATAAAAAAATAAACTAAATATAGTAAATAAACTGAACAAGAAACCTTAAACCTTATATCCTAAACCCTAAACCATAAACCCCAAACCCTAAGTCCTAAACCTACAACCCTAAACCCTAAACCCTAAATCCAAAAATAAAAAATAAATAAAAGAAAACCCAAACCCTAAAACTTAAAACATAAAACTAACACTAAACCCTAAACCCTAAACCCAAAACCTAAACCTACTAGTATACTTAATTTAAAAAAAAACTCTAAACCCTAAATCCTAAACCTAAAGCCTTAAACCCTAAACCCTAAAACTATCCCTAAACCCCAAACCCTAAACCTACAATCCTAAACCCTAACCCCTAATGCTTAAAACCTTAAGCCCAAAAACTAACACTAAACCCTAAACCTACAACCCTAAACACTAAATCCTAATAAACCCTAAACCTAAAGCCAAAAATAAAAAATATAAACATATATAAGAAAATATCCTAACCCTAAGTCATAAACCCTAAAACCAACCATAAACCCTAAACCTAAACCCTTAAATCCTAAACCATAAACCATAACCCTAAAACCTAAAATAAAAATCTTACAACCCTAAACCCTAAACTCTAAACCCCAAACCCTAAACCCTAAACCTTAAATCCTAAACCATAAACTTAAAACCTAAAAACCTAAATTAAATCTAAATAAAACCTAAAAATAAAAAAAATAAAAAAACATAAACCTAAATAGAATAAAAAATAAAATAAAATAAAAACCAAAATTAAAACCTAAATCTAAAATATAATATAATAAAAAATAAAACTAAACTAAAATAAAATTAATAAAAACCAATAGTAAACTGAAAAATAAAATAAACCTAAAAATAGAAAACTTAAATAAAATAAAACCCAAATGTAAAATAAAAATCAAATAAACCTAATATATAATAAAATAAAAACTAAATAAAACGTTAAACCAAAAAAATAAGCCTAAAATAAATAAAAAATAAAATGTAAGCCCTAAACTAAAAAAAACCAAACCTAAAATAAACAAAATAAAATAAACCTAGACCTAAACTAAAATAAACTAAACTAAAATAAATAAAACCTAAGCCTAAACTAAAAATAAACTAAACCTAAACTCTAAACTAGATAAAATAAAATAAACTAAAAATAAACCTAAACCTAAACAAAAAAAATAAAACCTACAAATAAACCTAAAATAAAAACCTAAAACCTAAAACCTAAACCCAAAAAGTAAAATAAAAACCTTAACCTAAACATAAAAATAAAAAATAAAACCTAAACATAAAAAAATAAAATCAAAATAAAAATAAACTTAAAAATAAACATAAACCTAAAAAATAAACTACAATAAAAAACCAAAACTAAAATAAATAAATAAAAAATCAATAAATTAAACTAAATAAAAAAAATAAACCTAAATAAAAAAACTAAAGTAAATAATAAATAAACTAAATAAAATAAATAAACCTAAACCTACTAGTTTACTTAATTTGAAAAGTAGAAAAAAAACCTAAACCCTAAACCCTAAACCCTAAATCCTAAACCCCAAACCCTAAACCCTAGACCATAAAACCAACCCTAAACCGTAGACCCTAAACCTACAACCTCAAATCCTAAACCCCAAACCCTAAACTCAACCCTAAACCCTAAACCTTAATCCCTAAACCCTAAACCCTAAAGCCTAAACCCTCAACTCTAAGAAAACCGAAGACCCTAACCACTAAATTGTAAAAACCCTAAACCCTAGAGTCTAAACCATAAACCCTAAATCGTAAACCCTAAACTAACCCTAAATCCTAAGCTAACCCTAAACCCTAAACCCTATATGCTAAAAACCCCAAACACTAAAGCCGAAACACTAAACCATAAACTCTAAACCCTAATCATAAAATTTAAACCCTAAAACCCCAAACCCTAAACCCTAAACACCTAAAAACCTTAACCTAAACTAAATAAAACCTAAAAATAAAATAAAAAATAAAATTAATTAAAATTAAATAAAAACCTAAACTAAAACTACATCTAAACCAAAAATAAAAATTAAAAATAAATAAATAAAGTAAAATAAAAGAAATAAAACCCTAAACTAAACTGTGGGCTAAAAAATTGCCACCAACCTCTCATTAAAGAGAGTGATTAAAATTAAACCTAAATAAAATAAAACTAAACCTAGAAATAAAAACCTAAATAAAATACAAACTAAACATAAAATAAAAATAAAATAAATCTAAAATGAAATAAAATAAAAACTAAATAAAAGCTTAAACCTAAAAAATAAACCTAAAAATAAAACTTAAAAATAAATAAAAAATAAAACCTAAATCATAAACTAAAAACAACCTAAATCGTAAACTAAAAATAACCAAAACCTCAAATAAAAATAAAATAAATAAATTAAAATAAACTTAAACTAAAACTAAAATAAACTAAACTAAACTAAAATAAATAAAACTTAAACCTAAACCTAAAATAAACTAAACCTAAGCAAAATAAAATAAAATAAACTAAAAATAAACCATCAACTAAACTAATAAAATAAAACCTAAAAGTAAACAAAAAATAAAAATCTAAAACCCAACCCTAAAATATTGAAAATAAAAACCTAAACCTAAACCTAAAAATAAAAAATAAAATGTAAACCTAAAAAATAAAATAAAAATAGAACACAACTAAAAAATAAACATAAACCTAAACCTAAAAAAAAAAAAAAACTAATGTAAAAAACCTAAATTAAAATAAATAAACCTAAAATAAATAAACTAAATTAAATAAAAATATAAAATAAATTTAATTAAAAATAAAAAAATAAAGTAAACTAAAATAAATAAAAATAAACTAAATATACTAAATAATCCTAAACCTACAGGTTTACATAAGTAAAAAAAAACCTTAAACACTAAATCCTAAACCCTAAATCTTAAAAAATTGTAAACCCTAACCTTGAACCCTTAACCCTAAAAGCATAAATCTTAAAACCCTAAACCATAAACTTTAAACCCTAAACCCTAAACCCTAAACCCTAACCCTAAACCCCAATCCTAAAGTAACTAAATAAATTAAAAAATAAACCTAAACCCTAAAACCAAATAAACCTAAACCTAAACGTAATCTTAAACCCTAAGAATGGGCTGAACCTTGATAGTAGGAACATCACTGTCAACCACGCTCAATCTAGCTCTGGCGGTGGAGGTGAAGGTGGCAGTTATCGTAGTGGTTGTGGGGGATCTGGAGGTGCTGGTGGATATGGAGGTGTGGTGGTTGGAGTAGTGGTGGTTATGAAGGTGGGAGGAGTGACAGAGGTTATAAGGGTGATGGTGGCAGAAAGAGAGATCGGGGATATTATGGTCAATCCTACTACTCGAGAGGCCGTGGTGGTTCTGATGGGAACTGAAGAAACTGAAGAATAGTCGATCTGATTTGCTGCTTATGGAACTGTGTCTTTATAGTAGAGATGATTCTAGTTAACTAAGGCTTTTGATTTTCTCTATGCACATTCATTTTTTATCTATGTCATCGCTTGTGTCTTAGAAAACTTGGTGTTACTTGGATGATGAAATCAAAAATATGAAATGTTAAATCTAAATTTTTTCTCAACTAAAAAAAACCCAAAAACACTAAACCCGAAACTAAAACCTAAACCCTATACCCAAAAAATAAAAAATAAAAAAACAAAAAACCCCTAACCCTAAACACTAAAATAAACCCTATACCCTAAACCTTAAACCCTAATCCCTTATCCTTAGAACCCTAAAATCATAAACCCTAAACCCTAAACTCTAAACCCTAAAACCCTAAACCCTAAACCCTAAACCCTAAACCCTAAACCATAAAACCTAAACCCTAAACCCTAAACCCTAATCCCTAAAACCTACATCGCTAAACCCCTAAACCCTAATCCCTAAATGCTAAAAACTTAAAAACTAAACCTAAACAAAATAAAGCCCAAAAATAAAATAAATAAATAAACTTAAACCTAAATAAAATTAAAAAAACAAAATCAAAATAAAAACCTAAATTAAAAGCTAAACTTAAATCTAAACCTATACATAAAATTAAAAGAAAATAAAAAATAAACATTAAATTTAAATAAAATAAATAAAAACATAAACTAAACTAAAAAATAAAATAAACCTAAAAATAAAAACCTAAATAAAATAAAAACTAAATGAAAAATAAAAATAAAATAAACCTAAAATAAAATAAAATAAAAAACTAACTAAAATGATAAACCTAAAAAGTAATCCTAAAAATAAATAAAAAATAAAACCTAAACCTTACACTAAAAAAACCTAAAATAAATAAAATAAAACAAACCTAAATTAAAATAAACTAAACTAAAATAAATAAAACCTAAACCTAAACACTAAAGTAAATAAAATAAAATAAACTAAAAATAAACCTAAATTTAAACTAAAAAATAAAACTTAAAAATAAACATAAAATAAATAAACTAAAACCTAAACATAAAAAAACAAAATAAAATATTTAACATAAACATATTAACAAAAAAAAAAATAAAAATAAAACTAAACTAAAAAATAAACATAAACCTACACCAAAAATATAAAATAAAAAAATTAAACTGAAATAAATAAAATAAACAAAATAAAATAAAAAATAAACCTAAATAAAAATAAAATAATAAAATAAACTAAAATGAATAAAAAATAAACTAAATAAACTAAAACTTAAACCTATTGGTTTGCTTAATTTAAAAATAAACCTAACCTAAAACCTGAATCCTAAACCTAAAACTTGAATCCTAAACATAAAACCTAAAACCTAAACCCTTCACAAAAAAAACCTAACCCTAAGACTAACCATAAACCCAAAACCCAAAACCATAATCCTACAACTGTAAAACCTAAAACCCCTAAACCCCAAACCCAAAACTCAAAAACTGAAAACTGTAAACCCTAAACACTAAACCCTAAACCCTAATACCCTAAACCGTAAAGCTTAAACCCTAAACCCTAAAACATAAACCCTAAACCCTAAAAAGCTAAAAATTTAAGCCTAAAAAATAAAGTAAAAATAAAACTCAACTAAAAAATAAACCTAAGCATAAACCTAAACCTAAAAAATAAACTAAAATAAAAAACCTAAACAAAAATAAATAAACCTAAAATTAGTAAACTAAATAAAAGAAAAATGCAATATAAACCTAAATTAAAAGATAAAATACAATAAAATAAAATAAATAAATGATAAACTAAGTAAACTAAATAAACTTAAACCTATCGATTTACTTGTTTTAAAAAAAAACACTAAACCCTGAATACTAAACCCTAAACCTTAAAAGATAAACCCTAAAACTAACCCTAAACCCTAAACCCAAAACCTACAACACTAAACCTACAACCCTAAACCCTAAACCCTAAATCCTAAACCCTAAACTCTAACCCAAAACCTTAAACCTTAAAAGCATAAACCCTAAACCCTAAACCCTAAGTCCTAAACCTAAAAATAAAAAATAAAACCTAAAACTAAAAAATAAAATAAAAATAAAACTAAACAAAAAATGAACATAAACCTAAACCTAAACCTAAAAAATAAAATACAATAAATAAAGAAAAAATAAATAAACTAAACTAAATAAAAATAAAAATAAAAAACTAAAAGAACTAAAATAAATAAAAAATAAACTAAATAAACTAAATAATCCTAAACCTACCAATTTACTTAATCAAAAAAATAAATAAATAAAACCTTATACCCTAAACCTACAACACTAAACCCTAAACCCAAAAACACCCTAAAACCTTAAACTCTAAACCCTAAACCTTAAAACCCTAAACCTTAAACCCTAAATCCTAAAATCTAAAACCCAAAACCCTAAACCCTAAAACCTAAACCCTAGAAAACTAAACACCTAAACCTAAACTAAATAAAACCTATAAATAAAATAAATAAATAAACCTAAACCTAAATAAAATAAAAAAATAAAATAAAACTATAACTTAAACTAAAACCTAAACCTAATCCTAAACCTAAAAATATAATAAAAAAAATCAAAGCTAAACTAACATATAGTACATAAAACCTAAACTAAATTAAAAAAAACCTAAATAAAATAAAAACTAAATGTAAAATAAAAAAATAAACCTAAAATATAAATAAAACAAAATAAAAACTAAATAAAAACCTAAACTTAAAAATAAAACCTGAATATAAATAAAAAATAAAACACTAACCCTAAACTTAAAATAAAAACTAAACCTAAAATAAAAAATAAAATAAACAAAAACAAAATAAACCTTAACCTAAACTAAAATTAACTAAACTAAAATAAATAAAACTTAAACTTGAACCTAAAATAAATGAAACCTAAAACTTAAACTAAATAAAATAAAATAAACTAAAAATAAACCTAAACATAAACTAAAAATAAAACCTAAATATAAACCTAAAATAAATACCTAAAATCTAAATTTAAAAAAATTAAATAAAAAACTAAACCTAAACCTAAATATTAAAAAACCTAAACATAAAAGATAAAATAAAAATAAAACTAAACTATAAAATAAGCATAACCTAAAACTAAAATTAAAAAATATATTAAAATAAGAAACCTAAACTAAAATAAATAAACATAAAAAACCAAACAAAATAAAAATAAAAAATAAACCTAAATAAAAATAAAAAATAAATTAAAATAAAATAAATAAAAAATAAACTAAATAAACTTAAACCTATTAGTTTACTTCAATTTTTACCTAAAAAATCCCTAAACCCTAAAACCCTAAACCCTAAACCATAAAACCCAAAACCCTAAACCTTAAACCCCAAAACCTACATCCATAAACCCTTAAACCCTAATCCCTAAACCCTCAAAACCTAAAAACCTAAACCTAAACTAAATAACACCCAAAAATAAAATAAATATATAAACCTAAACCTAAATAAAATAAAAAAAATAAAATCAAAATAAAAACCTAAACTTAAACCTAAAACTATAAAAAAAAATAAAAATAAAACAAAATTTAACTAAAATAAAAAAACCTAAACTAAACTAAAAAATAAAATAAACCAAAAAAAAACCTAAATAAAATAAAACTAAATGAAAATAAAAAATATAATAAACCTAAAATAAAATAAAATAAAAATTAACTAAAACCTAAACCTAAAATAAACCTAAAATAAATAAAAATAAAACTTAAACCTTACTAAAATAAATAAACTTAAACTAAACAAAATAAAATAAACCTAAATTAAAATAAACTAAACTAAGATAAATAAAACCTAAACCTAAACCCTAAACTAAATAAAATAAATTAAACTAAAAATAAACCTAAAGCTAAACTAAAAAAATAAAACCTTAAAATAAACCTAAAATAAAAAACTAAAACCTAAACATAAAAAACAAAATAAAATCCTAAACCTAAACCTAATAACAAAAAATAAAACCAAAACCTAAAAAATAAAATAAAACTAAAATTAAACTAAAAAATAAACATAAACCTAAACCTAAAATATAAACTAAAATAAGAGGCTTAAACTAAAATAAATAAACCTAAAATAAATAAAATAAAATAAAAAATAAACTTAAATAAAAATAAAAACATAAAATAAACTAAAATGAATAAAAACATAAACAAAATAAACTAAAAAAAAACTTGAACCTATTAGTTTACTTATTTTAAAATAAACCTAACCTAAAACTTGAATCCTAAACCTAAAACTTAAATCCTAAACCTAAAACCTAAACCATAAGCCCATCACAAAAAAAAGCCTAACCCTAAAACCAAAACCCTAAAAGTAACCCTAAACCCAAAAGCCAAAACCACAATCTTACAACTCTAAACCCTAAACCCTAAACCCCAAACCCAAAACCCAAAATCATAAACCCTAAATCCTAAATCAGAAACCCTAAAGCCTAAAGCCTAAACAGTAAATCCTAAACCCTAAACCCTAAACCCTAACTCTCAACCTAAACCCTAAAACCTTAAACCCTAAACCCTAAACCCTAAACCATATACCCTAAAACCTAAACCATAAACCCTAAAAACTTAAAAACCTAACCCTAAAAAATAATGAAAAAAATAAAACTCAACTAAAAAATAAACTTAAACGTAAACCAAAACCTAAAAATAAACTAAAATAAAAAACCTAAACTAAAATAAATAAACCTAAAATTAGTAAACTAAACAAAATAAAAATACAAAATAAACCTAAATAAAAACATAAAATAAAATAAATTAAATAAAAGATAAAGTAAGTAAACTAAATAAACATAAACCTATCAATTTACTAAAAAAAAGCCCTAAACCCTAAATACAAAACCCTAAACCTTAAAAGTTAAACCCTAAACCCAAAACCAACAACACTAAGCCTACAACCCTAAACCCTAAACCCTACACCCTAAACCTAAAAATAAAAAAGTAAACCTAAACCTTAAAAATGAAATAGAAATTAAACTAAACTAAAAAAATAAACCGAAACCTAAACCTAAACCTAAAAGATAAACTAAAATAAATAAACTAAACTAATAAAAAATAAAAATAATAATAAAAAGAACTAAAATAAATAAAAAATAAACTAAGTAAACTAAATAATCCTAAACCTACCAGTTTACTTAATTAAAAAAATAAATAAATAAACCTTGAACCCTAAACCTACAGCCCTAAATCCTAAACCCTAAACTATAAACCCTAAAACCCTAAACCCTAAACCTTAAAACCCTAAAACCCTAAACCCTAAACCCTAAACCCTAAACCCTAAATCCTGAATCCAAAAATCGACAACCCTAAACCCTAAACCCTAGAAACCAAAAAACATAAACCTAAACTAAATAAAACCTATAAATAAAATAAGTAAATAAACCTAAACTTAAATGAAATAAATAAAATAAAATAAAACTAAAACCTAAACCTAAACCTAAACTAAATCTAATCCTAAACCTAAAAATAAAATAAAATAAAAAATTAAAGCTAAACTAACATAAAATACATAAAAACTTAAACTAAACTAAATAAAATAAAATAAACCTAAAAATATCCTAAATCAAATAAAAATAAACATAAATTTAAAATAAAATAAACATAAAATAAAATAAAATAAAAACCTAAACCTAAAAATAAACCTAAAATGAATAAAAATAAAACATAAACCCTAAAATAAAATAAAATTGAACCTAAAATAAAAAATAAAATAAATAAAAAAAAAATAAACCTAAACTAAACTAAAATTAACTAAACCTAAAATAAATAAATTAAACCTAAACCTAAAAAAATTAAACTAAAACCTAAAAACTAATAAAATAAAATAAACCTAAAATAAACCTAAACCTAAACCTAAAAAATAAAAAACTAAACCTAAACCTAAATTAAAAAAAAAACTAAACCTAAAAAATAAACTAAAATAAAAAACCTAAACTAAAATAAATAAACTTAAAAAAGCCAAACTAAATAAAAAATAAACCCAAATAAATTAATATATAAAAATAAATAAAAAATAATCTAAATAAACTAAGTATACCTAAAACTATCAATTTACTTATTTTTTTTAAAAAAAAACAAAATCCCTAAACCCTAAATCTTAAACCCTAAACCCTAAATCCTAAACCCTAAATGCTAAACCAAAACCCTAAAACTAACCCTAAACCCTAAACCCTAAAACCTAAACCTATAACCTTAAACTTAACCTAAACCCCTAACTCTAAAAAAACCCTATCCTAAACTAAACTTAAACCTACCTAAACCTAAACCCTAAACCTAAACCTTAAACCTAAACCTAAACTAAACTCCAAACCCTAAACCTAAACCATAAACTTAACTTTAAACTCCTAAACCCTAATCCTAAACCCTAAACCCTAAAAAAACCTAAAACCTTAACCCTAAACTAAATCTAAACTAAACCTAAACCTAAACCTAAACCTAATGAAACTAAATAAATTTAAATAAACCTAAACCTAAACCTATTAAACCAAAAATTGTAAGAATGGTTAGAACTTTGATAGAACATCACCGCCAACCGTGCTCGCCTATATCTGAGGTGGAGAAGGCGAGGTGACAATATCAGGTGGTGGGGATCTAGAGGTGCTGATGGACATGGAGGTGGTGGTTTGAGAAGTGGTGGTAATGGAGGCGGGAGGAGCAACAGAGGTTACAGTCATGGTGGTAGTAGAGGAAGAGATCGGGGATATGATGGTGGATCCTACTACTCGAGTGGTTGTTGTGTTTTTGATGGGAACTGGAGAAACGAAGGAACGATCGATCCGATCTACTGCTTATGGAACTATCTTTATAGTTGAGATGATTCTAGTTATCTTGGGCTTTTGAATTGGTCAATGCGTGCTTATTTTTGATCTATGTCATCACTTGCATCTTAGAAAACTTGGTGTGTTACTTGGTTGATGAAATCAAAAAAAAGAAATGTTGAATTTGAATTTATTCTCCATTAAAAAAAAACTAAAACCTCGAAACCCTAAGCTAAAACTTGAATCCTAGACCTAAAACCTAAACCCTAAACCCTAAACCTTAAACCAAAAAAGCCCTAAACCTTAAACCCCAAACCCTAAACTCTCAACTAACACTAAACCCTAAACCTTAAACCCTAAACCCTAAACCCTGAAAGCTAAAAACCTAAACCTAAACTAAATAAACCTAAATTAAAATAAATAAAAAAACCTAAACCAAAATAAAATAAAATAAAAACATAAACTTAAACCTAAACCTAGCCTAAACCTAAACCTAAACCTAAAAAAAGTAAAAACTAAAGTAAAATAAAATATATAAAATCCTAAACTAAACTAAAAAATAAAAACTAATCCTAAAATAAAGTAAAATAAAAAATTAAATAAAAACCTAAACCTAAAAAATAAACCTAAAAATAAAACATAAAAATAAATAAAAAACTTAAACCCTAAACAAAAAAATAAACCTAAAATAAAAATAAAATAAACTAAACTAAAACAAATAAAACCTAAACCTAAAATAAACTAAATCAAAACCTAAACCAAAACCCTAAATAAAATAAAATAAACTAAAAATAAACCTAAGCCTAAATTAAAAAATATAACCTAAAAATAATCCTAACAAAAAGCCTAAAACCTCAAGCTAAAAAATTAAAAATAATAAAAACTTAAACCTATACCTAAAAATAAAAAATAAAACCTAAACCTGAAAAAAAAAATAAAAATAAGACTAAACTAAAAAATAAACCTAAACCTAAACCTAAACCTAAAAAATAAACTAAAATAAATAAACAAAACTAAATAAAAATAAAAAATAAACCTAAATAAAAATAAAAAATAAAATAAACTAAAATAAATATAAAATAAACTAAATTAACTAAATTAACTTAAACCTACCAGTTTACTTAATTTTTTCATAAAAAAACCCTAAACTAACCCTAAACCCTAAACCCAAACCCTAATCTAACCCTAAACCATAAACACTAAACCATAAAAACCCTAAATGCTAAAGTCTAAACCCTAAACACTAAACCCTAAACCATAAACTAACCCTAAACCCTAAGCTAAACCTAAACCATAAACCCTAAATCCTAAAAGCCCTAAACCCCTAAATAATAAACCCTAAACCCTAAACTGTAAATCATAAATTAAATAAAACCAAAAAAATAAAATAAAGAAACAAAAAATAAATAAAAACCTAAACTTAACCCTAAACCTAAACCTAAAAATAAAATAAAATAAAAATTAAAAATAAACTAAAATAAAATAAAGAAAAACCTAAACTAAACTAAAAAATAAAATAAACCTAAGAATAAAAAACATTAATAAAATAAAAAACTAAATGTAAAATAAAAATAAAATAAGCCTAAAATAAATAAAATAAAAACTAAATAAAAACCTAAACATTAAAAATAAACCTAAAATTAAACCTAAAAATAAATAAAAAATAAAACCTAAAACCTAAACTAAAAAAAAAGAACCTAAACCTAAAATAAAAATAAAATAAACCTAAACCTAAACTAAAATAAACTAAACTAAAATACACAAAACCTAAACCTAAATCTAATATAAACTAAACCTAAACCTATATCTTAACTAAATAAAATAAAATAAACAAAAAATAAACCTAAACATAAACTAAAAAATAAAACCTAAAAATAAACCTAAAATAAAAACCTAAAACTTAAACCTAAAAAAATAAAATAAAAACCTAAACCTAAAACTAAAATATAAAATAAAACCTAAACCTAAAAAATATAATAAAAATAAAACTCAACTAAAAAATTAATCTAAACCTAAAAAATAAACTAAAATAAAAAACCTAAGCTAAAATAAATAAACTAAACTAAATAAAAATAAAAAATAAGCCTAAATAAAAAATAAAAAATAAAGTAAACTCAAATAAATAAAAAATAAACTAAATAAACCTAAACCTACTTGTTTACTTAATTTAAAAAAAATACTCTAAACCCTAAATCCTATATTATAAACCCTAAACCTACAATCCTAAACATGTAACCCTAAACCTTAAAACCCTAAACCCTAAACCCTAAACCCTAAATCCTAATCTCTAAACCCTAAACCATAAACCCTAAACCCTAAACCCTAAATCTCTAAACCCTAAAACCATATTCCTTAAAACTAACAACCCTAAACCATAAACCCTAAACTCTAAACCCTAAACTAACCCTAAACCCTAAACCATTAGAATGGGGTTGGCGGAGGCCACAATTATCACAGTGGTGGTGGGGATCCGAGGCGGATGAGGGTGGTCGAGGGTGGTTTTGGAGGCGTATGAGCACGAGGTTACAATTATTGTGGTGGCGGAGGGAGAGATCGGGATATGATGGTAGATCCTAAAACTTAAGAGGTAGGGGTGGTTCTGATGGGAATTGGAGAAACTAACAAATGGCCAATCTGATTTGTTGCTTATGGAACTATGTCATCATAGTAGAGATGTTTCTGCTTATCTAGGGTTTTTGATTTGCTCTATGAGTGCTCATTTTTTATCTATGTCATCGCTTGTGTCTTAGAAAACTTGAGGTGCTACTTGGTTGATGAAATCAAAAAGAAGTAATAATGAATTTGAATTTGTTCTCTTTTAAAAAAAACCTTAAACCCTAAACCCTGAACCATAACCCTAAAACCCAAAACCCAAAACCCTAAAACCCTAAACCCTAAACCTTAAAACCCTAAACTCTAAACCTAAACCCTAAACCCTAAAACCTACAACCCTAAACCCTAAACCCTAAACTAACTCTAAACCCTAAACCCTAAACCCTAAATGAACCCTAAACCCTAAACCACAAACTAACCCTAAACCCTAAACCCTAAACCTTGAATAAATATGTCATTAGGAGTAGATCTAAAGAATGTCCTAATCTTAACATAATTATGATAGCTAAAAAAATGTCTTCAAGAGACTATGCCTTGACTATTAGAGATTTAAATATCCTAAATCATATTATAATACCATATATTACAGTATAATGTAGCATCATATATTTGAGCATGTAGTGATGTGTTTTTGGATGATATAAGAGGTTTTGAAATATTTTAGTATATTATGATATTGTGCCCTATAGTCAATATTAATATAAATCATAAAAATAATGATTTAATAAATCATATGAAGAAATTTGTTAAATTTGAAGTGGGAATTAGGTTGTAGTACCAAAGATGTGATGCATAACTTGTAGTCTAAAAAGTAAGATTTTATGTTCAAAATAAATATTTTATGTTGTCGCATAGTATAGCATCATATATCATAATATATTGTTCTGCACATTTTAAATTCTTTAGTATTTTATAATCAACCAATTGAGCTTACACTAGCATTATTTATAAAAATATTTATTTATATTTTAAATGGTGGAATTTGTCCAAATTCATAATAGGTAAAGCATGGCATCATAATATATTATTTCAATTTAAAATATGTAAGTGATACGACTATAATATTAAGTTTTTTATTTTTATACTAATTTTATGATTTTTTTATCTTAAGCAATCCGTTGTGATGTGATAGGCAATATAATATAATATAATATGTTATAGTGTATTATAATATAGGATACCATAACATAGTGTAGCATCATGCACTATAGCATACTAATGTGTATTACTACTTATTGTTTAGCATATTTTAGTTTGTTATAGTATGATGTAGTAGTGTTTGTACTAGTATAATTCATAAAAATATAGATTTATAGCCTGAGATGATGGGATTTGGCCAAAAGGTAAGTTTTAGGGAACATCATTGCTATGGTGTGTCATTTAATCAAATGAGTGGAAATTTGCATCCAAAATAAATGTTCATTTTTCAACCAAATTTTATAAATTTCTTGCTTAAATTGATTCATTTTAAAGTGTAATGTAAGATAATATATTATTTGAAAGCATATTAAAATATAATGTACATAATAATATAACTTCACATATATATGAATGTGTGGTGTGTTAATAAATGTTATTGTACATTTTAGTATGTTTTACTTTCATTATAATACATTGGGTCAAAACTCACAAAAATATTAATTTGAAGGCTAAATCAAAGAATTTGGCCAAATTCTCAGCACACAGTAAGAAGCAACACCAAAATTATATTATTTTGTACCATTTCTAATATAAAAATAACAATTTGACATCCAATATGAACATTATTCATATTTTGAGAAAATTTTGTTATTTGTTTTAAGGGATTCTAATGAGGTGTAATGTTAGACAATATATTATATTATAGCAAATTATAATATAACATTATATATTATAATATAATATAGTGTGTTAATTCACACTATAATATGTTTAGCATGATATTGTATGGTTAGTTTGAGTTTACGCCTTCACAAATCATTAAAATTTGGATTATAATGTTAAGATGATGTAATTTGAACAAATACATGGTTAGGCTTTTAGTTGAAGTATTAAGGGTGTGCAAGATATGAAATAAGATTTGATGAGAATTCCATGTCAAGGACATGGAGGGAGATCTGCTAGGGAATCACACATGCATTGGACATGACATATGAGGGGTCTATGTCGAGGGCATAGAAGAAGAAAATCTGCAAGGGACAATGTTTGAATTTGATTTGATTATATGACTTGTGGAAAGAAGATCCACTAGAGATAAGAATCTATAATCCACTGAGGATTAAGATCAAATCAACCTTAATTTGTTTTATTTTAATTGATGTGGAGGCATATCTCGCCAGATATAGAAGTTAGGGATCGTGTATATGAACCTTCCATAGGGAAGCGTTCAAAGTTATCTCGTATTGGATTTCAGTTTGATTTCATAGATTTGTTTGGGGATGTATCTGTTGGGAATAAGATTTTGGTTGGATTTTTTTTGATTTAGACTCTACTAGGGAGTTGGATTAATTTAGCTCCACTAGGGAGGTTGGTTTTGGATTTGATTTTTTGCTTGACTTGTTTACATATGATTTAGGACTCCCTTGAGGAGAAGGGTGTGATTTAACTACATTGGGGAAAATCAGATTGGGTTTAATTTAACTGAGCTAATGGACCGTTGCAGCGATGAACTCACGAGAAGGGGCTATATCGCCTTGACCTACCTCGCATTTACAATCCAAAGGGATAGTCTACGGATGTAGAGAGCCAACCTTGGGGTTGACTTTCGGTGAGCAATGGCTATGCAAGGAAGAAGGCATAGCAAACTTACATCTTCTAAAGTAGGGAACAACCACTGGGGTGACCTGTTGGTAGCACAATAAATGAAACTCGACTTAGGGGTGACTATTGAGTGAATGCCACTAAAGACTTATATCAACTTAAGAGTAGTCAAGCAATTCCCATAGGGAGTTATGCTAACATTGCCCTAAAGATAGGATGCCTATTTGGGAAAAGGTACCGCTAAGGGTGTGTTCCCAATCCACAAGTAAATATATATTTTGTATATATATTTGCATGGACCCTGTTGGTGTGCGAGGGACCACACTGAGAAGGGGATATATTGTCCTTGACCAATGTCAGATTTATTGGACCAAGGGAGAATTTATACATACACAGGATGAACTCCCCAACCACAGGGGTGGTTAATAGGAAATGGGAACTATCCAATCTGATAATAACCTTGGTAGTGTCTAAATGGGGTCGCAAAGGATGTGATCCGAATATAGTGCCCATAGGAGAGGTGCTGCTAGGGTCGTTATCTTCAAACCTGGAAAAGAAAGCTTATAGATGTACGGTGGCCAACTCAAGGAGAAAGTGTAGCAGACTTACATCTTCCATGAGTGGTGTATCCTAAGGTGTGAGAACCAACCAACCTAAGGTGTATCCATCAACATGAGGGGTGTATCTATCAACATAGTCAGAATCAAACAACCTAAGGTGCCCATCGGTGTACAACAATCAATCTACAAAGAAAGCATGCAGGCATACAACTTTCCAAGTGGAACTGGTCATTGGGATAGTCTATCAACAGCAGGATAGATGCTATCTAACCTAGAGTGAGTACTAAGTGGGGAGCCCCAATGAAAGACTAGACCTCAACTTGAAGCAGTCAGGATGAAAGGAGCCACTAGGGGACTTATCCTAAACCTAAAATATACTTAACCCAGTCAGTGTACGAAAGCTAATCCAAGAAGAAAGCATAGCAGACTCACATCCTATTAAATGAAGACAATAAGAGGTAGTTCACTGGCCACATAGTAAGGCCTACCAAACTAACAAGGCACTCATCGGTGTGTAGTGGCCAAGTAAGGAAGAAAAGCATAGCAGACTTACATCCTCAAAAGCAAGAAGACCACTTGGGTGACACACTAGCAGGGTATCACATCAGCCTGACCTAGAGCAGCTACTGAATGTGGTCGCTGGGGGTGTTATCTCAACTCAGAGTAGCCCGAAACAAAATATTTGTGTTTATTTTATATGTTTATGTGTACTTTGTCTTTGTGTTGTGTCAATGAAGGATAGAATGCAACTTGGGTTCCTTACACCTACCCTAAACACATCATGGCAGATTCATAAATAAGAATACTTTCAACATGTAAGATATTGAATTCAAAATGGAATTTTCATTGATGATAATTAGTTTCAAACATGATTTAATATTTCCTTAAGTAGAGCCCATTGATTGGAAGCATTGGGTGCTCTCCCTTATGATTAATAAGATGATAAGATTCTCTTTGGTAGGCTTTCTTATGGCAATAGGGCCTTCCCAAGTGGGTTCAAACTTGCCTCCGATCTTACGATGTTCAATAATTAGTCTTCATAGAACTAAAATAAGCTCTCCTACTTAAAAAGCTCTAGGACTGACTAACTTGTTATGAGCTTGATTCATTTTAGCTTTATATAACTTAAGATTTTGGCATGCCTGCAGGCGTCTATCTTCCAAACGTTCAAGTTCTTCTAACTGCAACTTAGCATTCTGCTCTCTATTGTGATCTTGCTACCCACAGCTATCCTTAGTGATGGGAGTTGGACTTCTAATGGTAGAATGGCTTTGGACCCATAAATTGAGGAGAAAGGAGTAGACTGAGTTGGAGTTCTATATATGGTGTGGTTGTCCCACAAGGCTTCAAGTAACTACTCATGCCACTATCACTTGTTATTGTCAAGTCTCTTCTTCAATATTTGGATGAGAGTTTTATTGAAGGCTTCTACTAAGCCATTTCCCCACAGGTTGTTGATGGTAGAATATCTCCAATCTATATTATGTATCTGAGAAAAGTTGTTGATCTTAGTGCTCTTGAATGTTGTATAATTATTAGATATAATTTGTTGAGGCACTACGAACCTATATATGATATAGTTCCTAAATAACTAGAGCACATGCTGAGTTGTGATCACTTTAAATGAAATCACCTTCACCCATTTGGAAAAGTAGAAAGTAAGATGAATGATGACCCTTGGAAGAAGAAGGATTAATCGGACTATCTCCCAACACTCAAATAGCCATGAAGCCAATGTAGGATGTAGAATGTTGGGTGGTTGGTGTAGGACCACACTGTGTATTTGACATTGGTGGCATCACCTAGCCATATTAATGTAATATTTGATCATCGAGGGCCAGTAGTATCCTAGTCTCTTGATCTTGGCTTTCATCTTTGGACCAGAATGGTTGGCTCCACATAATCCTGAGTATACCTCAATCACAATCTTACGGGCTTCATCCTCATCTAAATAATGTAATCACATTTGATCGAAAGACCATCGGTACAAGACACCATCCACAAAAGCATAAGAAAGTGCTCTGTACTTCATCTGATGGCCTTGGGACTTCTCTTGAGGTAGTTTGCCTTTATTTAGGTAATCCATAAATGGTTGCCTCCAATCTAACTCCTCATCCTTCTTGACAATGGCAACCTACCCTTTAAGAGAGTACTTTTTGATGAGTTCAATATCAATAAGGATTAGACTTGTCTATTTTGGACCTTTATTGATATGGACTCATCCTTCTAACATGCCAACTCCTTGGCAAGCTTGGCTAAAGCATACACTATAGCATTCTCTCCTCGAGGAATCTTATAAATATTAACCTCTAGAATTTAGGCCAACAATTTTATGGTGTACTTATGGTAGTGATGAAGCTAGGGGTTTATAACCCAATCAAAGAACCCAAGATGTTTGATAGAGTACTCTAAGAACAACAATCAGAGCCTCATATTTAGCTTTATTGTTAGTACAAAGATTGGACAAATGATATGAGAATCTCATCACATCATGGTCCAGAGTTAAGAGAACTATTCCTACCCCTGCCTTTCTTGGAATAATAGATTATGATTCTTCTCCTCTTTGAGAGGAAGCCACACCATCAAAGTACATCTCCCAATGGTGAATGCTAATATCCCTAAGTTCATGATTTGTTCATCGAGGATATCATCACTAAGCAAAGAGTCAGCAAGAAGTGGGTCTACTACTAAGAAATCCTCTAGTGCTTGTCCTTTTATCGCACAAAGAGGTAATGATAATAATCAAACTACGAGAGGATCATGGATCATTATGTCAACCATCAGGATGTCATCAGCTATATCATGAGATATTGTAGTAGATTGATCCTAGAGATTAAGTTCACCTTATGAGGAAGCATGTAGTGTTGTAGCTTTTGGAATGCAAAGATTAAAGCTAGGCAATGCTTCTCAATGGGTGGATAATTAGCCTCTGAGGGATTAGATGATGGAGGTAGTAGAGTGCATTTTCCTTCCTTCATCATTGGGCCAACAAAGCATCAAGGGAGTCATCTATTCTAGTAGTGTAAAGTATCACCAACTTGCCCAGGATAAGGGCTGCTAGAACCAGTGGTGCCATCAGGTAATGCTTGATGTCTTCGAAGGTATGTTCATACTTATCATCCCACTTAAACTTGGCATCCTTTTTGACAAATGTTGGGAATGGCTAAGATCTTCTCGATAGGTTGGATATAAAGCATCTTAGATGTGCCAAACACCTTGGAATGATCTAAGTTGAGTTAAACTTTTAGGGGTTGCATTTCTAATATCATCTTGATATTCTCCGAATCGATTTTGATTCCCTGGTATCAGACAACAAACCCAAGGAATTTCTAAGCTACTCCAAATGCACACATCAGGAGATTAATTCTAAGGTTAAATTATCTTAACTATTCAGAAACTACTCTCAAGTTAAAGAGAGGGTCTTCCTTTTCTCTACTTTTTACCACGACATCATCGACATAGCACTTGACTTGATGAGAAATGATTTTATTGAAGATTCGAGTCATAACCCACTAGTATGTAGCACCAGCCTTTTTAAGGCTAAAAGGCATGACCTCATAGCAATATATTCCAATCAGGGTTCTAAAAGATGTGTTTTTTCATCTTCAGGGGCCATCTTTATTTGGATATATCTAGATGAGCCATCCATGAAAGAGAAGAATACATGAGATGAGGCAATGTCCACCATCAGCTCTGGATTGGTAGTGGAAATCATCTTTTGGACATGCCTTATTTAAATCCTTAAAATTGATGCATATGTGAATTTAAACATTCATTTTCTTAACTAGGATGATGCTAGCTAACCAAGTAGGGTATTTTTCTTCCTGTTGAAGCTAGCATCGATCAATTTCTTGACTAAAGAAATGACCTGTTGTTCTATGTTAAATCACATGCGTCTAAGAGCTTGCTTGATAGGGTTAACAATATGCTCTGTTGCTAGTTTATGGACTGCTACGTTAGGAGCCAATCTAGGCATCTCTTCAGAACTCCATGCAAAGCAGTCCTTAAACTCAGTCAATAGCCTAACTAAGTCATTGATTTCAATTTCATTCAACAAAGAACTGATGTATGTCGGGTGTGCATCTTCTTCGCCTTCTAAGTTGATTTTCTTGAGCTCATCGATGTTTGACTTGATATCTTCTTCAGACTCTGGAAGTGCATCTTTGACTTCAAAATCATCTAGATCATCTAAAGTTTCTAAGCATTGCTCATATGATTTAATGTGATTTGAAAAGAACCTATGAAATTCCAAATGATTGGTCATGACTAAGCAGAAATTGTCACTATCGACTGGACCCACTATACTGAATCTTAGTCCCAGTCTTGATTGAGAGCTTTTGCATTTGTCTTTCCATATTCTCTCAAAGTAGTCTAATATGTGCTTTGACCAAGTATGTAGGATTAACCATGTTTTGCTAAATTATGAACACAAGGCAAGTACCAATCAAAAAGTAATTTTATTTAATCTTTATCAAGTTCTACATCAACTTCTTGACTTAAGGGTGATGCTCCCAGAAAAAACCTCTTAGTCTTCACACCTGTGGATGACTTAGGGGCTTTCTTAACTACCAAACCCTTAGCTTTTTGAGAGAAAAGTAGGGTTAGAGCTAAGGTTCCCAACTGATGCCTAATTATTTCACATATAGACTTGGATACACTTATGCTTTGCTTTGGAGACCGGTCTTGATCGCCATCTAGCTCAAGTGTCACCTCCAAGGTAATCTACTATTGAGAAGAGTCGGGGTGTATCACCATATAAGACTCATCCTATGAACTAGATTCTAAGTCTATATGGATAGGTGCTCCTCGGTAATGAGACATATCTTCTATCCAATAAAGAGGTTTTCCACCCGGGACTACCTCAACCGCTTCTTCCTCTCACTGGTGGAGGTCGTCACCCATATATGTTTGAATGGAGTAATAAACTGTGGATGGAATCTAATGTCAGGCACCACTTCCTCCTCCAAGTCTATTTCCCTCCCTTTATTTCTTTTTCATTTTTTCTTTTTCTCTTTCTTTTGTCATTTTCATTTTCTTTTTCTTTTATTTTTAAACTTTGGGCAAGTTTGCGAGAATAGACTTGTTGATTTTAAGGGAGGTAGTAAGCCACATCCTCATATATGTCGACCTCATGAACTATAAATGGCATGAGATCTCCTTTGACACAGTAGACGATCCAACCTCTCACAAACTTGATACACTGATGAAAAGAAGATGGAGCTATATTGTTTTCATGAATCCATGGTCTCCCAAGCAAATCATTGAAAGATTTATCTGAGTCTATACTTTTAAATTTGGCTTCGGTCTTCCAATCATCTATCTCCAAGGGCAACACTATGGAGCGTAAGGCCTATTGACCTCACTTCTGGAGTGCAGATTCAATCTTCCAATCTTAGACTTAGGAGTCTTCTAGACACTAAGACTTCCCTAGTCATATGACACTTCTAACAATTAGGTAAACACTTAACCTAAGCCAAAGACTTAGAAGGGTTAACCATATGATTAGGTTATGCCTGTGGATTAGGATAATCCACCCATCCTACAACCCAAATCCAATCCATCCTAAACCTAAGACTTAGAAGGTTAACCATATGATTAGGTTATGCCTTGAGGATTAGATAATCTCCTACAACCCAAATCCAATCCATGCTCATCTTCTCAAACTAAACCTCAAGTTCAATTCAGGAGTCAAATACAAATCCAAATCCAGACCCAAATTCCAAAACCAAAAGATCGAAACCCATGATAAAATCCAAACTTGAAACCCCTCTTAAGCCATATGACCTATCCTATGGACTTAGCCAAATCTTAATCCAAATCAATCAAAAATTAATTGATTTTCTCATAATAAATTTATATCTTCAATTATCTTCCTAAATATAAATCAAATCTGCATACAAATGATCAAAATTAAATCAAATTCAATCAAAACCCTTCCTAAGCCATATGACCTATCCCACAGACTTAGCCAAATCAAGTCAAACTCAATTAATTTTCTCACAAATCGATCATATTTTCAATAATCTTCACAAATTTAAATAAAATATACCTTTAAATCAAACTAAATCAAAAATCCAAACCTAAGCCACATGACCCAACTCCATGGACTTAGCCAAATTTTTTAATTCCAAATCGCAAACTCAATTAATTTTTTTCATGAATCAATCACACCTTCAATCATATTCACAAATATAAATGAAATCTACAATCATCAAGACAAACCAAAATCAACCCAAGTCAAACCCAACTTAATCCTTTTGACTTGAAATGTTCAAATGAACCAAAACCCATTTGAACCCAAGCCAATTGCAATTAAATTTATATATCAATGCCAAATCCATATATAAACTCAACTAAATCAAACTCAACCCAAAATCAAGCCAACTAAACCCAATTGGTCCACTTGACCCAAAGTTGACAATTTGACCTATTTGAGCTAAGTTCTAATGCTACCCAAACTGGATTGAACTAAGCCTGTCAAAACCTCCCATCATGATTGTTGATCACCCTAAGTTGATCAATTGTCATGAATTAGGTCAAACCAAGTCAACTTGTCATTTGACCAAGTCTTAACCCAAATGAACCCAAACTAGCCAAAACTATGCCTTTGAAACTAATGATTCATACCAAATCAAAATCAATATTTGAATATGACTTGACCTTCAATTGAGTCAAACCAAACCCAAATTGACCAAAATTGACCTAAAAGACCAAATTAGGTAAAATCAAAATATAAATCAAATTCATTGCAACTAATGGCTCAAGTTCATTCCAAATTGATTGTTGAATTTGACCAAAGCTATGATTTGACCCAATTAAACCCAATTAACCTACTTAGCCAAAATTGACCTAAAGGTTCAAGTTGGCCAAAATCAAAACCAAATCCAAATTAATTTAAATTAAAGCCTACAATCAACCTCAATTAGTCAACTAAACCCAAACTAACAGCCAACCCAAGCCAGTTTGGCCAATTTGGCCAAATTGGTCAACATAACCCATTTGATCCAAATTAATTCAAATGAGCCAAAAATAAATCTAAGCCAAACTAAACCAAACCAATTGAACCAAAACATCCCAAATGATCATATGAACTTGTCCCAACCCTTGGATTGACCCAAACTAACCCAAGTTGACCTAAATGAGTCAAATTGAGGCAAACCAAAGCAAATCAACTCCAATTGACTTGAAATTTGGGCCACTTTTGGCTCATGTCAAATCTCCTAAAATCAAATCAAATGCCAAGAGATCATTCTATCCTTGGGATAAGGGCATCACATGAGAAAAATCACCCATGTAAGTGGGCATTTTGGTTCCTTGGCCACTTGGTACTCTCCCAATGGTTCACCTAGGCACATAGGACACTGCCCAATCTAATTCAAGGGGTGGTTGGGTTAGCCATGACCTATGGGAGGTGAAATCATCTCACCCTCCCCATAGGACACCCATGATTCCTCCTTGGTAGCCACCTCCACACCTTCAACCAACCAAGCTGAGCCAAGTCACCTCATCCCTACCACCCACGACTCCCTGAGATGGCGGAACTGCCATTAGAAGCCAAACCTAATTCCACCATCTAATCAAGATGAAGGGGGTATACACCCCCTCGTTTCCACTCGAACACACACACAAATCATTTCTCAGAGTCCTAGCTACCCAATACTAGCGCTAGAGCCATTCCCTAAGCTCCCAAGCTCGTTCCTTGATTAGAAAATGCCATTCCCGTCTGTCCCAAAATAAGACACTCCCATTTCTGACCTAACTTCCCCATATCTCCATATAACTCAAATTAATTTTGTACGCACCTTCCTTAGGCCTTGTTGAGCAAGAACGAATCATCTCCCAAGCTTCTCGAGTATCAAAGGTGGAACTTGATCAAAGCCAAGCTCCAAATCATATGTTCATGGCCTTCTTAGCGAACGTTAAAGAATTGATCCAATTGCTGCTCAACTGGGCTTCATCTCCACTAGATGAAGGTTCCAATCATTCGAGCCACTAGTTTTGAGCTCTGACGAGGTATGCTTCAAAAATTGATCTTTAGGTAAAAATTGGGTGGAGCTTTTTGAAGAAAACTTGCATCTCTTGTGATGTTGACCATTGGATCCCCTCTGATCGATGTCATGAAGGTGTGGAATTCTTTTGGAGTTGATACGAGCTCGAGTAAGCTTGGATCAAGTGAGAAATGGAAAATGAACTCCATTCTGCCTCACTCGAGTGACGTTAAATCACGAACCATCCGTTCCATGTAATCAGAATAGATAGTCGTGATTAGATCCACTAGGTCGATCTGATTTAATCCTATTAAAGTTGTGGGATTAATCATAGTCGTTCGATCTTAGATCAGACTATGGATGAGAAAGTGCATCCACTTCCACCACTTAGGTGCTGAGTAGGATAAGTTTTAAGTAGCCAATCTCCGCGGCATGTGGAAAGCACGATTAGCTTGCGCCATAAGATTAGGCTTTAATTAGGTTTAATTAATCATTTTTAATTACTGAAACTTCTAAAAATAATAAATCATCATAGAGAAATAAAAAAAATTCAAATAAATAAATACTCATTTTAAAGGTATTTCAAAGGAGAATTAATTAAAAAAGATCTTAATTAATTTTGAATAGTAATTATATGTTAAATTATAAAATTAATTAGCTTAATTACATTTAAATTACTTGAGCAATTAATTCTAAATTTTGTGGGTTAATTTAATGGGAAGACCTCTACCTTCTATGATTTTCTTGGGATTTATTGCTCACTTAATTAGGAAAACTAACTAATAAAACCTTAACTAGTCTTTTAAGTTAATTAATGATTAATTAATCCTATGAACACTAACTAATTAGTTAATTAAGTTTATTAATCATTGTTCAACAGTAAGTGTACTAAGGAAAAGGGTTGGGACCCCTTTCCCTAAGGTAATTTCACCCACTTTTATAATGAAATTAATTAAGATTTAACTAATTAATTAAATCACTTAATCAAATTGAAATCATAATCACATCAGACATTAATTAATTAAATAATGTGGTAGATTTTTAGGTGTTTAATAACCTAAAGGAATTTAATGAAATTATGGTCAGTCTACATGTGTGGGAAAACTATAAGAGTAATAAATTAAGTCCCTTAATCTAATTAACTATAAATCACGAGCCAATTGCATTAGGCCCCTTTTATTTCCTAGGAACATTGGAAGTTTATTTTCCATGCATATCATGTTGGCTCATAATTATTTAGTTAATTACTTTAAGGTGACATATGTAAGGGTATTTAATTCATCTAATTAAGGGTTCAACTTAATTAACCCATAAAATGAACTAAATTACATTTCCTTAAATTAAATCAAATCACTAATGTGGGAATGGGCTTAAAATAATAAGTGATGATTTCTCTTCTCCTCTTTATATCAGATCAAATCTAAAACTTAATTAATAAAAAGCTTTGGTTTTCTTTAATTAATCTTATTTGATTTGATTATCCTTAAGAACTAGTTTGGTTGAATGAATCATATGCTTATATTTGATTGTCCTTTTTTCAATCATGTTAAATTTGGTATGTCATTTGAATTCATGTATCCATCTTTTCAAAATCAAGTAAAATAAAATGGATTTCCTTTATGTAAGCTTGCATGTTTTGATTTAATTTAATATATGCTTGGCTATTATCACTATTAAATCCAAATGTATTTTTCAAAAGCTTTTAAATGAATAATAATATGTGTTATGATGCTAGTTATAAATAAATAAGAAATGTTTATGCTTATAGCTTAAGTGTATGAATGTTGAGTTCTCTTTCCTCTATTCAAGTGTTGATTTATATAAGATTTATTGGTAATAGGTACAGAGTCTAGACATTTCGGTAACACGAGGCTTTAGCTAGCCCCAAGGAGGTCATTTGATTACCTCACTTCCCTGGTTTGTTACTTGGTTGATGAAATCGAAAAGAAGAAATCTTGAATCTAAATTTGTTCTCTGTAAAAAAAATTACCAAAAACCTTAAACCCTAAACTCTAAACTAAAACACAGACCCACAAACCTAAACTTAAATCCCTAAACCCTAAACCCAAAACCCTAAACCTAAACCCTAAAACAACCCAACCCTAAACCTACCCTAATCCAAACCCCAAACTCCCAAAAAAAAAATCCTAAACTAAATAAAACCTAAAATAAAATAAATAAAAATCTAAAAAAAATAATAAAATAAAATAAAAACCAAACCTAAAACTTAAACCAACTAAACCTAAAAATAAAATTAAATAAAAAATAAAAACTAAAATAAAATAAAATAAATAAAAACCTAAACTAAAACAAAAAAATAAAATAAATAAAATAAAAACTAAAAATAAAACTAGATGTAAAATAAAAATAAAGTAAACCAAAAATAAAATTAAAAATAACTAAATAAAAACCTAAACTTAAAAATAACTAAAACATAAAACCTAAACCCTAAACTAAAAAAAAAACTAAACCTAAAATAGACAAAATAAAATAAAGATAAACTTAAACTAAAATAAACTATACTAAAATAAATAAAACTTAAATAAAACATAAAATAAACTAAACTAAAGCCTAAAAAACATAAATAATAATAAATAAATAAACTTAAACTAAAATAAAACCTAAAAAATAAATCTAAACATAAAAATAAAAAAAATAAAAACTAAAAACTAAGAATAAAAAATAAAACCTAAACCTAAATATATTAAAATAAAACTAAACTAAAAATAAGTAAACCTAAACCTAAACTTAAAATAAACTAAAATAAATAAAAAATAAAAAAACAACTAACTAAATATAAAATGAACCTAAAATAAGAAATAAAATAATAAAATAAAAATAATCTAAATAAAAGATAAACCTAAACCATGTTTGCTTAATTTAAAGGAAAACCCTAAACCCTTACCCTTAAATAAACCCTAAGCCCTAAACCCTAAAAAACCCTAAACCCTAAATCCTAAAAACATAAACAAAATAAGAACTAAAAATAAAATAAATAAAACCAAACTAATTAAAAATTAAAATAAAATAAATACCTAAAATTAAAACCTAAACCTAAACCAAAATAAAATAAAAATAAAATAAAAATATACAAAATAAAATAAAGAAAAACCTAAACCTAAAAAATAAACCTTAAAATAAAATTAGAAAATAAATTTAAAAAAAACCTAACCCCTAAACTAAAAAAAAACCCTAAACCTAAATTGAAAATAAAATAAACCTAAACCTAAACCCTAAAATCAATAAAATAAAATAAACTAAAAATAAATCTAAACCTAAACTAAAAAATAAAACCTAAAAATAAACCTAAAATAAAAATTGAAAACCTAAACCTAAAAAATAAAATAAAACCTAAACTTAAACTAAAATAAAAATAAAACCTAAAAACATAAAATAAAAATAAAACTCAACTAAAAATAAACCTAATCCTAAACTTAAACAAACTAACTAAAATAAAAAACCTAAACTAAAATAAATAAAATAAAAATAAATAAAATAAACTAAATAAAAATAAAAAAACCTAAAAAAAAAAAATAAGATTAACTATAAAAATAAAAAATAAACTAAATAAAGCAAAACCTACTAGTTTACTTAATTTTTTAAAAAAACCCGTAAACCCTAAACCTACAACCCTAAACCCTAAACCCTAAAAAACCCTAAACCCTAAACCCCGAACCCTAAATACTAGACCATAAACCTTAAACCCTAATCCTAAACCCTAAATCCTACAGGCATAAACCAAAAAACCCTAAACACTAAACTCTAAACCCTACACCCAAAACCCTAAACCCTTAACCCTAAAACATAAACCCTAAATCCCAAACCTTAAACCAAAACCTAAACTAACTAAATAAATTAAAAATTAAACCTAAACCCTAAAACCTAATAAACCTAAACCAAAACCCTAAGAATGGGCAGAACCTTGATGGCAGGAACATCACCATCAACCAGACTTAGTCTAGATTTAGTGATGGAGGTGAAAGCGGAGGCAGTGATTATCAAAGTGGTGGTGGGGGATCCGGAGGTGCTGGTGGATATGGAGGTGGTGGTCAAAGCAGTGGTGGTTATGGAGGCAAGAGGAGCGATAGAGGTTACAACCATGGTGGTTGTGGAAGGAGAGATTCAGGATATGATGGTGGATCGTGCTACTCAAGAGGTTGAGGTGGTTCTGATGGGAACTAGAGAAACTGAACAACAGCCAATCTGATCTGCTGCTTATGGAACTATCTTTACAGTAGAGATAATTCTAGTTATCTAGGGTTTTTGATTTTCTCTATGTGTGCTCATATTTTTATCTATGTCGTCGCTTGTGTCTTAGAAAACTTGGTGTGTTACTTGGTTGATGAAATCAAAAAGAAAAAATGTTGAATCTAAATTTGTTCTCTATCAGAAAAAAAACATAAACCATTAATTAAAACCTAAACCCTAGACCTAAAACCTAAACCTTAAAACCCTAAAACCACTAAACCCTAAAACTTAAACCCTAAACAAACCTAAAACCAAATCTAAACCCAAACCTAAAACCTAAACTGACCCTAAACCCTAAACCCTAACCTAAACCAACCCCAAACCCTAAACCCCAAACCCTAAACCCCAACTCTCAAAACCTAAACCCTGAATCCCAGTCCTAAAGCTAAATAAACCAAACTAAATAAAACCTAAAATAGAATAAATAAAAAACCTAAATAAAATAAAATAAAAATAAAATAATAAAACTAAACTAATTAAAACCTAAACCTAAACCTAAACAAAACTTAAAAGAAAATAAAATAAAAGTAAAACTAACTAAAATAAATAAAAACCTAAACTAAACTAAAAAAAATAAAAAACCTAAATAAAATAAAAACAAATCTTAAAATAAAAATAAAATAAAATAAAAATTAAATAAAAACTTAAACATAAAAAATAAACTTAAAAATAAATAAGCATTAAAACCTAAACCCTAAACTAAAAGAAAACTAAACTAAAATAAAATAAAATAAACCAAAACTAAACTAAAATAAACTAAACTAAAATAAATAAAACCTATACATAAATCTAAAATAAAAACTAAACCCTAAATAAAATAAAATAAACTAAAAATAAACCTAAACTTAAAAAATTAAAACCTAAAATAAACCTAAAATAAAAAAAAACCTAAACCTAAAAAAAATAAAATAAAAAACCTAAACCTAAACCCAAAAATAAAAATAAAACCAACCTAAAAATAAAATAAAAAATAAAACTAACTAAAAAAATAAACCTAAACCTAAACCTAAAAAATAAACTAAAATAAACACCTAAAATAAAATAAATAATCCTAAAATAAATAAACTGAACAACAATAACAATAAAAAAGACATTATCCCACTAAGTGGGGTCAGATACATGGATCCTTTGTCCATTGTGTCCTATTATATGTCAAATTCTCATTCAATTCAAGTATACTAAGGTCATTTTCATACATCCTAACCATGTCTTTTTAGGTCTACCTCTACTTTTCTTGACATAAGGAAAATCTTATGCATCTACTCTCTTAACCGGGTCATTGGATGATCGACCCTTTATGTGGCCAAACCATCTAAGGCCACTCTCTCTAATTTTATCAGCCACCAGAGCTACTCCAATTTTTTCTCGAACATACAAAATTTTCATTTTATCTCTAAGAGTAAAGCCACTCATCCACCTAAGCATCCTCATCTCACACTTCCTTTATTCAACATTACTTTTATTTCTCCCATAAATTAACCTTAGTTTAAGTGACTTTTCACACAGACATTCCCCATCCAATTCTACTAATAACATCTCCATCTATTTCACCATCATTTTGAACAATAGAACCTAAATATCTATCACTCACTCTTTTTTTTTTTTAATATCTCTATAACACAATAAAATAAACTAAAATAAAAATAAAATAACATAAATAAAATAAAAAATTAAATAAAAATAAAGAAATTAAACTAAATTAACTTAAACCTACTAGTTTACTTAATTAAAAATAAAAATAAAAAATAAAATAAAACTATAACCTAAACCATGAACCCTGCCCTAAACCTAAACCCTAACCTTAAACCTAAATCCTACCCTAAAACCCTAAACCCCCATAAACTAAAACCCTAAACCCAAAACCCTAAACCCTAAACCCTAAAACCTACCATAAACTCAAACACTTAAACATTAAAATAAAACCTAAAACTAAATAAACAAAAAGTAAAATAAATAAAAAAACCTAAACCGAAATAAAATACAAAATAGAATAAAATAAAAACCTAAACCTCAACATAAAAATAAAAGAAAAAAAATTAAATTAAAATAAAATAAATAAAATCAAATTAAACTAAAACAAAATAAACCTAATAATCAAAGGCCTAAATAAAATAAAAACTAAATGTAAAATAAAAATGAAATAAACCTAAAATAATAACTTAAAAAAACTAAACCAAAAAAATAAACTTAAAAATAAATAAAAAATAAAACTTAAACTCTAAACTAAAAAGAATAAACCTAAAATAAACACAATAAAATAAACCTAAACCTAAATGAATTTAAACTAAACTAAAATAAATAAAACCTAAACTTAAACCCTAAACTAAATAAAATAAAATAAACTAAAAGCGAGCCTAAACCTAAACTAAAAAATAAAACCTAAAAATAAACCTAAAATAAAAACCTAAAACCTAAATATAAAAACCAAAATAAAAACCTAAACCTAAACCTAAAAAAATAAAAATTAAAACATTACTAAAGAAAATAAACATAAACCTAAACCTAAACATAAACATAAAAAATAAAACTAAATAAAAAGAAAAATATAATAAACTAGATTAAATAAAAATAAGTTAAATAAACTAAATAAACCAAAACCAACCAGTTTACTTAATTTAAAAAAAAAATCCCTAAACCATAAACCATAAAACTAACCTTAAACCTTAAACCTCACTAAACTAAACCTAAACCTGGACCCTAAATCCTGACCCTACCACACCCCAGTAACCCTAAAGCCTATCCTGACCCTAAACCCTAAACCTAAACCCTGAGCTGAGCCCTAGGCCACTGAAACCCTAACTAAACACTAAACCTAAACTATACCCAAAATGGTAAAACACTAAACCCTTAAGCCTTGAACCCTAAACCCTAAACAAACCATAGCCCTAACCCCAAACCCTAAACCATAAACCCTGAAAACCTAAACCTGAACCTAAAAACATAATAACCTAAACCTAAATAAATAAAACCTGAAATAAAATAAATAAATAAACCTAAAAAATAAAATAAAAAACTAAACTAAACTAAACCTAAAAATAAAATAAAATAAAAAAAATAAAATAAACTATAATAAATAAAAACCTAAACTAAACTAAAAACTAAAATAAACCTAAGAATAAAAAACCTAAATAAAATAAAAACTAAGTAAAATAAAACTAAAAAAATAAAGTAAAAGCTAAATAAAAATTGCAGCATTAAAAATAAACCTAAAAGTAAAACCTAAAAATAAATAAAAAATAAAACCTAAATCCTAAACTAAAAAGAAAAACTAAAATTTAAAATAAAAATATAATAAACAAAATAAAATATACCTAAACCTAAACTAAAATAAACTAAACTAAAATAAATAATATCTAAACTAAACCTAAACCTTAACTAAGTAAAAAAACTAAAAATAAATGTAAACCTAAGCTAAAAAAAATAAAACCTAAAAATAAACCTAAAATAAAAACCTAAAACCTAAAACTAAAAATAAAAAATAAAACCTAAACTTAAAAAATAAAATTAAAATAAAACTTAACTAAAAAATAAACCTAAACCTAAAAAATATAATACAATAAAAAACTTAAATTAAAATATATAAACCTAAAATAAATGAGCTAAATTAAATAGAAATAAAAAATAAACCTAAATAAATAAAATAAAATAAACTCAAATAAATAAAAAATAAACTAAATAAACCTAAACCTACTGATTTATTTAATTTAAAAAAAATAAAAACCCTAAACCTTAAACCCTAAACCCTAAAACTAACCCTAAACCCTAAACCCTAAAACACTAAACTCTAAAACCTAAAGCCTAAACCATAAAACCTAAAACCCTAAACCCTAAACCTTAAAACCCTAAACCCTAAACCCTAAACCCTAAAACTATAACCATAAATCTTAAACCCTAAACCCTAAACCCAAAACTAAACCTAAACCCTAAACTAAACCTAAACCCTAAACTAACCTTAAACCTTAAGAATGGGTAGAACCTTGACGGTAGGAAAGTCACTATCAACTAGGCTCAATCTAGATCTAGCAGTGGAGGAGAAGGCGGAGGTGATGCTTATTGCAGTGGTGGTGGGGGATTTGGAGGTGCTGGTGGATATAGAGGTGGTGGTCGGAGCAGTGGTGATTATGGGGGTGGGAGGAGTGATGAGGTTATATGGTTATGGTGAGAGAGAGGGGATATGATGGTGGATCCCGCTACTCGAGAGGCCGGGGTTGTTCTATTGGGAACTGGGGAAATTGAAGAATGGCTGATCCGATCTGCTGCTTATGGAATTGTGTCTTTATAATAGAGATGGTTCTACTTATGTAGGGTTTTTAATTTGCTCTATTGGTGCCCATTTTTTATATATCATTTCTTGTGTCTTAGAGAACTTGGGGTGCTACTTGGTTGATGAAATCAAAAAGAAGAAATGTTGAATCTAAATTTGTTCTCTATTAAAAAAACATAAACCCTAAACCTTAATCTAAAACTTAAACCCTAAAACTAAAGCTTAAAGCCTAAATCCTAAACCCTAAACCCTAAATCCTAAACACTAACCATAAACCCTAAAACTTAAACCCTAAATCTTAAACCCTAAACATTAAACCCTAAAAGCCTAAACCCTAAACCCTAAACCATAAACCATAAACCCTAAAACTCTACACCCTAAACCCTAAAACCAACCCACAAACCCCAAACCACAACCTAATCTTAATAAAGATGTCATTAGGAGTAGATCTAAAGGATGACCTAATCCTAACATAGTTATGGTAGCAAAAGAAAATGTCTTCATGAGACTTTTCCTTGACTATTAGAGATTTGAATACCCTATACCCTAACCCTAAATCATATTATAATACCATATATTATAGTATAATGTAGCATCATATATTTGAGCATGCAGTGATGTGTTTTTGGATGTTATATGTTTTGAAATGTTTTAGTATATTATGGTATTGTGCCCTATAGTCTATATTAATATAAATCATAAAAATATTGATTTAATAAATCAGATGATGAAATTTGTTAAATTTGAAGTGGGAATTAGGTTGCAGTACCAAAGATGCACTACGCTACTTTGTAGTCTAAAAGGTAAGATTTTATGTTCAAAATAAATATTATATGTTGTAGCATAGTTTAGCATCATATATCATAATATATTATTCTGCGCATTTTAAATTCTTTTAGTATTTTACAATCATGTAGTCGAGCCTACACTAGCATTATTTAAAAAAAATGTTGATTTAGACTTTAAAATGGTGGAATTTGGACAAATTCATAATAGGTAGAGTATGGCATCATAATGTATTATTTCAATTTAAAATATTTAAGTGATACGATTAAACTATATAGCTTTTTATTATTTACACTAGATTTCTAATTTTTATCTTAAGCAATCCCTCATGATGTGATATGTAGTGTAATATAATATAATATGTTATAGTGTATTATAATATAGGATGCCATAACTTAGTGTAGGATCATGCATTATAGCATACTATTGTGTATTAATACTTATTGTTTAGCATATTTTAGTTTGTTATAGTATGATGTAGTAGAGTTTGTACTGGTGTAATTCATAAAAATACTGATTTATAGGCTGAGATGATGGGATTTGGCCAAACTGAAAGTAAGCTTTAGGGAACATCATTGGGGGTGTTCTATGGTGTGTCATTTAATCAAAAGAATGGAACTTTGCATCAAAAATAAATGTTCATTTTTCAACCAAATTTTATAAATTTTTTTGCTTAGAGTGATCCATTTTAAGATGTAATGTAAGATAATATATTATATGAAAGCATATTAAAATATAATGTACATAATAATATAACTTCACATATATATGAATGTGGTCATGTGTTACTAAATGTTATTGTACATTTTAGTATGTTTTACTTTTGTTATAATACATTGGATCAAAACTCACAAAAATGTTAATTTGAAGGTTGAGATGGAAGAATTTGGCCAAATTCATAGCACACACTAAGAAGCAACACCAGGATTATGTTATTTTTTACTATTTTTAATAAATAAAAATAATTTTACATTCAAAATGAACATTATTCATATTTTGAAAAATTTCTGTAATTTGTTCAAATTAAGTGATTCTAATGAGGTGTAATGTTAGACAATATATTATATTATAGCAAATTATAATATAACATCATATATTATAATATAATATAGTGTGTACTATAACATTTTTAGCATGATATTGTATAGTTAGTTTGAGCTTGCACCATCAAAAATCCTAAAATGTTGATTACAATGTTAAGATGATCTAATTTGAACAAATACATTATTAGGCTTTTGGTTGAAGTATTAAAGTTGTGCATAAGAGAAGAAATTAGATTTGATGAGAATTCCATCTCAAGGACTCGGAGAAGTTTTGAATTTGATTTGACTATATGATTTATGGAAAGAAGTTCTGCTTGGGATAAGAATCTATAATCCACCAGGGATTAAGATCGAATTGACTTCAATTTGTTTTGTTTTATCTGATGTGGAGGCATATCTGTTAGAGATATGGGCTCGAGTCCATTAGGGATCGAGTATATGAACCTTCCACTAGGGAAGTAGGTTGAGGCTATCTATTGGGGATTGGGATTTGAGTTTGATTTCATAGATTTGTTTGGGGTTGTATCCACTAGGAATAAGAGTTTGGTTAGATTTCTTTGATTTAGACTCTACTGGGGGAGTTGGTTTAATTTGGCTCCACTATGGATGTTGGTTTTGAATTGATTTTTTTTGCTTGACTTGTTTACATATGATTTGGGCCTCCACTGAAGAGAAGGGTGTGACTTAACTACACTGGGAAAATCAAATTGGGTTTAATGTAATATGAGTTAATGTATGGACCCTATCAGTGTGTGATGAACCCACTAAGAAGGGGCTATATCAGCCTTGACATACCTCAGGTTTACAAATCTAAAGGGATAGTCTACCAAATGCGGGATAGAGCTAGTGAGCATAAGGGGTTGCCTTTTTTGGTATACATGTGTGGTAGAAGAAGGTGTAGCAGACTTACATCTTCCAAAGCAAGGAATAACCACTGGGGTGACCTGTTGGATGCACAATAAATCAAAACTAACCAAGGGAGACTACTAAGTGAATGCCGTTGGGGACTTATGTCAACTTAAAAGTAGTCAGGATTAATTTTATTTTAATTTCATGTGATTTGATATAGTTTGTTTGGTTTAGTTTGATTTCAAATTGAGGGCATATCCATTAGGGATGTGAGCTTGATCAAATTTGATAGATTTAATTTAATAGATTTAATTTATGTATTAGTGTGTGGTGGATAGAATAAGAAGGGGATATATCGGACTTGTCCTATCTCAGAGTTACAAATCCAAAAAGATAGTCTACTGGCTATGTGGTAGAGCTAGCCAACCTATGGGGTTACCTTTGTGCAATGATTATGCTAGGAAGAAGGCATAGCATACTTACATCTTCTAAAGTAGGGAACAACTGCCATGGTGACCTATTGGTAGCTCAACAAATGGAACCCGACTTAGGGGTGATTGATGAGTGAATTTAGTTGGGGACTTATATCAACTCAAGAGTAGTTAGGTAATTCCTATTGGGAGTTTTTCTAACACTGCCCTAAAGATAGTATGCATGCTTGGAAAAAGGTACCGCTATAGGTTTCCTCTTAATCCTCTGTTTAGTGGATGGTGTCTGAGGGACCACACTAAGAATGGGCTATGTCTTTGACTCAAATTTACTAAACCAAGGCAGAATCTACACATCCACAAGATAGATTCTCCACCCACAAGGGTGGATACTGGTATAGGGGAATTTCCCAATCGGATAGTAACCCAAGTAGTGTCTAATTGGGGTTGCAAAGGATGTGATCCATATATAGTGCCCATAGGGAGGTCTGCTAGGGGTGTTATCACGAGCCACGGAAAGAAAGCTTATATGTGTACATTAGCCAACTCAAGGGAAAGTTTAGCAGACTTACAATTGCCATGAGTGGTGTATCTTAAGGTGTGAGAACTAACCAACCTAAGGTGTATCCGTCAGCATGAGTGGTGTATCCATCAGCATAGGCTTACAACTTTCCAAGTTGAACAGATCATCGGGATAGTCTATCATCGATGGGATAGATGTTATTTAACCTTGAGAGACTACTAAGCAGGGAGCCTCGATGAAAGACTGGACCTAAACTTGAAGCATTCAAAAGGGAAGGAGCCGCTCGGGGACTTATCCTAAACCTCAAATATTCTCAACTCAATCAGTGCACAAAGGCTAATCCATAAAGAAAGCGTAGCAGACTCACATCCTCTTAAATGAAGCCAACATAAGGTAGCATACCGGCCATGTAGTAAAACTACCAAACTAACAAGGCTCATTGATGTGGGTGGCCAAGTAAGAAAGAAAAGTGTAGAGACTTACATCCTCCAAAGAAGAATACCACTAGGGTGACACACTTGGGGTTGCACCGTCGGCCAGACCTAGGCATGAGTTAGTGTTATTGGGGGTGTTATCTCAACTTATAGTAGCACGAGATAAAAGATATGTATTTGTTTTATATGTTTGTGTGTAGTTTGTGTTTGTGTTATGTTGATAAAGGATAGGATGCCACTCAAGTTCCTTTCACCTACCCTAAACACATCATGGCAGATTCATAAATAAGAATGCCTTCAAGATGTAAAAGATTGAATTCGAAATGAAATTTTCATTGATGATAATTATTTTCAAACATGATTTATAATATATCTTTAAGTAGAGCCTGTTGATTGGAAGCATTAGGCCTTATCCCTTATTATTAATAAGCTAATATGATCCTCCTTGGTAGGCCTTCTCTATGGAAAAAGGGCCTTCCCAAGTGGGTTCAAACTTGCATCCCATCTTATGACGAGCAATCGGTCTCCTTAGAACTATAATAAGCTCTCTACTTGAAAAGCTCTAGGATGGACCAACTTGTTGTGAGCTTGAATCATTTTAGCTTTGTATAACTTGATGTTTTGGCATGCAGTAGGCATCTCTCCTAAACCGAGCTCTTCTAATTACTTGGTTTGCTGTTATGACTTTTTCTAGCTATCCTTAGTCATGAGAGTTGAACTCCTAATGGTAGAATGGCTTCAGACCCATACACTATGGAGAAAGGAGTAGACTGAGTTGGAGTTCTATATGTTGTGTGGTGGGCCCACAACGATTCAACTAATTGGTCATGCCACTATCGATTATTATTATCGAGTGTCTTCTTCAGTATTTGGATGAGAGTTTTGTTAAAGGCTTCTGCTAAGCAATTTTCCCTTGGGTAGTTGATGGTAGAATATCTTTAATCAATGCTATGTCTCCGGGCAAAGTTATTGATCTTAGTGCACTTGAATGCAGTATCATTATCAGATATAATTCATTGAGGCACTTTGAACCTATATACGATATGGTTCCTAAAAAATTGAAGCACATCATGACCTCTTTGAACGAATCTCCTTGCCATTTGGAAAAGTAGTTAGTAGTTAAGATGAATTGATGACCCGAAAAATGAGGATCAATGGACCCACTATGTACCCCAACACTTGAATGGCCATGAGGCCAATGTAGGATGTAGAATTTTGGGTGGTTGGTGTATGAACACACAATGTATTTGACATTGGTGGCATCACCTAGCCATATCCATGCAATCTTTGATCATCAACGGCTAGTAGTATCCTAGTCTCTTGATCTTGGTCTTCATCTTTAGACTAGATTGGTTGGGTCCACATAATCCTAAGTGTACCTCATTCATGATCTTACAAGGACACCATCCACAAGATAGAAAGTGCTCTCTGTTTCATCTGATGGGCTTGGAACTTCTCTTGAGGTAGTTTGTCTCTATTTAGGTAATCCATGAATGGTTTTCTCTAATCTAACTCCTTGTCCTTCTTAGCAATGGAAACCTCCCCATCAAGGGGGTACTTTTGATGAGTTCAATATTAATAAGATATAAGACTTGTCTATTTTGGGCCTTTATTGATATGGACTCATCCTCCGAACATGCTAACTCCTTAGCAAGCTTGGCTAAAGCATACGGTACAACATTCTCTCCTCAAGGAATCTTATAAATGGTAACCTCTAGAAGTTATGCCAATAAGTCCATGGTGTACTTGTGGTGATAGAGCTTGGGCTTTATAACCTTTTAGAACCCAATGGTTTGGTTGATAACTAGCTGAGAATCCTCGAAGATGTTGATGTTCTGGATGCTTAGAGTAATGGCTAACTCTACACCAGCAGTCAAAGCCTCATATTACTTTTATTGTTGGTGCAAAGATTGACAGAGATGATATGAGAATCTCATCACATCATGTGAGTTAAGAGAACTATTCCTACACTTGCCTTTCATGGAATAATAGATTGTGGTTCTTCTCCTCTTTGACAGGAAGCGACACCATCAAAGTATATCTCCCATCGATGAATGCTAGTATCCCCTAAGTTCATGATTTGTTCATCATAGAGATCATCACTAAGTGAGTCGGGAAGTGGGTGTCTTCTAAGAAATCATTGCTTTATCTATCACCACACGGAGGGGTATGAAGGTAATGTCAAACTGTGAGAGGATCATGGACCATCGTACCAACCATTTGGATAGCGTCAGCTATGTCATGAGATACTGTATTGGATTGATCTTAGAGCTTAAGTTCACCTTATAAGGAAGCATGTAGTGCTATAGCTTTTGGGATGCAAAGATTAAAGCTAGGCAATTCTTCTCAATGGGTGGATAATTAGCCTCAATAGGGAATAGTTGATAGCTGAGGTAGTATAGTGCATTTTCCTTCCCTTTATCATTAGCTTTGGCCAACAAAGCACCAAGGGAGTCATCTAACAAAGCGGTATGTATGAGCTTGCCGAGATGGCTATTAGAAGTGGCATCATCGGTAATGCTTGATGTCTTGAGGCATGCTCACACTTATCATTCCACTTGAACTTGGCATCCTTTTTGACAAGTGCTAAGAATGGCTAACATCTTCCCGATAAGTTGGATATAAAGAATCTTAGATATGCCAACCTCCTTTGCAAAGATCTGAGATGAGTTAAAATTTTTGGGGTGGCATTTCTAATATCGCCTTGATCTTCTTGACGATTTGATTCCCACGGTGTGGAATAACAAACCCAAGGAATTTCTCAGCTACTCTAAATGCACACTTTAGGGGTTCATTTTGAGGTTAAATTGTCTTGTTCAAAACTACTCTCAAGTGAAAGAGATGGTCTTTCTTTTCTCTATTTTTGACCATTAGATCATCGACATATCACTCAACTTGATGATGAATGAGTTCATCAAAGATTCGAGTCATAGCCTGCTGGTATGAGGCACCATCATTTTTAAGGCTGAAGGCATGACCTTATAACAATAGATTTAGATCGGGGTTCTAAAAGTAATATTTCTTTCATCTTCAGGGTCCATCTTTATTTGGTTATATCTAGATGAGCCATCCATGAAAGAGAAGACTGCATGAGATGAGGCAATGTTCACCATCAGCTCTGAGATTGGTAGTGAAAAATTTTCTTTTGGACATGTCTTATTTAAATCTCTAAAATTGATGCATATGTGAATTTGGCCATTATTTTTCTTAACTGGGATGATGCTGGCTAACCAAGTAGGGTATTTTTCTTCTCGAATGAAGCCAGGATCAATCAATTTCTTGGCTTCATAAATGATCTATTGTTCTATGTCTAATCACATGGGTCTAGGAGCTTGCTTGATAGGGTTAGTATGCTCTATTACTAGCTTATGGACTGCTACATCAAGAGCCAATCCAGGCATCTCTTCATAACTCCATGCAAAGTAGTCCTTAAACTTGGTCAATAGCCTAACTAAGTCATTGGTTTCAATTTCATTCAACAAAGAACGTGTATGTCGGTGGATCTTCTTCAGTTCCTAAGTAGATTTCCTTGAGCTTGTTGATGGTTGACTTGATCTCTTCTTCGAAATCCGATGGTGCATCTTTGACTTCAAAATCATCTAGATCATCTAAAGTTTCTAAGCACAGCTCCTCATATGAGTTAATGTGATTTGAAAAGAACCTATCAAATTCCAAATGATTGGTAATGACTAAGCAGTAATTATCATCATCGATTGGACCCACTGCACTGAATCTAGTCTTGGTCTTGATTGAGAGCTTTTTCATTTTGTTCTTCCATATTCTTTCAAAGTATTATGACTTGTGCTTTAACCAAATATGTGGGATTAACCCTTTCTTTGCTAAATTATGAACACAAGGCAAGAACCAATCAAAAGGTAATTGTATTAATTCTTTATATGAATCATCTTCAAGTTCTACATCAACTTCTAGACTTAAGGATGATGCTCCCAGAAAGAACCTCTAAGTCTTCACACCTGTGGATGACTTAGGAGCCTCCTTAACTACCAAACCCTCAGCTTTTTGAGGGAATAGTGGGGTTAAAGCTAAGGTTCCCAACTGATGTCTAAATGTTTCACATATAGACTTGAATACACTTATTCTTTATTTTGGAGCCTGGTCTTCATTGCTATATGGCTCAAGTGTCACCTCCAAGAGAATCTACTATTGAGAAGAGCATGCTAGTGTGCTAACCATATAAGACTCATCCTATGAACTATATTCTAAGTATATATGGACAGTAGGTGTACTCAGTAATGGACATATCTTCTATTGGGTGGCCAATAAGGTTTTCCACCCTTAGCCAACTAGCCTCTTCCTATGCCTGATGGAGGTGGTCATCCTACCCATATGTTTGAATGGAGTAACAAACTATGAGTGGAATCTAATGTTAGGCTCCACTTCCTCCTCCAAGTCTATTTTTCCCCCCCAATTTTCTTTTCATTTTATCTTTTTTTATTTTTCTTTTTCTCTTTATTTTTCTTTTTCTTTTTCTTTTTCATTTATTTTTAAACTTTAGCCAAGTTCGTAAGAATAGACTTGTTGATTTTGAGAAAGGTAGTAAGCCTCATCCTCATATATGTCGACCTCATGAATAGTAAATGGCTTGAGATCACCTTTGACACAGTAGATGATCCCACCTCTCATGAACTTTATACACTGATGTAGAGAGGATGAAACTATGTTGTTCTCATGTATCCATGGTCTCCCAAGCAAAGCGTTGAAAGATGTATCCAAGTCTATAATGTGAAACTTAACTTCAGTCTTCCAATCATCTATCTCCAAGGGAAACACTATGGAGCCTAAGGCCTATTGACCTCACTTTTGGAGTGCAGATTTAATGTTCCCATCTTAGACTTAGGAGTCTTATAGATACTAAGACTTCCTAGTCATAAGACACTTCTAATAATTAGGTAAACACTTAACCTAAGCCTAAAGACTTAGAAGGGTTAACCATAGATTAGGTTATGCCTTAGGGATTAGGATAATCCACCTACAACCCAATCCATGTTTCAACCAAACCTCAAGTTCAATTCAATCATCAATTCCTCAAATCCAAACCCAAATTCCAAAACCAAATGATTGAAGCCCATGATAAAATCGAACTTGAAACCCTTCCTAAGCCATATGACCTATCCCATGGACTTAGTCTTAATCCAAATCAATTGATTTCTCATAATCAATTTATTTCTTCAATCATCTTCTTAAATATAAATCAAATCTACATTCAAATGATCAAAACTAAATCAAATTAAATCAAAACCCTTCCTAAGCCTTATGACCTATCCCATGGACTTAGCCAAATCTTAATCCAAATCAAGTCAAACTCAATTTATTTTCTCACAAATCAATCATATTTTCAATCATCTTCACAAATTTAAATAAAATATACATTTAAATCATCAAAACTAAATCAAACCAAATCAAAATCCAAACTTAAGCCACATGACCCAACTCCATGGACTTAGCTAAATTCCTTCATTCCAAAACCCAAATTCAATTGATTTTCTCATGAATCAGTCATACCTTCAATAATATTCACAAATATAAATGAAATATTCAATCATCAAGCCAAACCAAAATCAACCCAAGTCAAACCTAACTTAACCCTTTTGACATGAAATGTTCAAATGAACCAAAACCCATTTGAACCCAAGCCAATTGCAATTGAATTTATATCTCAATCCCAAATCCATATATAAACTCAACTAAATCAAACTCAATCCAAAATCAAGCCAACTAAACCCAATTAGTCCACTTGACCCAAAGTGACCAATTTGACCTATTTGAGCCAAGTTCTAATCCTACCCAAATTGGATTGAACCAAGCAAAACCTCCCATCATGATTGTTGATTACCCTAGGTTGATCAATTATCACAAATTAGGTCAAACCAAGTCAACTTGGTCATTTGACCAAGTCAACCCCTTAACCCATATGAACCCAAACTAGCCAAATTGCAACCTAAGCCAAATCTCTTGAAACCAATGTTTCAAACCAAATCAAAATCAATATTTGAATATGACTTGACCTTCAATTGAGTCAAAAAACCCAATTGACCCTCTTGACCCAAGTTGACCCAAATTGACCTAAAAGACCAAATTGAGTCAAATCAAAATATAAACCAATTGATTGCAACCAATGGCTCAAGTTCATTCCAAATTGATTGTTGAACATGACTAAAGCCATGATTGGACCCAATTGAACCCAATTGACCTACTTAGCCATTGACCAAAAGTTCAAGTTGGCCTAAATCAAAACCAAATCCAAATTAATTGAATTTAAAGCTTACAATGATCTTCAATTGATCAACTAAACCTAAACCAACACCCAAGCCAAGCCAATTTGACCAATTTAGTCAACTTAACCCATTTGACCTAAATGAATTCAAATGAGCCAAAATAAAATCTAAGCCAAACTAAACCAAACCAATTGAACCAAAACATCACAAATGATTATATGAACTTGACTCAACCCTTGATTTGACCCAATTTGACCAATTGGTCAACTTGACCCAACCTAACCCAATTTGACCTAAATGAGTCAAATTGAGCCAAACCTAACCAAATCAACTCCAATTGACTTGAAATTTGGGCTACCCAACTTTTGGCTCATTTCAAATCTATCCAAATCAAATCCAATTCCAAATGATCATTCTACCCTTGGGTCAATGGCATCATATGAGAAAAATCACCCACATAAGTGTTAATTTCCATTCCTTGGCCACTTGGTACTCTCCCAATGGTCCACCTAGGCACCAAGAACACTACCCAACCTGACCCAAGGGGTGGTTGGATCGACCATGACCCATGGGAGGTGAAATCACCTCACCCTCCCTATTGTAGCATTTGAAACCCATATGACTCACATGATTCCTCCTTGGCAACCACCTCCACACCTTCAACCAACCAAGCTGAGCCAACTCACCTTCTCTCCCACACCACCCATGACTCCCAAGATGGGGATGGTAGAAGCCAAACCCAATCCCCTTGTATCAAGATGAAGCGGGTATACACCTCTCATTTTACTCAAACACACATAAAAATAATTCCTCAGAACCCAACCTATCCAAGATGAGCTGTTAGAGCCATTCCCTAAGCTCCCAAGCTTATTTCCCGATCAAAAAATGCCATTCATGTTTGTCACGTGGTGCCAATAGGATTAGGCTTTAATTAGGCTTAATTAATTATTTTTAATGGCCAAAACTTCTAAAAATCATAAAAAATCATAGAGAAATCAAACAAATGCAAATAAATACTCATTTTAAAGGTATTTCATAAGAGAATTAATTAAAAATGATGTTAGAAAATTTTGAATAGTAATTAAAGTTTAATTATAAAATTAATTAATTTAATTATTTCTTAATTACTCGAGCTATTAATCCTAAATTTTGTGGGTTAATTTAAAGGGATGACCTCTGCTTGTCATGATTTTCTTGGGATTTATTGCTTACTTAATTAAGAAATTTGACTAATTAGACCTTAACTACTCTTTTAAGTTAGTTAATGATTAATTAATCCCATGAATAGTAATAAATTGGTTAATTAAGTTTATTAATCATTGTTAATAGAAAGTGAACTAAGGAATAGGGTTAGGACCCCTTTCCCTAAGTTTATTTCACCCTTTTTTAAAAAAAAATAATTAAAATCTAACTAATTAGTTAAATCACTTAATCAAATTGAAATCATAATCACATTAGACCTTAATTAATTTAATCATGGGGTACATCTTTATGTGTTTAATAACCTAAAAGAGTTTAATGAAATTATGGTTAGTCCATATGTGTGGAAAACCATAAGAGTAATTAATTAAGTACCTCAATCTAATTAACTATTAATCATGAGCCAATTGCATTAGGCCCATTTTATTTCCTAGGATCATTGCAAGTTTATTTTCCATGCATATCATGTTGGCCCATAATTATTTAGTTTATTACTTTAAGGTGACATAAGTAAGAATAATTAATTCATCTAATTAAGGGTTCAACTTAATTAACCCATAAAATCAACTTAATTACATTTCCTTAAATTAAATCAAATCACTAATGTGGGAATGGTTTTAAAACATCAAGTGATGATTACTCTTGTCCTCTTTAAATGAAATCAAATCCAAAACTTAATTAATAAGGATGCTTTGGTTTACTTTAAATAATCTTATTTGATTTGATTGTCCCTAAGAACTAGTTTGGTTGAATGAATCACATGCTTATATTTGATTGTCCTCTTTCCAATCATGCTAAATTTGGTATGTCATTTGAATTCATGCATCCATCTTTTCAAAATCAAGTAAAAGATAACAGATTTCTTTTATGTGTTGATTTAATTTAATATATGAGTGGATTTTATCACTATTAAATCCAAATATATTTTCAAAAGCTTATAAATGAACAATAATATGTGTTATGATGCTAGTTATAAATATATAAGAAATGCATGTGCTTATATCTTAAGTGTATGAATGTTGATCTCTCTTTCCTCTATTCATGTGTTGATTTATATAAGATTAAATGGTAATGGGTATATAGTCTGGACATCCCTGGAACACGAGGCTTTAGCTAGCACAAGGAAGTCATTTGATTACCTCACTTCCCTGGTTTAATAATGGCACATACCCATTTGATTTCATTCTTATGTATTTCAACATTAAATTTTGGATAGAGCTTTAATTCATATATATAAATGATTCAATCAAATAAAATATACAATCTTTGCATGGTTTTCTGTCCCTCATTTATGTATATATACATGTGTGTCCAAGAAAACAAGTATATAGTCTGGACATCCCAGGAATACGATGCTTTAGTTAGCTCCAAGGAGGTCATTTGATTATCTTACTTCCCTAGTTTAACAATGATGCATACTTGCCTATTTCTTTGTACATGTATATGTATATGTGATTAGTGAATGAAAATCCCATTTTACATTAAAATTGCATGCATTCATAATTGACTAAGTGGTTGAATTAATTATCCATATATTTTGGAGCTTACTTCCTATGTTCATGTATACGAATTTACATATGTTTGAATGCAAATGGGTATAAAGTCTGGACATCCCAAGAATATGAGGCTTTAGCTAGCTCCAAGGAGGTCATTTGATTACCTACTTCCGGTTTAACAATGACACATGCTTATTTAATTTCATTCTTATGTCCTTTGATATAAGAATTTGGATAAAGTTTTAAATCAATATTTTTAAATAATTCAATCAAATAAAATATAAATTCTAAACATACACATACATTCATCATTTAAGTGTGCTAAAATATGTTGCATGTATAGATACACTTAGGATTAAATCATATGCAAGTTACATGTGATGGAAAAAATGATTTAATATGTCATGTAATTGAATTAAATTATTCATTTTGAATGGGATTATTTAAAGTGAACCTAAACTTAGGATTAATTAAATCATTTAATAATCCATTCACTAAAGAGAAATAAATCAAATTAATATACTTTAGAAAGTCACTTAAAGTAGGGATGAAAGAGGGCAATCCTCTTTTCTTCTCTTTATAACACTTAGTTGCAAAGTGTAATCAAATGAAACAAAAGAAAACACAGATTAAAATTGCCAAATCAATTAAACTACTTCAAGTGAAATCAACCATTCACATTAAATTGAATCCTTATACACTTAGAAAATACAACATTAATGCCTAACAAGACTTACCACACAAGCCTTAATACACATTAGAATTAAGTCACCACTTCTAGCTCTAAGTTATGATGGTATGCCATGTGATGTATATTTTTTATGATGTATTATTTTAGATTGGATGTTAGAGTGTATGCTTCGTAGACTAGATGATAGTCCAATATTAGCTTAACCATATTTTTTGTAGGGATTTAACTTAAGAGATGCATAAAAAGAAATGTGAATGCTCTTTTGCAAGTTGTTTAAATCTTTAAGCATAATCCAAGTTAGGGGCTTATTACCCATGTAGGGTGCTAAGTCCAAATTATAAATACAACTTGGGATTATATGTATATTTAGCTAACCTCTATTTTGCGGTGTAGTTTACTTTTCCCACATAAATGTAATTTTTTCAATAGGAATTAGGATTAGTGCTATGGGATTAGATGAGCGGTGAAGGCTTTATCTAGTGCCCTATGATGCTTTTGAAGCAAGCACCATCAAAATCAAAGAAGGAACCAAATCAGAAATGGAGATATGAAGAAAGAAGACCCCCCATAGCATTTAATACAATTATAATTATTCTTTCATATTCTAAGTTGCATAAGGGTAGAGCTCAACTACCCATCTTTTCTCTCTTTGGGTTGTGCAGGCGTACCCTTGACCTTTTATTCTTTTACGATAGTTTATATAATTGTTTGATGTTATGTTTATATTGTGCATTAGGACAGCATGCTTTTCATAGTTTCTCAAATGATTGTTTCTTTATTGTGTGGCTTGGATATGATTAGGCTCTTATGATACAAATAACTTTTCTACCCAACTAATCACTCATAACTAAATTTTAAACAACTCAAAACCTCATCATAAAACCTATGACATAAATAAGATAAATAAAAGATTTAGAAACCCCTTAGCTGTATGGTTGTATGACATCATCATGCATATTCTTTCTCTCTTGAACATGAAAGATCTCCATCCTTGCACGATAAATGAATGCTTGCCCTGTGAGGGCATCCCTTATGGTGGAGAACACCTTCTTTTAGCTAATTTGACCCATAACCAATTTCATCATGCATTTAGGAATAATAAATCCTAAAGCCTCTATCAAAATAATGTGTCTAAAATGAAATAAAATTTGAAAAGATTTTGCATCTATAGATTAAGTCATACCACTCATGCTCTAGTCTCTTAGGGAGTGTGTTTAGGACTTTAGGCCCTTTCTAATTAAATAACTACCCTAGCTATCTTGCAATTTATAAGACCAGACTACATGGTTTTAAAATCATAGGAGAGTTAGGCGGTGGCCACTCTGAGTTATAAGTCTAGAAGTCGACAATTTATTCTCTCTTGTGGAGGTAAACCCTTATGTCACACTACTTAGATTTAGGTCGCTTTAGCTCATTAAAGCTCCCTAGATTTAGGATCGAGGTAGCTATTTTCTTCGAGCTACGAGCATAAATCCTCACCTCTTAGACATTCCCACAACCTTGTGTTGGTGGATTATAAGCCATAGTAATCTAATTAAATTTTAACCCCAAACATATAAATCTCCTCAACTTCAAAATTATAAAGCCCAACCATAGAATAGATTGTAATGCTCACTAAAAAATAAAATAAAAATAAAACTAAACTAAAAAATGAACCTAAACTTAAACATAAAAAGCAAACTAAAATAAAAAACCTAAACTAAAATAAATAAACCTAAAATAAATAAACTAAACTAAATAAAAAAATAAATAAATAAAATAAACTAAATAAACCTACCTACTTACTTAATTTTAAAATAATAATATAAAAAAACAACCTAACCCTAACCCTAACAACCCTAAAACTGACCTTAAACTCTGGGCCCTAAACTGACTCACTTTCCCTACCACCCTAAACCCTATCAACCCACCAACCTAAAAAACCACCTCTACTAACCCTAGGCTCTCTTTATCCACCCAAACCTATCCTGGGCCCTAAACTCTGGGCCCTGGGCCTAGCACACCTAAACCACATCTTCCTTAACCACCACCCAAACCCTCCTTCTAAACCCAAGCACAAACCCTAAACCTTAAATCTTACCACTCCAAACTAACTCCCTCCCTCCTACTAAACCCTCCCTCCACACCTAAACTCTAAACCCAAATCCTAAACCTAAACTCTAAACCCCCTAAACTAAACAAACCCCAAACCCTAAACCTAAACCTAAAGTGACAAAATAAATTAAAAAATAAACCTAAACCCTAAGAATGGGCAGAACTTTAATGGCAGGAGCATCACCATCAACTAGGCTCAGTCTAGATCTGGCGGTGGAGGCGAAGGAGGAGGAAACAATTATCACACTGGTGGTGGAGGATCTGGAGGTGCTAGTGGATATTGAGGTGGTGGTCAGAGTAGTGCTGGTTATGCAGGAGGGAGGAGCAATGAGGTTACAGTCATGGTGGAGGCGGAGGTAGAGATCAGGGATATGATGGTGGATCCTGTTACTCGAGAGGTCGGGGTTGTTCTGATGGGAACTAGAGAAACTAAAGAATAACTGATTCGATCTGCTTATGGAACTGTCTTTGCAGTAGAGATGGTTCTAGTTATCTAGGGTTTTTGATTTGCTCTATGCGTGCTCATTTTTTATCTATGTCGTCGCTTGTGTCTCGGAAAAAACCCTAAGAACAAATGTTGAATCTTAATTTGTTCTTTGTTATAAAAAAACTAAAAACCCTAAACCTTAAACTAAAACCTAAACCCTAGACTTAAAACCTAAACTCTAAACCCTAAACTAAAACCTGAACCCTAGACTTAAAACCTAAACTCTAAACCCACAAACCTAAACCTAAATCAGATCTAAACCAAAAACCAAAAACCAAAACCCTAAACCCTAAAACCTAAACCCTAACTAAAGCTAAAACCTAAACCTAAACTAAATAAAACCTAAAAAAAAATTAAAATAAAAATAAAATAAAATAATAAAATAAAATAAAAATAAAACCTAAACCTTAAACCTAAAAAAGACTAAAAAAACCTAAACCTAAACTTAAAATAAAATAAAATAAAAATAAACTAAAATAAAATAAATAAAACCTAAACTAAACTAAATAATAAAACTAAATAAAATAAAACTAAACCTAAAAAATAAAATAAAATAAAATTAAATAAAATCTAAAAAAAAAAAAATTAAATAAAACCTAAAACCAAAACCTAAACCTAAAATAAAATAAATAAACTAAACCTAATATAATAAACTAAACTAAAATAAATAAAAAAACCTAAACCTAAAATAAACTAAACCTAAACCCTAAATAAAATTAAATAACCTAAAAATAAAACCTAAACTAAATAATAAACCTAAAATTAATCCTAAAATAAAACCTAAACCAAAACCTAAAAGATATAATAAAAAAAACCTAAACCTAAAATAAAAAATAAAACCAGTGAAAAAATCAAAATAAAATAAACTAAAATAAACCTAAACCTAAACCTAAAAAATAAACTAAAATAAATAACTATAATAAAACCTAAATAAAACATAAACCTAAATAAAAAAAAATATAAATAAAAATAACTAAATAAATTGAACCTACTAGTTTAATTAATTTTAAAATAAAACCCTAAACCCTAAATCCTAAACCCTAAACCCTAGGCCAAAACCAAACCTAAAATACAAACCTAAAAAACCCTAAACCTAAACCATAAACCCAAACCTAAACCCTAAACCTTAAACACTACCAAAACCCTAAACCTAAAAACTCTAAACCCTAATTTAAACCCTAAACCCAAGCATAAATAAATAAAACCTAAACCTTAACCCCACACAACCTAAACCATAAACCTAACCACAAACCTAAACCCTAAACCCCAAACCCTAAACATAAACTTAAAGTAACTAAATAAATTAAAAATAAACTTAAATTGAAAACCTAATAAACCTAAACCTAAAACTAACCTAAAAGAATGGGAACCTTGATGGCAGAACATCACGCCAACCACTAGTGTAGATCTGTTGGCGGAGGTGTAGGTGGAGGTCTTATCAGTGGTGGTGGGGATCGGAAGAGGCTGGGGATATGGAGGTGGTGGTCAGCAATGGTGGTGGTTATGGAGAGGAGCCGGAGGTTACAACCATGGTGGTGGTGGAGGGGAGAGAGGATAGGATGGTGGATCACACTACTCAAGATGCGAGGGTGGTTTTGATGGGAAGTGGAGAAACTGAAGAATGACCGATCCGATCTGCTACTTATGGAAATGTGTATTTATAGTGGAGATGATTCTAGTTATCTATGGTTTTTGATTTTCTCTATGCGTGCTCATTTTTTATCTATGTCGTCACTCGTGTCTTAGAAACTTGGTGTGTTACTTGACTGATGAAATCGAAAAGAAGAAATATTGTATCTAAATTTGCTCCCTTTTAGAAAAAAAAAAGCTAAAACCCTAAACCCTGAACTAAAACTTGAACCCTAGACCTAAAACTTAAACCTAAACCCACTAAAACCTAAACCTAAATCTACCCAAACCTAAAACCTAAACCCTAGATCCCTAAACCCTAAAAAGGTTAAAACCTAAACCTAAACTAAATAAACCTAAAAAATAAAATAAAAAAAAACCTTAACCTAAACTAAAAAAACCTAAACCTAAAATAAAAAAAAATAAACCTCAACCTAAACTAAAATAAACTAAAATAAAATAAAACATAAACTTAAACCTAAAATAAACTAAACTAAACCTAAACTAAATCCTAAATTAAAATAAAAAAACTAAAATAACTTAAACCTAAATTAAAAGAAAACCTAACAAAACCTAAAATAAAAAAAAACTTGAACCTAAAAAAAAATAAAATAAAACCTAAACCTAAAAAATAAATAATAAAACATAAAATAAAATAAAATAAAATAAAACTCAACTAAAAAGTAAACGTAAACCTAAACCTAAACCCAAAAATAAAAAATAAAACTTAAGCGTAAAAAATAAGCATAAACCTAAACCTAAACCTAACAAATAAACTAAAAAAAACATAAACTAAAATGAATAAACCTAAAATAAATAAAGTTAAAAATAAATAAAAATAAAACCTAAACCTAAAATAAACAAAATAAAATAAACTTAAACCTAAACTAAAATAAACTAAACTTAAATAAATAAAACTTAAACCAAAACCTAAAATAAACATAACCTAAACCCTAAAAAATAAATGATGACAAAAACCTAAACTAAAATACATAAACCTAAAATAAATAAACTAAACTAAATAAAAATATAAATAAACCTAAATAAAATAAAATAAAATAAACTAAAAAAAATAAACTAAATAAACTAAAATAAACAACATAAGAACAACAACAAGCCTTAATTTTTACATGAATCCTTCATCTCCATTATGTCATTACCAAACTCATTTAATTCAAGAACTAGATCAATACATCTTAAACAAGTCTAGGTATACCTCTACCCTAACATAAGGCAAATCTAAATCTACCCTGCTCAAAACGCATGTGGCCAAACCATAAAATTCTCTAATCCCTGACTACTCCAACTAAATACTCACACTATCTCTTAAACCACTCATAAAGAGCATCCTCATCTAGAACACTTAACTTTGCTTACCAGCCAACTGCACCATAAGTCACCTACCACCATCTTATAAAACCTTAAGTTTAAGTGGAACCTATCACATAAAATGCACCTCCACTTCAACCATCCAACTTGAACTAAATAACATCTCCATCTAACCACTGAACAATAGAGCCTAAATACCAAAACTCACCAAACTTGATCTAAAGTCTAACACTACCACTAAAACTACAACTAAAATTACCTCCATAATTCAGTAGATCTACTTAAATGAAAACCTTTAGCTAAATGACCTACATAATTCAAGACTCCCTCTAAGTCTTATCAACAAGAAGAATAAAAAAAAGCATACAATACACTAAATGCCTGTAAAGAACATCCATAACTAAAGTAAAAAAAAAAGATAAGGACTTAATGTTGATCCTTGATGTAATCAACTAAATAGGAAATAGTCAATCCCTTGTGTTTGGACACAAGTAATAAATCTAGTATACATATGATAGAATACAACCAATATTAACTTCTGAGCTCTAGAACATCTCTTGAGACTTTATCATGGTTTTCTAAATCAATAAATCATATGTAGATCCTTCTTGCTCTATGCTTCTATCAAACCTCTTAACAAATGTATAGCATCCATAGTAGATCTACTAAACCAAAAAGAGAAACTCTATCATCGAACTAAAATTACTCTCTCCCTAAAAATTAACTTAACCTATAATTTGCACACTCTTATGCATCACCACTATAATCCACTCACATCTCTTTAAAACAACATTAAAAATTTGTAAAGCCAAACCTAAACATTTAAATAAAACCCTCCTCATTTCACTAAACTTCAAAAAATAAAAATAAAACCTAAATAAAATCAAACTATCCTTCATTGAAAATAAAATACCTAAAAAACCTAAAAATAATAAACTCACTTGAACTAACTATCTCTAACTAAACCTAAACCTTCTAAATAATAAACCTAAACATGAAATAAAAAAAACCCTAAACTCTAAAAATCCTAATAAATGAACTCTAAACCATAAAAAACCTAAAATAAACTAAAAACCAAAAAATCTAAACAAATAAAAAATAAACCCTAAAACTAAAAAATAAATAAAATAACATAAATAAACCTAAATATGCTAACTAAATAATAAATAAAAAATATAAACCTAAATAAAAAAACCAAAAATAAACTAAACTAAAAAAAAACTAAACCTAAAAAAGCTAAAGCATAAACCTAAAACCTAAACCTAAATAATAAATAAACTTAAAAAAATAACTATACCTAAAGTAACTAAATAAATTAAAAATAAGCCTAAAACCTAAAAACTTAATAAATAAACCCAAAATAAACCTTAAAATATCAAAGACTTAGTCTAGATAAAAAATAATGATCCTATAACCTAAAATAAATAAATAAAATAAAATAAAACTATAAAAAATAAATATGATGGTGGATCAACTATAAATATATAAAAAAATAAAATACTACTTATGAAACTTTATCTAAATAATAATAAAAATAAGCATCAAATGATAAAATAAAATGTCTTAGAAAACTTGGTGTGTTTACTTGGTTGATGAAAGAAATAAATGTTGAATATGAATTTGTTAAAATAAAAAAAATACCATAAACCCCAAACCCTAAACTAAAACCTAACCCAGACTACACAAACCTAAACCTACCTAAACCCTAAAAACACTAAACTCTAAACCCTAAACCTAAAATCTAAAACTAAACCCTAAACTAAAACCTAAAACCTAAACACTAAACCCTAAATCCACAAACCCAAATAAAACTTAAACTAACTCTACCATAAAAGCTAAAACCTAAACTTAAACTAAATATAACTTAAAAATAAAATAATGAAAAAAACCTAAAAATAAAATAAAATAATAAAATAAAACCTAAACTAAAATAATAAACCTAAAATAAAAAAAAAAAAATAAAATAAACTAAAATAAATAATAAAAACCTAATTACTAAAATAATAAAAACCTAAATAAAATAAAAATAAACCAGAAAAATAAAAAATATAATAAAATAAAACTAAATTAAAACCTAAAACCTAAAACATAAACCTAAAACCAAAATATAATAAACTCTAAACTAAAAAAAACATAAACTAAATAAAATAAAATAAACCTAAACTAAACCTAAACTAATAAACTAAACTAAAATAAATAAAACCTAAACCTAAACCTAAACCTAAACTTAAACCTAAATAAAATTAAATAAACTAAAAATAAACCTAAACTAAAATGAAAAAATAAAACCTAAATAAACTTAAAATAAAAATCTCAAACCTAAACCTAAAAAAATAAAATAAAACCTACCTAAAAAAAAATAAATAATAAAATATAAACCTAAAAAAAATAAAATAAAACTAAAGTAAATAATAAACTAATAAAAAATTAAACTTAAAATAAAATAAAACTTAAACTAAATAAATAAACCTAAAATAAATAAATTAAATAAATAAAAATAAAAAAAATAAAAAAATAAAAATACTAAAATAAAATAAAAATAAAATAAATAAATAAAATAAATAAACTAAAATAAACTAAACCTATGAGTTTACTTAATTTAAGAAAAATAAAATAAAAAAATAAAAAATAAAAAAACCCCCCAAAAAGAAACCACAAACCTACCTAACCACAAACCTGACTAAACACTAAACCCTAAACCTTAAAAAAGCTGAGCCCTAAACCTAAACCTAATCCTAAAACCAAACTTTAAAACCTACAAAAAACTCTAAACCCTAAACTAAACCCTACCACAACTAAACCTGAAACCTAAAAAAAAATAAAAAACTAAATAAAACCTAAAAAAATAAATAATAAAACATAAATAAAATAAAACTAGATAAACCTAAACCTAAACTAAACCTAAACATAAAAAAAATAATAAAATAAAGAATAAAAACTAAAAATAAAGTAAATAAAACTTAAACTAAACTAAAAAATAAAATAAATCTAAAATAAAAAAAACTAAATAAAATAAAATATAATCATAAAATAAAACTAAAATAAACTTAAAATAAATAAAATAAACTAAAAACCACAAACCTAAAATAAAACCTAAAATATATAAAATAAAACCAAAAAATGCTAAAACCAAACCTAATAAAATAAAATAAAATAAACTAAACCTAAACTAAAATAAACAAAACAAAATAAATAAAACCTAAACCTTAACCTAAAAAAAACTAATAAAACCCAAACTAAATAAAATATAATAAACTAAAATTAAACCTAAAATAAAACTTAAAAAATAAAATAAAAAATAAACCTAAAACTTAAAACCTAAATAAATAAAATAAAACATAAAAATAAAGAAAATAAAAACCTAAACTAAAATAAATAAAACTAAAATAAATAAACTAAAAAATAAAATAAACCTAAATAAAAAAACAATATAAAAATAAAAAAAATAAAACTAAAATAAATAAACATAAACTGTCTAATAATAAAAAAAATAAAAAACCCTTAAATCAAAAAACCTAAACCCTAAAACTAACCTACCCTCATAACCACAACCTACCTACCCTCAAACATTAACCCTTCTCTAACCCTAAACCTCTAACCCACCCTAAACCTACTCTAACCCTCTCCCTCCCTCAAATGCTAAACCTCCCTTTAACTGACCTCTATAAACCCAAACACCTATTAAATAATGATGTCTCTATCCTAAACCCTGATCTTATAATATAAGGTCTAAACCCTAAACATAACCTAAATACTAAATATATATAAACTTGACCTATACTTCTAATAAATAATAAAACTACTAATACATACCTATAAAAATAAATAAATAAAATAAATAAAAAACCAAAAAACTAAATAAAATAAATACAAAAAAAAATAAAAATAAAAACTAAACCTAAAATAGATAAATTAAACCTAAAATAAATAAAATAAAATAAATAAAACTAAACCTAATAAATAAACCTAAAAAAAAAAAAAACCTAAACTAAAAAAAAACCTAAACTAAAATAAAAATAAATTAAACAAAATAAAATAAATAACCTAAACTAAATAAAACTAAACTAAATAAATAAAAACTAAATCTAACCTAAAATAAATAAATAAATCTAAACTAAACTAAATAAAATAAAATACTAAAATTAAAAATAAACTAACCTAAACCTAAAATAAAAAAAAAAAAAATAAAATAAAACCTAAAACTAAACTAAAATAAAAATAACAAAACCTAAAATATAAAATAAAAATAAATCTTAGCTAAAAAATAAACTTGAACTTAAAAAATAAAATAAATAAACCTAAAATAAATAAACTAAACTAAATAAAAATAAATATAAAAATAAAAACTAAAATAAACTCAAATAAATAAAAAATAAACTAAATAAACCTAAACCTAGTTTACATAAAAAATATAAACCTAAATACTAAACCCAAACCTAAAATAAACCCTAAAATAACCTAAACCTAAACTTAAACCTAAAACCTAAACCCTGCTAAACCCTAAACTAAATATAAATCCACAAACCCAATACCCAAATCATAAAAAACCTAAAACCAAACCCTAAACCAAACCCTAAACTAATCCTAAACTAACCTAAACCCTAAAAAATATCATAGAACATCACATCAACTAGGCCAAATAAACCTAAATAAATTGTAGTGGTGGTATAAATGATAAGGTGGTGGTATAAGGTTATGGATGTGAAAGAGACAATGCTACTTATTGATCAATATGTATATTGTGTTTTAAAAACTTGAAAACTTGGTTCATGAAATTGAAAAGAAGAAATGTTGAATATGAATTTATTCTCTGTTAAAAAAACCTTAAACCCTAAATCCTAAATCTTAAACTAAAATTTAAACCATAAACTTAAAACTTAAACCCTAAATCCTAAACCCTAAACCCTATACCCTAAACCCAATAAAACCCAAACCTAAACCCTAAAGCTAAAAACCTAAACCTAAATAAAACCAAAAAAATAAAATGAATAAAAAAACCTAAACCAAATAAAATAAAACATAAACTAAAGCCCAAACCTAAACCCCAAACCTAAACCTAAAGAAAAATAAAATAAAAAAATAAAAACTAAACTGAAATAAAATAAATAAAACCTAAACTAACTAAAAAATAAAAACCTATGTAAAATAAAAAATAAACCAAAATAATAATAAAATACCTAAAATAAAATAAAATAAAATTAAATAAAACCTAAACATAAAAATAAACTAAAAATAAATAAAAATAAAAGCTAAACCTATAAAATAAAAACCTAAACCTAAAATAAAATAAGATAAACAAAATAAAATAAAAAAAAGTTAAAATAAACTAACAAATAAAATATAATCCTACTAAAAATAAATGAAATAAACCTAAATAAAAACTAAAATAAAATAAACTAAAAATAAACTAAACTAATAAAATAAAACCTAAAATAAACCTAAAAAAAAAATCAAAAGCCTAAACCTAAAAAAAAATAAAATAAAACCTAAACCTAAACCTTAAAATAAAATGAACTTAAAAAAAAAAAATAATAAAATAAAACTCAACTAAAAATAAACTAAACCTAAAAAAAAAGAAACCAAAATAAAAAACCTAAACTAAAATAAATAAATAAAATAAATTAAATAAAAAATAAGATAATTAAAATAAATAATTAAATAAACTGAATAAAAAAAAAGAAACTAAATATTAAATAAATGTGATGTTTTCTTAAATAAAAATAAACCCTAAACCCTAAGCCATAAATAAATCTAAATTAATAAAAAAATAAACCCTAAACCACAAATAAACCCAAAATAATATAAATTAAACCCAAAACCTATAAACCACAAAAAATAAACCCTAAATAAAAAATTTAAACCCAAACTCTAAACTCTAAATAACATTAAGATGTCATTGGGTAGATCTAAGAATGGCTTAATCCCAAATTTGTTATGGTAGCTAAAGAAAATGTGTTCTAAGACTTTCCCTTAACTATTAGAGATTTAAATACCAAAAATGATAATATAAGATTATATATTATAGTATAATGTAGTATCATATATTTGAGCATGTAGTGATGTGTTTTGGATGTTATAAAATATTTTGAAATGTTTTAGTATATTTTGGTATTGTACCCTATAGTCCATATTAATAAAAATCATTAAAAATATTGATTTAAAAAATCAAATGATGAAATTTGGTTAATTTGAAGTGGGAATTTGGTTGTAGTACCAAAGGTGTGCTTCGCCACTTATAGTCTAAAAAGTAAGATTTTATGTTCAAAATAAATAATATATGTTGTAGAATAGTATAATCATATATCAAAATATATTATTCTATGCATTATAAATTATTTTTATATTTTACAATCATAGTCAAGCTACACTAGCATTCTCTATAAAATGTTGATTTAGACTTTAAAATGGTGGAATTTGTCCAAATTGATAATAAGTAGAGCATGGCATCATAATATATTGTTCCAATTAAAATTATGAAAGTGATATGACTAAAATATATAGTTTTTTTTATTAGAATTAATTTTATAATTTTTATTTTAAGCAATCCCTTTTGATGTGATATGTAATATAATATAATAGAATATGCTATAATGTATTGTATAGATGCCATAACATAGAGTAGCATCATGCATTATAACATACTATTGTATTACTACTTGTTGTTAGCTTATTTAGTTTATTATATATGATGTTTAGATTTGTTATAGTATGATGTAGTAGAGTTTATACTGGTATAATTCATAAAAATACTAATTTATAGGCTGAGATGATAGGATTTGGCCAAATTTAGGGTAAGCTTTATGGAACATCATTGGGGGTGTGCTATGGTGTCTCATCCAATCAAAAGAATGGAATTCTGCATCTAGAACAAATGTTCATTTTCAACCAAATTTTATAAATTTTTTTCTTAAAGTGAGGTGTAATGTAAGATAATATATTATATGAATGTAATAAAATATAATGTACATAATAAAACTTCATATATATATATATATATGATATGAATTGTGTGTCTAAATGTTATTATACATTTTAGAATGTTTTACTTTGTAATAATATATTGGGTCAAAACTCAAAAAATATTAATTTAAAGGTTGAGGTGGAAGAATTTGGCCAAATTCATGGAACACACTAAGAACAACACCAAAATTTTTTGCTATTTTGTACCATTTCTATAGAAAAATAACAATTTAACATCAAAATGAACATTATTCATATTTTGAAAAGTTTTATTTTTTATTTAAGTGATTCATGAGGTGTAATGTTAGACAATATATTATATTATAGTAAATTTAAATATAACATCATATATTATAATATAATATAGTGGGTTAATTCACACTTTAATATGTTTAGCCTGATATTGTGTAGTTAGTTTGAGCTTGCACATCAAATCATAAAATGTTGATTATAATGTTAAGATGATGTAATTTGAACAAATACATTGTTAGGTTTAGTTGAAGTATTAAAGGTGTCCATAAGAGAAGAAATAAGATGATGAGAATTCCATGTCAAGGACATGGGGGAGATCCTAAGGAATCACACATGCATTGGACATGACATGTGAGGGGTCTATGTCGAGGGCATAGAAGAAAAAAATTAGCTGGGGATAAGGTTTGAATTTGATTTGATTACATGATTTGTGGAAAGAAGATCCATTAGCGATAAGAATTTATTATCTACCTGTGATTAAGATTGAATTGACTTTAATTTATTTTGTTTTAATTGATGTGGAGGCATTGCTAAAGATATGGGCTCAAGTATTGGGATCGGTATATGAACCTTCCACTAGAAGCGGTTTGGGCTATCCATGGATTGGGTTTGAGTTTGATTTCATAGATTTGTTTGGGGATGTATCCAGAATAAGAGTTTGGTTTATTTCTTTGGTTTAAATTCTTAAGGGATTCAATTTTTAGCTCCACTAGGGAGGTTGGTTTTGAATTTGAATTATTTTCTTGACTTATTTATATATGATTTGGGGCTCCAGGGAGAAGGTGTGATTTAACTCACTAGGAAAATTATATTGGGTTTGATTTAATCTAAGTTAATGTATGGACCCTATCGTGCATGATGGACTCACTACGACGGGGCTATATTAGCCTTAACCTACCTCAAGTTTACAAATCCAAAGGTATTGTCTACCGTCTATTGGGTAGAGCTAATCAACCTAAGGGGTTTCCTTTCGGTGTGCAATGACTGTGCTAGAAAGAAGGCATAATAGACTTACATCTTCCAAAGTAAGGAACAACCTGGGGTGACCTATTGGATGCATAATTGAACGACTTGGTGATTTGAGTGAATGCCTCAAGGGACATATATGTTAACTCAAAGTAGTCGGGTTAATTTTATCTTAATTCAATACGGTTTGTTTGGTTTGTTTGATTTCAAATTGAGGGCATATCTGGGGATGAGAGCTTGGTCAAATATGATAGATTTTATTTATGGACCATGTCGGTGTGCGATGGACCCACTGAGAAGGGGATATATTAGACTTGTCCTACTCAGATTTACAAATCTAAATGGATAGTCTACTGGCCATGAGGGTAGAGCTAGCCAACTTAAGGGGTTTCCTTTAGGTGTGCAACGACTGTGCTAGGAAGAAGGTGTAGCAGACTTACATAAATCGAACCCAACTTTGGGGTGACTAGTTAGTGAATGTCGCTGGAGACTTATATCAACTCAAGATTAGTCAGGAGATTATTATAGGGAGTTTTTGACAGCCTTAAGGTAAGATATGTGCTTGGAAAAGGTTCTCTAGGGGTGTCCTCTAATCAACAAGATTTTATATTTTCTTTATATGTTTATGGACCTATTGGTGTGTGAGGGACCACAGAAGGCTATGTCCATGACTATCTCATTTGGTAAGGGAGAATCGCACATACACAAGATGGATTCTCCAACCACATGGGTGGTTACTAGGAAAGGGAACTATCTAATGATAATAACAATGTCTAGGGGTCACATGGGTTATGATCCAAATATAGTGCCCATAGAGGAGGCTTGCTAGGGCATTATCTTGAGCTCTAAAGGAATCTTATAGGTGTGTGGCCAACTCAAAGAGAGTGTAGAAGACTTACATGCCATGAGTGTATCTATGAGAACCAACCAACCTAAAGTCTATCTCTTAGCATGAGTGGTGTATCCATTAGAATAGTGAAAACCAAACCTGAAGTGTGGGTGACCAACATCAATGGAAAGAAAGCATGTAGGCTTACAACTTTCCAAGAAAAATTGATCATCGAGATAGTCTATATCATCGATTTGATGTTTCGAGTTAGAGCACTACTAAACAAGGAGCGAAGGGCTGGACCTGACTTAAAGTAGTTGAAGGAGCCATTAGGGGACTCTAATCTAAAAGCATAGCAGACTCACATCCTCTTAAGCAAGCCAACATGAGGAGCTCGGCCATTAAAGGCCATCAAACTAACAAGGTGCTCATGTGTATGGCCAAGTAAGGAAGGAAAGTGTAGCAGACTTACATCCTAGCAAGAATACCACTAGTGACACACTATAGCACGTTAGCCCAATAGAGCATATTGAGTGGTTGGGGCTTTATCTAAACAAGTAGCCAAGATAAAAGATATGTATTTGTTTTATATGTTTATGTGTAGTTTATGTTTGTGTTGTGTCAATGAAGGATAGGGCTTCTGGGTTCACTTACCTAAACACATCATGGTGCATTCATAAATAAGAATACTTTCAACATTAAAAGATTGAATTTGAAATGGAATTTTCATTGATGATAATTATTTTCAAACATGATTTATAATATTTATTTAAGTAGATCCATTGATTGGAAGCATTGGCACTCTCTCTATATGGTTAATAAGATGATAAAATCCTCCTTGGTAGGCCTTTTTTATGGTAAAAGGGCCTTCTCAAGTAGGTTCAAACTTGCCTCCCGTCTTACGATGGGCAACAATCGATCTCCTTAGAACTAAAATAAGCTCTCCTACTTGAAAAGCTCTAGGATGAATAAACTTTTGCTGAGCTTGAATCATTTTAGCTTTGTATAAGGTTTTGGCATGCGCATATCTCTCCTCAAACCATTTATTCTAAGCGTAACTTTTTCTTTCTACTTTGATCTTGCTACCCACTATCATTAGTGATGGGAGTTGGACTTCTAATGGTAGAATAATCAATACACTAAGGAAAAGGAGTAGGCGAATTGAGTTCTATTTATGTGATAGGCCCACAAGGCTTCAACTAACTACTCATGCACTATTGCTTGTTGTTGTGGTGTCTTCTTCTTTAGTATTTGATGAGAGTTTTGTTGAAACTACTAAACCATTTTCTCTCAAGTAGTTGATGGTAAAATATCTTCAATCAATGTTGTGTATGGGAAAGTTGTTGATCTCGGTGCTCTTGAATGCAATACCATTATTAGATATAATTCATCAAAGCACTCAAACTTATGCGATATGGTTCTAAAAATTTATAGCATCTTGGTATGAGCTCTCACAAAAAATCATCTTTATGGAAAAGTACTCGATGCTAAGATGAAGATGACCCTTGGAAGGAGGAGGATAAATCATACCCACTATGTCGTTACCCCAACACTTGAATGACCATGAGGCCAATGATGTAGAGTGTTGGGTGGTTGGTGTAAGACCACTTTATTTGACATTGGTGGCATCGCCAGCATTCTTCATGCAATCTTTGTTCATCGATAGCTGAATCTATTCTCTTGATCTTGGTCTTTCATCTTCAGACTCGATTTATTGGCTCCAAATAATCCTAACTGTACCTCAGTCATGATCTTATGGGCTTTGCTTCTAAACAATGTAACCACATATGATCAAAGATCACGGTAGAAGACACCATCCACAAGAGCATAAAGTGCTCTACTTCATTTGATGGGTTTGAGACTTCTCTTGGTAGTTTTCCTTTATTTAGGTAATCCATGAATGATTGCCTCCAGTCTAACTCCTCATCCTTCTTGGCGATGCAACCTCCCCTTCAAGAGTACTTTTGATGAGTTCAATATCAATAAGGGATAAGACTTGTCTATTTTGGACCTTTATGATATAGACTCATCCTCAAATCCAACTCCTTGGCAAGCTTGGCTAAAGCATATGGTTTTCTCTCCTTAGAATCTTATAAATGGTAACCTCTAGGATTTGGGCCAACAACTCCATGGTGTACTTGGGGTAGAGATGGAGCAAGGGCTTTATAACCTTATAGGAACCAGTGATTTGGTTAATAATAAGCTGAGAATCCCCGAAGATGTTGATGTTATGGATGCTTAGAGTAACGGCTAACTCTAGACTCAAAATTAGAGCCTAATATTTGGCTTCATTGTTGGTGCAAGGATTGGACAGATGATATAAGAATCTCATCACATTGTGGTTCAGAGTTAAGAGAACTATTCCTACCCCTACCTTTCTTGGAATAGTTGATTGTGGTTCTTCTCCTCTTTGAGAGGAAGCTGCACCATCAAAGTACATCTCCCAATGATGAATACTAATATCCCCTAAGTTCATGATTTGTTCATCGGGAAGATCATCACTAAGTGGAGTTAGCGAGGAAGTGGGTGCGCTAAAAAAATTCACTAGTTGTCCTTTCACGCAGAGGGTACAAAGGTAATGTCAAATTATGAGAGGATCATGGACCATCGTGCAATACAATCGTCTGTGTCATGAGAATTGGATTGATCCTAGATATTAAGTTCACCTTATGAGGAAGCATGTAGTGTTATGGATTTTTGGATGCAAAGATTAAAGCTAGTCAATGCTTCTCAATTTATGGATAATTAGCCTCAAGGGATTATGATGAGGTAGTAGAGTGCATTTTCCTTTCTTTCATCATTGGCTTGGGCCAACAAAGCACCAAAGTTAACATAATGTAAAGTATGAGTAGCTTGCACGAGATAGGGGCTACTAGAACTGGCAGCATCATCAGGTAATGCTTGATGCCTTTGAATGTATGCTCACACTTATCATCCCACTTGAACTTCGCATCCTTTTTGACAAGTGTTGAGAATGGTTGACATCTTTGATAGGTTAGATATAAAGCATCATATATGCTCCAATAGAATGATCGAGTTGAGTTAAATTTTAGGGGTGGCATTTAATAACTCCTTGATCTTCTTTGGATTGATTTTGAATCCCTGGTGTTGGACAACAAACCCAATGAATTTCTTTGAAGCTACTCCGAAAGCACACTTTAGGGGGTTCATTTTGAGGTTAAATTATCTTAACTTTTGAAAATACTCTCAAGTCAAAGAGATGGTCTTCTTTTCTCTACTTTTGACCATGAGATCATCAACAAAGACTTGATGATGATGAATGAGTTCATTGAAAGATTCATAGCGGTATGTAGCATCGATATTTTAAGTGGAAGGCATTACCTTATAGCAATAGATTATGATTGGGGTTCTAAAGTAATGTTTATGTCATCTTCAAGGGCCATTATTATTTGGTTATATCCAAATTAGCCATCCATGAAAGAGAAGACTAGATGAGATGAGGCAACGTCCACCATCAGCTCTGGGATTGGTAGTGGAAATTCAACTTTTGGATATGCCTTATTTAAATTTTTAAAATTGAAGCGTATGTGAATTTGGTCATTCTTTTCCTTAATTAGGATGACGCTGACTAACCAGGTAGGGTATTTTTCTTCTGAATGAAGCCAGCATCAATCAATTTCTTGACTTCATAAATGACCTATTATTCTCTGTCTAATCGCATGCATCTAGGAGCTTGCTTGATAGGGTTAGCGGTAGGCTCTATTGCTTGGTTATGAATCTACATTAGGAGCCAATCAAGCATATCTTCATAACTCCATGCAAAGCGGTCCTTAAACTCATTAATAGCCTAACTAAGTCATTGGTTTCAATTTCATTCAACAAAGAACTTATGTGTATGTCGTGGATCTTCTTTTCTAGTTGATTTCTTTGAGCTCATCGATGGTTGACTTGATCTCTTCTTGAACTCGGCGGTGCAACTTTGACTTCAAAATCATCTAGATCATCCGAAGTTTCTAAGCACAACTCCTCATATGAGTTAATGTGATTTTAAAGGAAATTAAATTCCAAATGATTGGTGATGACTAGTAGTCATCATCATCACTAGACCCTTATCAATCTAGTCCCATCTTGATTGAGAGCTTTTGCATTTGTTTTTTATATTCTTTTGAAGTAAAACACTGTGTTTGACCAAGTATGTGGGATTAACCCTATCTTTGCTAAATTATGAACACAAGAAAGTACCAATCAAAAGGTAATTCTATTAAATCTTTATATGAATCATCCTCAAGTTCTACATCAACTTCTTGACTTGAGGATGATGCTCCCAAGAACCTCGAGTCTTCACACCTATGGATGACTTAGGGGCTTCCTTAACTACCAAACCCTCGACTTTTGAGAGAAAGTGAGGTTAGAGCTAAGGTTCCCAAGCGATGCCTAAATGTTTCACATATAGACTTGGATACACTTAGGCTTTGCTTTTGGCCAAGTCTTCATTATCAGCTTAGTGTCACCTCCAAGAGAATCTACTATTGAGAAGAGTTGGGTAGTGTGTTAACCATATAAGACTCATCCTATGAACTAGATTCTAAGTCTATATGGATAGCAGGTGTACTCTTAGTAAATAGGATATATCTTCTATTAGGTGGCCAATATGGAGATTTTCCACCCCTAAGACGCCTCACACGGCCTCTTTCTCACTGGTGGAGGTCATGTACCCATATGTTCAAATGGAGTAACACTGGGTGGAATTTCTAGCCTCCACTTCCTCCTCCAAGTCTATTTTTCTCCATTTTATTTTTTTATTTTCTTTTTCTCTTTCCTTTTCTCTTTCTTTTCTTTTCTTTTATTTTTAAACTTTGCCAAGTTTCGAGAATAGACTTGTTGATTTTTTGAGAGGTAGTAAGCAACATCCTCATATATGACCTCTTGAACTCTAAATGGCTTGAGATCTCTTTGACATAGATGATCCCACCTCTCACAAACATCATACACGATGTAGAGAGGATGGAACTATGTTGTTCTCATGTATCCATGGTCTCTCCCAAGCAAAGCGTTGAAAGATGTATCCAAGTCTTTAATGAAAAATGGCTTCGGTTTTCTAATCATTTATATGCAAGAGAAACACTATGGAGCCTAAGGCCTGTTGACCTCACTTTTGGAGTGTGGATTCAATCTTCTCATCTTAGACTTAAGATTCTCTAGACACTAAGACTTTTTCATAAGACACTTCTAACAATTAGGTAAACACTTAACCTAAGCCTACAGACTTAAAAGGGTTAACCATAGGATTAGGTTATGCCTTAGTGATTAGGACAATCCACCTACCCTACAACCCAAATCCAATCTGTTCACCTTCTCAAACCAAACCTCAAGTTCAATTCAAACATCAAATTCAAATCCAAATCCAAGCCCAAATTCCAAAACCAAATGATTGAAGCCCATGATCAAATCCAAACTTGAAACCCTTCCTAAGCCATATGACCTATCCCATGGACTTAGCCAAATCTTAATCCAAATCAATCCAAAATTAATTGATTTTCTCATAATCAATTTATATCTTCAATCATCTTCCTAAATATAAATCAAATCTACATTCAAATGATCAAAACTAAATCAAACTAAATCAAATTAAATCCCTTCAGCCATATGACTTATCCCATGGACTTAGCCAAATCTTACTCCAAATCAATTCAAACACAATTGATTTTCTCACAAATCAATCATATTTTCAATCATCTTCACAAATTTAAATGAAATATACATTTAAATCATCAAAACTAAATCAAACCAAATCAAAATCCAAACTAAGCCACCGACCCTAACTCCATGGACTTAGCCAAATTCCTTCATTCCAAAACACAAATTCAATTGATTTTCTCATGAATCAATCATACCTTCAATCATATTCACAAATATAAATGAAATCTACAATCATCAAGCCAAACCAAAATCAACCCAAGTTAAACCCAACTTAACCTTTTGACTTGAAATGTTCAAATGAACCAAACCCATTTGAACCCAAGCCAATTGCAAATGAATTTATATGTCAATCCTAAATCTATATATAAACTCAACTAAATCAAACTCAACCTAAAATCAAACCAACTAAACCCAATTGGTCTGCTTGACCCAAAGTGGCCAATTTGACTTATTTGAGCCAAGTTCTAATCCTACCCAAATTGGATAGAACCAAGCCCATCAAAACCTCCCATCATGATTGTTGATCACCCTAGGTTGATTAATTGTCACAAATTAGGTCAAACCAAGTCAACTTGGTCATTTGACCAAGTCAACCCCTTAAGCCATATGAACTCAAACTAGCTAAAATAAAATAAAAATAAAATAAACCTAAAATAAAATAAAATAAAAACTTAATAAAAACCTAAACGAAAAATAAACCTAAAACTAAATAAAAATAAAATGTAAACCCTAAACTAAAAAAATTAAACCTAAAATAAACAAAATAAAAACCTAAACTACAAAAATAAACTAAACTAAAATAAATAAACCTAAACCTAAACTAAATATAATAAAATAAACTAAAATAAACAAACCTAAACTAAAATTAAACCTAAAAATAAACCTTATAAAACCAAAAACCTAAACCAAAATAAAATAAACCTAAACCTAAACTAAAAAATAAATAAAATAATTAAACTAAAATAAACATAAACCTAAACTAAACTAAAATAAAATAAAATAAAATAAATACCCAAATTAAAATAACTAAAAATAACACTGGGTTTGCTTAAATTTTTTTTTTTTAAAATCCTAAACCAAAATCCTCAGACCTTGGACACTAACTCCCATGAGCCCTATAACCTACAGCACTAATCCTACCTTGGACTATCCATAACCCAAACCCTAGGCACATGTGAAAATCTTAAACTTCTACCACACAAACCACACCCAATTCTACCCCTGACCTTCCTGACCATAAACCAATCTTAAAAAAAAATCAAACCCTAAGCTGACCCTAGCCCTAAAATAAAAACCTAAAATGATAACTTATCCTCTCAAACCACAACTAAACCTGTAACTCTATCCTAGCCACAAATAAAAACCTAAAAAAACTAAATAAACCTAAAAAAATAAAATTAAAAACCTAAACCTAAAATAATAAAATAAATAAATAAACACAAACTAAACCTGAAATAAAATAAAATAAAACTAAAATAAATAAATAAAGCCTAAACTATAAAAGATAAAATAAATTTAAGAATAAAACCTAATTAAAATAAAACTAATCTAAAATAAAATAAAAAAAAACTAAATAATAACTAAACCAAAAAATATACCTAAAATATGCTAAATAAATAAAAATGTACTTAAACTTAAAAACTAAACCTAAAATAAAATAAAATAAACATCAACCTAAACTAATAAAACTAAAAATAAAACCTAAAATAAACTAAACCTAAACCTAAAACCTAAATAAATAATAAACTAAAATAATCTACCAAAAAAAAACTAACCTAATAAATAAAATAAAAATAAACTAAACAAAAACCCAAAAAATAAATAACTAAATAAATAAAATAAATAAATAATTAAATAATAAAATAACTAAAATAAACTTAAAACTAAACTAAAAATAAAATAAACCAAAAATAATAAATAAAACCTAAATAAAAAAAATAAAATAAATCTTAACTAAAATAAAATAAAAATAAAAATAAATAAAAAATAAACATAAAAATAAACTAATTAAAAAAATAAACTAAAATAATATAAAAATAAAAAATAAAATAAATAAACCCTTAAAATAACAAATAAACTAAATAAACCCAAAAAATGGGTTTAGTTAATTAAAATCCCTAAACCACAAATCATATAAAAATAAAAACCCAAAAAAATAAACCCAAACCCTAAAAAAATTCTTAGACCATAAACCACCAAATCACAAACCCTAAATTACATAAAATACCCTATTAATTTATTTTTTAAAACCTAACCATAAAACCCTAATAACCATAAACCCTAAATCCTAAACCTGAGCCTAAACTCATTAAATAAACACTACACTCTCCACAAATGACCATGAACCTATTAAACTGAGCTATTATGACCTAAAAACCCAAAACTTTAACCATGATCTTACCACAACCCTAAAAATTAATCCTAAACCTAAACTAAATACCAAAATAAAATAAATAAAAAAACCAAAACCAAAATAAAAATAAAATAAAATAAAACCTAACTACCTAAATCTAAACCTAAAAATAAAATTAAAATTAAAAATAAACTAAATTAAAATAAAGAAAAACTTAAAACTAAAAATTAAATAACCTAAAAATAAAACTAAATAATAAAAAACTAAACCAAAATAAAAATTTATATAATAAAAGCTAAACCAAAAATAATCAAAATGTAACTAAATAAAGAAAAATAAAACCTAAACCCTACTAAAAGCTAAAACTAAATAAAAAATAAAATAAACATAAACAAAAAAATAAATTAAACTTAAAAAAAAAAAAACAAAAAAATAAATTAAAATAAACCTAAAATAACATAAATAAATTAAAATATCTAAAACAAAACCTAAAAATTAAACCTAAAATAAAATGTAAACTTAAACTAAACCTAACAATAAAAATATACTAAATCTAAAAAGTAAATAAAAATAAAACTAAAATAAAATAAACTAAACCTAAAATAAACTAAAATAAAAAAACCTAAACTAAAATAAATAAACCTCAAGTAAATACTAAAATAAATAAAAATAATAATAAATAAATAAAATAAAATAATATAAATAATTAAATAAACTTAAACTAGTTGACTTAATTTTAAAAGTAAAAAACAAAAAACCTACAAAACTAAATCCACAAACCTTAAAACTAACCCAAATCCTAAATCAAACCTAAACCTGAAAAAACTTTAAACCCTAAAATATTAAATATTAACCACAATCTTAAGCCTAAACCCTAAACATAAAACTAACCTAATAAACCACAACACAAACTAAAAAAAATCCTAAACCTCAAAATAAAACATTAAACCCTAAACCACAAACCCTAAAAATAAACTAAAACCATAAATACCAAAATCTAAACCTAAAACTAAATAAAACCTAAAATAAAATTAATAAAAAAACTTAAATAAATAAAATAAAATAAAATAAAAATAAAAACTAAATAAACCAATAAATGAAATAAAAAAATAAAACTAAACTAAAATAAAATAAATAAAACCCTAAAAATAAAAAATAAAACCTAAAATAATAAAATAAATAAAAATAAAATAAGATAAACCTAAAATAAATTATAATAAAAAACTAAATAAAACCTAAATCAAAAATAAACCTAAAAATAAATAAATAAAATGAACTAAACCTAAAATAAATTAAACAACCCTAAAATAAATAAAATAATAAACTAAAATAAACTAAACCTAAAGTGAAAATAAAACCTAAAAATAAACCTAAAATAAACCTAAACCTAAACCTAAAATGATGCAAAACCCAAACTAAACCTAAAAAATAATAAAACCTACCAAAAATCAAATAAAATAAACTAAAATATAAACCTACTAACCTAAAATAAACTAAAATAAAACTCAAAATAAATAAATAAATAAATAAACCAATAAATAAAATAAATAAAATAAACTAAAATAACTAAAATAAACTAAATAAACCTAAACTCTTGGTTTACTTAATTTCAAAAAAAAACCATACCATAAACCTAAACCTAAATGAAAACCCTGACCCAAAACTACCATAAACCTAAACTCAAAACTAAAGACCTTTACCAGGCCCTGAGCCCTTAAATACTAAACTCTGATCCCTAGCCCTGGCCACTGACCTGACCTACCTACCATAGCCTAAAACCAAAACCCAAACCTAAACCACTAAAAAATTAAAAAATAAGATCCTAATGAAATAAATAAACTCACTAAATCATGAAAACCTAAACAACAATAAATTAAAATAAACTTAAACTAAAATAAATAAACTAAACTAAATAAAAAAAAAATAAAATATACTAAACCAAAACCCACTAAAACTGGTTTGCATTGTTTAAAATGCCCCTAATCCTCCCTAAATCCTAACCACAAACACTCTTTCCTACATAAACCCTAAAACTTACCCTAAACCCTAACCACACCCTAAACCTAAACACAAATCTTAAAACCAAACCCAAACCCTACCACTAGCTCTAAACCCAAACCTAAAATCCTAAACTTTATCCAACTCTAAAATCTAAATCATAAAACTTTAAAACCTAAACCTAAACCTAAACCTAAACCCTAACACCCCTACCTAAACCCAAAAAAACCTAAACCTACCCAAACTAAACCCTAAACCTTAAAAAACCCTAAAATGGGTAACCTTGATGGAAGGAACATCATTGTTAAGCTCAGGCTAGATCTTGTGATGGAAGCTGAAGGTGGGCGTTATATATGGTGGTGGGGTATTTAGAGATGCTGGTGGATATGGACGTGGTGGTCAGAGCAGTAATGGTTATGAAAGTAGGAGCATCAACAGAGGTTACACCATGGTGGTGGCAAAGAGAGAGATCGAGGATATGGTGGGGGTAATTCTAATAGGAACTAGAGAAACTAAAGAACGACCAAACTGATCTACTGCTTATGAAACTATGTCTTTATAGATGAGATAGTTCTACTTATCTACAATTTTTGATTTTCTCTATGGGTGCTCATTTTTTATTTATGTCATCGCTTGTATCCTGGAAAACTTGGGGTGCTTCTTGGTTGATGAAATCAAAAAGAAGACATGTTGAATCTCAATTTTTTCTCTATTAAAAAAAATGTTAAACCTTAAACCCTAATCCCTAAACCCTAAATCATAAACCCTAAACAAAATATTAAACCCTAAACTTAAAACCCAAACCCTATACCTTAAACCCTAAACCCTAAACTAAAAATCCTAAAAACCTTAAACCCTACCTAACCCTAATCCTAAATAAACCTAAACCTAAACATTAAACCACAAACCCAACCCTACCTAAAACCATAAACCCACTAGCCTATAACCTAAACCCTAAACCCTAAACCTCCTTAAACCATACCCTAACCACAACCAAACTAAACCCTACCCTAAAACCAAACCATAACCCTCCTAAACTCTAAACCACAACCATGAATAGGGATGCCATTAGGGATTTAAAGAATGATCTAATCCTAACATAATTATGGTAGTTAAAGAAAATGTCTTTAATAGACTTTCCCTTGATAATTAGACTTAAATATAATAGAATAAAAACCTAAACTAAAACATAAATCAAAACCAAAACTAAATAAAATAAAATAAACTAAAAATAAACCTAAACCTAAACTACAAAATAAAATCTAAAACTAAATCTAAAATAAAAAACTAAAACCTAAACTTAAAAAAATAAAATAAAACATAAACCTAAACCTAAAGTAAAAAATAAAACCTAAACCCAAAAAAATAAAATAAAAATAAACCTAAATCTCAAAATAAATAAAATAAAATAAACTAAAATAAAATAAACTAAACTAAATAAAAAAATAAAATAAAATAAATAAAAATAAAATAAATAAAATAAACTTAAATAAATAAAAAAAAAAATTAACTAAATAAATAAATAAACTAAACCTACTAGTTTACTTAATTTTAAAAAAAAAAACCATAAAACTAAATGTATACCTAAACCCTAAACCATAAAATAAACCCTAAACCTACAAACCTAAACACTAAACCACTAATACCTTAGATAAAACCATACCTTATACTTAAACCCTACCACAACCACAAAAATACTAAACCTTGAAACACTAAACCATAAAACACAAACTCAAACCACTAACCCTAAACCCCTAAACCCTAAGCACTAAACCACGAGA